>VWPU01015256.1:73120-170044 GCA_013398955.1 Callaeas wilsoni
TATATATATATATATATATATTTCTATATTCCCACCCAGAAAAAAAAAGTCCCATAGTCTTGTACTTCTGTAGATAATTGGGCAGTACTGGAGTTAGACACACGTTCTTCCCCAAAGGTCTGCTTTTGACTACTGTTGGAGACAGGATGCTGGCCTGTAGTCTGACCCAGTCCGGACACCTTCCCATTTTCATCTTCTCCATGTTGATTTGGCCTCTACCAACAGGCAATTTGAACCAAAATGCATGCTGTTTTAAAATGCGTACACCTAACAATGCTTACATTTTACAGTGATGTGAAAAATTTTACTTTTCATCAGGAAATTGAGTTCTAAAACTACCCATTCAGATCAGTGTGAGTCTTAATTTCATTACTGTTTTAAAATAATAAAATTATCAATAGCTGTGCAGAAGAGGAGTGATGACTAGTAGCCTTTCTATTCCATGTTAGAAGAACAAGCCAGGGTATGAAATTCGGAATCTCTGATGATGATTCTGTGATCTTTGGGCCAAGAGAAACTCAGGAAAGCATTAGTTTTACATCTTTAAGTTAACCTTTAGCGAGTGAAGAGTTCTAGATAATTGTCATAATGTTTCTCTTTAATAAGCATTGTTTCTTTGAGTCATTTTCAGTGGTACTCTACAAAACGGTGCCCTTATTGATGGGATAAACACAATGACCCATTTAAAGAGATCCATATAGCCTAATACTGATGGCAGGCAAAATACTTGAATAATTGACACCAGACATCAGTAATAAAGAATTTAGAAATAGAGAGGGGGAGGAATTTCCAAGAAACATGAGTTTTAAATGGTCTTGTCAAACAAGTTTGACATCTTCAGGTGTGACAGAAGAATCATAACCTCAGTCAAGAAGGTCACTTGATTTGCTTTTGCATGATCATGTATTCTGACAAGGAAACCAGAGTAATGCAAAGGCCAAATGTCACATTAAAAGAATTTTTTAAAACTGACTGACGATTCTCAAAAATTAATTAGAAAACCATCACTTATTTGATGTTACTGTGGTGAGGTCATTCTTATATTAATTCTGTTACTCTATTCACATTCTTATTAATGACATACAAGAGGACATAAGAATATTGCCCATGAAGTTTATAGAATATGCAGAGACCAGGAGAGTGGTCTATAATGAAGGCAAATACAAGCTGATGCAAGTAACTGCTAAGAAGGCTGAAAGTATAATTATCCATGGGCAGCACAGCAAAATATAATATTGTATATGAAAGACAGTTAATAGAGCCTGACCATACAAGATTAGAACTGGAAAAGGTTGGGGGATCAGGAGCAAGAGAGGCAACTGAACACGAGCTCCCAGTCTGCTGCTGTTGTTCAGAGATGTTAATATAATCCTTAGATTTATCAACAGAAAAGATTAAGCAAGAGTACATGGGAGTCTGTTCTGTCTGCTTTTGGCACGAGTGCAACCACTTCTGGGATAAAATAGTGTCCATAAATCGGGGATTTAAAATGAAAAAAAAAACCCTTGAGGGGAAGTCCCACAAAGAGCTGCAAGAACGATTAAAACATATGTTACAATGAAAGATTCAAGGTACAAAAACCCCTGACATACTAAATCACTTTCTGTAAGTGTGCTTTATAAAACAGTTTTCCAGGCTAACAAGCAAATGTGTAAGAAGATCCAACAGCTAGAAAGATTCAGATAAAAGTCTTGTTTTAAGTTGATTTTAATGATCTTAATTAAATGTGCCATCAATTTTCAGATGCCGGGGTTTTGAAGCCATCACTGAGTAGTTTGATAATGAGCATTTTGCCAAGATGATGTTCTCTAGTTCTGCAGGAAGCTTTTATTCTGTTTTGTGCGGATCAGAGTAGATGTTCACAGAGATTTTGTAATCTGCAAATCTGTATTACTGCTGATATCAGCCCTTTAACCTTTCAAATCTCACAGATATGACTCCTATGTAGGGTAACACAAAGCTGACAGGCTTGTAAGTGTTGAGTGAGCATGTACAAATTTTAGGCTGAATTGGAATTGTTTTTCAGCTGTGGTGAAAATAAGTGACTAGAAATAGTCCTTATTTTTCCTTCATTCCAAATAATATTTTGGAGCTGAGGTAGGCTTCATCTTAATAAGTAGGGTATCTGAAGAGCAGTTTATTGACCCTCTAGAATAATCAGGATAAGGACCATGAACCTACAGCCTGTTATCACGAAAGGTGTAAAAATCATGAGATACTGTGCATTAGCTACTGTTTGTTCACTGATACTGCAGTCATATCTGGGAACTCTACTCTAGGTCCCTCTACTTCATTTGGAGCACCTTAATTGCATTATTCTTATTACCAGCATTCCAATATGGAAAAAAGGTAGATTTCAGGAATTCATTTTTACTATAACAGTATCTTATGATGTATGTAGATGTATGTGGGTGTTTTTCAAAGATGTCTTCTATATGTGTCTATAAATTTGCCCTTACAGACTTAATTTCCTACATGTTTCTTTTTCTTTCTATTTCTTCAAAATGCTAAGAGTAAAAATGCTAAACTAAATAAAGCAAAAAAAGAGTAGCCTGCTGACCTAGCAGTCTGAGGGAGAAACAGTACAGAATGACTATTAACTTTGCTGGAGACTTCTAATTTTTAGTATCACCTTTCAGCTTCAGAAAAACAGTAGCCTGTTCTGCAGTGCTCCTGGACTGAGCTCAACAGTGTGTTGGAATTAAGCAGTGACTAAACTAAGAGTGCACAGTTACTGAGGAGAAGCCAGATTAATAGAATCACAGAATAGTTTGGGCTGGAAGGGACCTTAAAAAATCATCTAGTTTCAACTCTCCTGCCATGGGCAGGGACACCTTCCACTAGAACAGGTTGCTCAGAGCCCCATCCAGCCTGGTCTTGAACATTTTCAGGGATGAGGCATCCACAGCTTCTCTGGGCAACCTGTGCCAGTGCCTCACTACCATCACAGTAAAGAATTTCTTCGTAATATTTAATCTAAACTTACTTTCTTTTAGTTTAAATCCATTCTTCCTTTTCGTAATTAATGTACTTCTCCTTATCCCAGATGGTTTCTGAATGTCGAGAGACTTCAGAATTCTGGAGTTGCATTGGGGAATTATTTTATTTTAGTAAGAAATTGCAATTGCTTTATAGTCATTCTGACAAATGATTTTGTTATGCTTTGAAAGTAAGTCTGCCTTAGATCCTCCATAAAAGCTCTAAAATATATTTTTTAAGGAATATAAAGAGAAAAGAACTCTCACTCTCATGAAAAGAGAATGATAAAACATGGGTTTGGAATGCAAAAAATGTATCTATTAACATTTATTGAGCACTTTCATTAGATTGTCTGAAAGTGCTGTATAAAATTGTGCTGTGCTTTTTCCAGGTTTCCAGTGATAACGCATTAAGAACACAGATACAGAAGGGAAGATTTTCAATTCCTCCTTCTAGGTGTCTAAATCAATGCTATTTCTCATACCTGAATGAAACATCAACTTTAATTTGGATTAAGAACTTAAAACAACTTTATTTGCAGCAAAGATTTTAGCAGCTGTTTTAGTAATCAAATTCATATTTCATATTTTCTGTGAATGTTACATCCTTAAGAATGTCTTTGAGTATCATCTGGGCAAATAAGTTAGTTATAGGAACAATCTTGATTCTCTAGATATCCCCATTTCTGGCATTATACTTGAAAAATATCGGCACATACTTCTTATGCCACACATTTAAGTGTGTTCCTCTGTGTACTTACATCCTGATGTTCAAAAATCAAAGTTTGAAATAGTTCCAGAACTCATAAGAAAGAGTCACAGTTTTATCAAGGTGAAATCATGCATAAAGCACAATGACAAAGTTTTGAATTCATCAGCTGCTCAAAAATAGTTGTTTGCAGGCATTACCTGTCATTTATGAGAGAGAAATCACCCCTCTTTCACTAAGACTTAGGCTCCTTCATATTACCTGACATTTAGCACAGTGTGAAGTGTTCACAGAGACACTTGACTACAAACAAGGACAATTGTTTTTAACTGGTCATTAGCAGCCTCTAACCCCAGTTTCAGCTTGCACGCTGCTCTCCCACCTTGAATATGAGCTGACTGGAGATTCTCTTGGATTTGAGTGAAAAATAGGATTGTATTTCACAAAACACTATTGTAGTGTACATTCATGAATACACTTTTTTTTTTGGCCTGATCTGTGTCCACGTGCTGCCCTAGGACAGGTAACAAGCCTAGGCACAAGTGTTTTACTAAATTTTAATTTTTTTCATTGGGCAGGTAAAGATTTTTAAACACACAGTGTTTAGCCTGGTTTTTACCTGAATGTTACCCAGTGATTCTACTCCCATCTTTTTGTTCAATTCTCATCTCTTTGTTCACTTAACATCCGTTCAGTAAGGGCTGTAAACACCATGATGTTAGAAAAATAGATCAGTATTTGCCTGATCCTAAGTAAAACCTCTGAGCAAGAACTTTAGGCTAAATTTAATGGACACTCCTCATGCAATGGAATTACAAGCCTAGTCTTTTTACTTCCTGGCACTACATTTTAGGAAAAAAACTTTCTTCCCCAAATGGAAACTAATCATATGGTTATATTTTGAACTACATAAGTGTCTATCTTACAAGAAGCTGAAAGGGTAAATTTAAGCAGGACTGAAGGTTTTCTACTACAGCTTCTTTAGTGCACCTGTTCTAGTCACTCTAGGACTGTTCAAACTAATTTTGGCTTTTGCTATTTTAAGCCCTTGCAGTACACTAAAGTCTTACTTGTGGTATTTGTCTTAAAGCATTAAATGCTTATTTCATAGGTGTCTACAAAACAGGTGGTAGTTCATTGCATAATAACTTTGTGCTCCATAAATGGTGTTTGATCATTTTTTAGTGCATCAGGAAATCCTGCTTTGGGCTGAAAGGTATAGTTATCAGAAGGTGAAACACAATGCACATAGCAGGCCAAAGAATATGAGTTTTACTTCTTTGTATAAAGCACAGACTCATTATCATAAAGAGATAACATATCTTTCTATGATCTTCATGTAAAATCAACAGCCCAGTTCTTAAGTTGTCACTTGCTTCTGTCTTTGTAGATGAGACTTCTTGATTCAGAGCATAGCCCCTGGGGTTTTTAGCCTAATTTATCTAATGTTAATTGTGGTGAGATTGTTATACCTAACCTGACTGACAGATGCATCAAAAGAGAAGTCCCCTTCCACTCCAACAAGCTTAATTCCATGAGACTGTGCACTAATGATACCGAGCTGCATTCCCACTTTGGCAATCCGCAAAAATCTGTCTTGCAGCTACCAGAATGCTGTTCCATGATGTATTTCAGGTAATGAACAAGTTCTTGGCTCCTGTGAAGACACCATAGGTTCCAATTTTTTTTTTCAGTTGCAGTAAATCAATGCGATTGTCATGGATATTATTTTCAAATATGCAAAGTACTAGATGGCCAAATCCCAAAAAATATTAATGGTACTTGGCAGTGATCTTTACAGTTCCTTGCAATTCCTGGTGCAGTATAACTATAAAATCTTCAGGTGGGATTCCAGCCTATAAAGGAACCATTGACGTGGTTTGAATCACATGGGCAGTCCTTATTAGAATCATAGGATTATGGAACTATAGAGTCTTTGGGGTTGGAAGGGACATTTAAAGACCATCTAGATCCAACCCCCATGCCATGGACAGAGACACCTTCCACTAGACCAGGTTGCTCAAAACCTCATCCAACACTTCCAGTCCTGGGGCATCCACAGCTTCTCTGGGCAACCTGTTCCAGTGCCTAACACCAGAAATAAAGATGTTGAACCCACATTTTAGTGGAAATTAATAGTGTAATCAAATCACACTTCCAGTAGAGAGCAAGGCTGCTCACAGTGCTGTGGTAACCATATCTGGAGCCGTGCTTTCCTTTTGTGCCTGTTCTCTGCTCCCGAGTGCCTCATATGCTTTGGCACATGGTGAGTCACTTCCACTAAGGAGGAAGGAGCATGGTTCCGCTTCTGTTCTGTGACCTGATGGTTGACACATACCACTGGTAAGTGGGAGCTTGTTGTTCAAAATCACTTTGACTAAGGTGTCATTAAACCTGGTCTTCAATTTCCTAGTGAGTATCTTAGACATTCTGCCACTAAGCAAAGTGTGGGTGCTACTGCCAATACCATTACCCCTATGGCAGCATTTAATTGGCATTCCGATAATCTCAATCAGTGTTTGAACTTGAGCACCTAGTTCTCAGCATGTGAACAGACACCTCTGAGTTGGTGCAAAGGGAACTTGATGGCTGTTACGGATAGAGGTGCTGGTGGGGTTTAGACTCACCAGAGATTTAAGCAGCACCAGACATAACGTATTTGGTGACTTACTCAAAAACTTAGCAGCCCACATCTGGCCTGCCATCTGAACTACTGTTGTAAAGGTGTGTTCTGGTAGAAGGTGTTTAATGAGACTGTTTCTGGAGAGCATCTGATATAGTAATGACAGAAGTAGTATTCTGTAGCTTCCCAGTTAGACTGTTGCAGCAAATTACTAATAGCAAGTTCTTACACATTAGCATTCCAGAAATTATATAGCTGATGTTAGCATTATGTTGTCATGAAGCATAATGAACTTCTCCAAGGCATGCCTCATTTGAAAAGTGAAAACACTGTATCATTTCTGATGAAATGTATACCTTCTTATGCAAGCCAGTGATTCTTGTGTAGCTCAGAAGGTAGTTTTCTGTACAGATTTTCTGTTGGGCTTCGTGGTTTATGATTTAGGAATGTACTGTCTGAATAAAAAGTTTCTCTGTTTCTGCTTTACGGTGCAACCCTAAAATAAAAGAGTATACAAATCTTTATAAAATTATGTTGTAATAAACCAAATATGTTAGGGCGGAAGAGAACCGAGAATTTTCATCTGTTGGGACATTTTTTGAAGTTGATCATTAGAAAGCATCCATTTTTAAAAAAAAATACCCAAAATTGCTAAAAAGAATTAAAGCTGGCTTCAAGGAAAGACTAAAATTGTGTAATGATTTAAATTTTCTAACCAATTTTAGCTCTAGATAGGAATGGAAGTTTTTTGACTTTTCATTTCTTCAGTACATAGGTCTGTAAGATAAGTGTCTGAGTAAATCAAAATAAGTTTAATTTTGCAGCTGTAAAATGCATTTTAATCTGCAATGGAAGCAGGTTTGTTAGTGCAATAGTAAGTAAATTTTCTTTTCCACTTGAGTTATCAAAAAAGTGTATTCTTTTCATAAAGTATCTTTGTTATGTCTGTTTTGAAATGGGTTGGAACTGGAGAAGGAACCCACTGTAAGGATGAAGAGCAGCACCTTGGCTTCCCTAAAGTAGTTCACATTCTCTGTTTTGCGTTATTTTAAGATGACATTGTTTTTGTGTTGATGGGTGTGTTTTCATTTGTTGATGCAGTCGTATTTGTCCAGTGGCTTAATCTCAGTGTGATTAAGACCAGTGAATAATATACTCTCACCTGTATTTACCCAGCTCGTTTTCACACAGATGATACTTATCTCACCTGACTATCAAGGGTAGTGACTGTGTTTCAGGAGCAGGGTCTGTTTCCTTCAGAGCAAGGTCGAAACCAATAGAAATTGTGAAGTCGAGTCTTGTTCATTGCTGTGCGTATGTGGGAGGTTGCATTAATTCTGATATCTTTATTTTATTTTCAGGGCCCTAACTCAGTCATGATCGCCCTGGTAATGCTGTTGAATATTGGTTTAGCCATTCTTTTTGTCCATTTTCTAACTTGATTGGAATTAGGAAAGGTAAGAAAGGTCTTGCTTTCATATAAAATCACCATGTCCACCCCACCTTAAATGATAAAGATTTAATTTCTTTACATACTTTTAATGTTCCCCACGTTAATTTTAGCTATGCCTGAATGTGATTCAACATAGTTATTTAATATTGTAACTGTTTTGACCCTTCAGTGAAGTCATGACAACTAGTGGTGTTAGCCCACAGTTCTCTGCAGTTGTGTCATCAGCCTTTTAAATGGCACCTGTCATACTCAGACACAGGGAAGGAGGCTTGGAATTAGGATGGGACGCAAGAGAGATGAAACTTGGAAAATTCAGCCAGGGGCCCAGATCAGTTTGTCTGCTGGTGGCTCGTGGCTTTGGGGTCCTCTGAAAGCTGAAGCAAGCAGCCATGTTGGAAAACAAACAAAATAATCTGCTGAAGCAGCCCCGCCAGTGAAGTGCGTTGGCTTCTCCATCTGTTCCAGCAGAGTGTGACTAAACTGGAAATGTACGGAGCTGCACTTTTTGTTGATGGAAGTTAACAGCTGCCTTACTATTTTACCGTCTGATGTTTTTAGTGGGGAGATGGGAAAACGACTGCCAGAGGAATGTGGTCAGAGGATTCTGTTGCTGTGGAAGTGATTCCAGCGTTCACTCCTATCTCATTAGAAGAAATAGTTAGTAACATCAGTCACCAGTCTTATTCCATTACCTGCTGCTTTTAACATCTCCTGCAGTGTTCTGGGAGATCGAATTTCATTTGCCTGTGCATGATTCTGTTCATTTGTTGTTTATGAAATTTGATGTATAGCCATAAGTAGTGTTTAGTCCAACCTGGAGAAAGCTTCCAGTTCTGCCTAGCAGCAGAAGGAGAAAATCAAATACATTTTCCTAGTCCAATGATAAAATTCTTAAATTCATTTTCTTAAACCTGAAGAGTCATTTTGCATTAAAGTTCAGTAAATAATACATCATTACTGCAAAACTTAAAGATAATACGATCTTCCTTAAAATGCTCAAATACTTATGCCGATACCAAGCAAAATTTTCCATAATAAAAAAAAAAAATCTTACATTGGTATAAGCACAGTCTAAACAGGACACAGAATATCAAAATAAGCCAAGAAAGGTGAGATATAGGGTTTGCGTGTTGACTTTTTTTTTCCTTTTTTTATTAATTTTGGTGCTGTGGTAATTGGTGATTTGAATTATTATGTTGCAACACTGAGGTATTTTGACAGCAGTTAAAATAAAGTCTTGTCTGGGTGCACAGTAATGCCAATGACAGTTAAGCTAGCTAATGCTCATAATAAATCATAATTTTAAAATGCTAGATTTGTGTTGAATACATTCAGGTAAAGCATTTAAAGATGTTAAATGATTGTTTATCAATTTGATGCCTTCAGTGTCTTTAAAGTCCATTTATAATTTTACCTCAGCATTGAAGAAGCCTCAAAATTTTTCATTTGGAAAGTTTGTCTTAAGTAGTTTCATAGCCCTTTGTTCAAACAATGTGATCACATTTCTTTTTATGTGCCATTATACTGTAATTATTGTACCCTATATTAATCAAATGCATGCTTATTTATTGAAGATATGTGGTGTGATCATTTGGCAAGCAAACATTTTAATTTAAAGCTGCAAAAAGCAAAGGGCTTGTATTACAGTTTATTTTATCTCTATTAGAAAATCTTTCATACAGTATAGTTTTTGAACCTGTTTGTAAACTTTCTAAGTTTTTGCATGGTTTAATGGGCAGAATTCTTACAAAATACATTAGCTATTTTTTGATGCAGCATAGTAAAAGTACCGTAGGTATGGACTGAATATTGTGCAGCGAAGCAGCTCCGAGCAGGGCAGTAACACCGTGGTGTTTTTTACAGAAGTATGTTGAGAATCCTGTGTTTTGACCAGTGTGGATAAAGAAGAAAGCAGAAAGAGAGCAAATGAAAATAAAACTTGTATATTTATTTTTAAGACAAAAAAAAAGTTTAAATTGTGTTTTAAATTTAGGAAAGTAATTTTTAAATAAGAACAAAATTTTAAAAGTTACTGTGTAAGCCTTGAATTAATGGATGAAATGTTCCATCCCACTGTTAAATCACCCCATCTCCTTACATGGAGAGGTAATTTTGTAACTGACATATTTAATTCCTATTAAATGTTTATTTAAAATACTTTATGCTCTGGAAATAATGGGTAACAAAGCTTATGAAAAATGTTTATAAATCTAAGTAAGCATGTTAGTACCATTTATAAATATGTATGATTTATAAGCTTTTTTAAAACAAAGCTCAAACAAATTGTTGGTATTTTTCTAAAATGTGCACAGCTGTATTTTACATGAAAGGCTATTTATAATTGGTTGTTATACTGTACACTACATTTTGGACAGCACAATGAAGCCTGCCAATGTACTTAAAAATGTCATTTTGTCTATTTAAAGTTTCTTGCTGTCAAAGAATGAACTCTTTATCTATGAGTTTCTCTATTTATAATTCTTGACCCAAAATGTACAATGTACAGTTTTCACAACTGTATTTGCTCTAATAAAAATAAGTTGGTTATTAACAGAGTTTCAGACTACTTTTTCCTGTTTATGAATTACTTTGTTCACTCTTTGGAAGCAATTTTTTCTAAGTAATCAAATAAACAGGAGTAAAGCAGGAAAATGGGTGAAATTCTAGTCCCATTGAAATAACTGTGAGTTACTGTTTTCAGCAAAAGTGATTCTGGGAAACAAAAATAAATTTTAAAAAATCAAGCTTCCTTTTGTGTCATCTTTTATCTTCCAATACAGGATTTTGTGTCTTTATAAATTTAGTATCTTAAATTATACTCCCACTACAAGATGGTTTGATCAGTTTTGTTTTAGTTGGTGAGTGACTGGTCCATTAACAGCTGCTCTTGTAGGGGACTTAATTTTTTTAGGCTTCACTGCTCCTCGGGGTCTTCATAGGTTCAAAATTAATATGAAGTTTGTGAGCCAGTATTTACAGAGAGAAAATTTTCCATTACAACTGTCTTAAAGCCACCACATTTACTGAACTCCTCAGTCAGCTGAAAATTTTATTTTCTAGGATTCCAGTTCATACTAAGCCAACTCTGCTGAAATCCTAATGTTTAGTTGAAGAGGAGAACAATTTTTTTTTTAGTAGTTCCTATTTAATGGAAATATATTTTTAGGAAGTAGTCATTACTGTCTTGTTCTTTAAAATACTTCTACAAGCATGAAGCTTACCTTTAAGAATTTTTATTTTCTGCACAATACCTGCTCCCTAAAGAAAATCTTTGGTTCTTTAAGGAGAGAAAAATGCATTCTCAAGAAAAATAAACAAATAACTTTAATGCCAGAAAATTATAAAGTCAACTTCAGAGAAATGACTCTTCTCTGACATTTGTGATCCAGAGTGTTTATGTTCAGTAATGAAAGTAAAGTGTCCATGAAATGTTTCTTAAGGTGTATGAATGTGATAATATAATCAGGCATATAAAAATCTGAACAGCAACAAGCAAAAGATGTGCAAGGAAATAGAAGAAAAAAAGTTCTCTTAATTTTGAAGTCATTTCCCATCTGAGATGTTTTTACCAGTGGTTTATATTACAAATGGTATTACATGGCCATGCGTCTGCTGTGCCTAAAGGAAAAAAAACCCATGGACACACAGTGCAACTCAGTGCTTCAAGATTTGCTCCAGCATGAAAAATTTTACACCTCTTCCAGCAAGGAAAGCTTTTTCCAGGCAAAGTATTTTCTCCTGGCACAGTTACGTGTTTGCTCACAGGTGCCAGTAAGCAGTGAGCTCTCTCACCCTTGAATTGGAGGCCTGCTTTCTTGGACAGCTCCATTTATCCGGTTAAACCATATGTGCAGTGTACGCAGAAGGGCAGCGAGCGAACGATGGTGAGCTGCCGTAGGAAGAAAGAAAGAGAATCATCTGTCATAGCTTTTAAGGGCTTGCTTTACTTAGTATAGATATAGATATATATATATATATTTAAAAGTATATCTATTAGTTTGCCTTTCCATCAGAAAAGCAATAAGGAACATAAAGAGTGAGGAATTGTTGGCATTTGCTTTCCAAAAGGAGGAGTTCACCTTAAAAGTAGAAATTTTGAGACATATGGCTACAACTTGCCTTTCAGATACAGACATACGTTAAAAAAATCATTAATACAGTCTAGTGCTGACTTTAAAAGAAATAAACACCTCTTTATGAGAGTTAAAAACCTTGAAATAGTTATTTACGTAACTTTTAATGACATTTTGTGATTACATATTTATTAAATGCTCTGTTAAGATACACAGTATAAAAAGATTCTGGCAATAACATAGATGCAAGGATAAAAGCCTGGAGAATTCAGCACGTCCTGAGCCTCACTAACATTCTCAGTTGTTATTAATAAAACATGGTTGTGAATTGTATCTAAATGGTTTTACTCATAGCTCATTTGAACCATTTAGTCAGGGGAGGCGGCTGGTTCTACAGGCCATTCTCCTATGGAAATGTAATTCAGTAAACAAAGCAAATGAAGAGATGGGAGATTAAATAAGCCTTTCAAATGAAATTGTCTTCTCATTCTCTCATTTAATATTCACAGAAACAGCCAAAAATAGAAATTATGTTAAGTCTGAGCGAGGAGCTGTGTATGCCAGCATGCTGTAGCTGAGCCATCTACAGTATCCGTCTCCGTTTTTTTTCTACTGGACATAGAAACTGCAAACTAAGAGACATTACACCTCCCACCATTGTAGGAGGTAAACATAATTTCCATACTCAACATCTTTAAGAAAAACAGTCTATAATGTCAATGGCTATAAACTAGAAGGAAAAAAGGCACTTCCTCTATCTGAACAGTTTATGTTGTGACCATGACTGTAACAGCAGAACAAATCCCTCACCCCCTAAAACCAATAGC
This sequence comes from Callaeas wilsoni, assembly GCA_013398955.1. Lineage (NCBI taxonomy): Eukaryota > Metazoa > Chordata > Aves > Passeriformes > Callaeidae > Callaeas > Callaeas wilsoni. Next base: position 85,784 of record VWPU01015256.1, read on the forward strand.
AAAAATAAAGCTGCTAGCAGAATTTGATAATAATCTCTCTATTTCTTCCTTTTATTTGCTACAAAGAGGGGATGGGGGGGAGAACAGGGAACAGACAGCTTTTTTTAACCTGATAATCTGAATTTCATCATGTCAGTATGTGCTTGCTTTGGCTAATGCTTTTCACAATCTGTTGGGACTGGTTATCTAGATGTTAGGTGCAAACTGGCAGTATATTGAATGTCATTCCTTCAAGAGGGTTTTGAATTTTTCTCAGTAATGAAGAAAAAACAGGATTTGCCTTACCACCAGCGAAAATGGATTTGGTGATACTTCTGCTGTGCCATCACTGCTTTTCTAATAATCTTCTGTCCTTCGCTGCCCACCCATTCCCAGTTCTGACAAATTCAACTTAATCAGTTTTGCACTGCATATGGACATTGTCCCAAGACTTCAGCCACTCGCTCCAGGAACTTGTGTTTGCTGTGGGCCAGTTGTTCAGTGTTTTTAGCTCTCTGTGGCCGTGGAGCCCATCTCTCCTCCAGTTTACCCCACAGCAAACTGCACATGTCATATCACAGTTTTCATTGGGTCCATTCTCTGCGTACTGTCGATGCTGTTCTGTGCAACTGCATTATAATTTCAAATCTACTCTCATTGTCTCCAGTGTCAGGACAGTGATTTAAATACAGTGTGTGGGAAGTGAAAAGAAAAATACTGAAAGTGATGCCATACACAGAGATTTCTGATGGCTCTTCAGAATTCATAGAAACCAAGGTAATGCTGACATTATTAGGAAAAAAATCTGGTATCAGCTGGGTTAGGAACTCCTCTACAAATTCCCTCACTAAGATTGTGAAAAAGATTGGCCATGCAGCTGAAGGTGATTCTCGAATCAGAAGAGCAAGGAGTCTGAGGGTTGTGATTCACTGGGACAGTGCAGTATGATGATTTCTGGATATAGGTACATGTGGACTGTTGGACAGAATAAAATACATCCTGTGTTGGAAATCTGGGGTTGCTCTCCTGCCTGAGCTTTCATATGTCTTTCTCCATATCTTACACTGATGAATCAGATAGCTCTGTGGAAGCTGGAGCATATACATGTAGACAAGGACTAGATTTTACGTTCATAAGTGCCTTCAATACTAACTAAGTAAAGAGCAATAAATGATAGGTGAATTACAAGCTTTAAGCCATGGGGTTTGAATTCTGCTCCTTTTTTATGTTGATTTCTCAAAACTGGAAGAAAATACGGAATATAGTCAAAGAGTAGAATTTTAGGTGTTGTCTTTCACAGTAACAGGTATGTTAATCCATGACCTGAATTCCTTTGAGACCAATACATTAATCTGAGAGAGAGACACGTCTTTCTCAGCTTCACAGACTGGTTCACTGAATGGCAGCTTGACAGAGACACAGCATTAAACCACAAAAGACAGATCTTGACCAAGAGTTTCAAGAATGGCTGCCTATATTTACGCTTCTTCATCTACACTTAATGATCTAAATTTAAAAATATCCCAACTTCTGAACACTACATGGTTATTATTCAGAGACATTTTGGGGAGGGGGGAAAGAGGGAGGTCAGATATTACACTGAAAACTGCAGTCTGTGAAAATGTTAACTCTGTCCTACAAAATATGCCAAAGGTTGAAAGCATTTAGATCTGGGTTTTGAATAAGTCGTTGGAGCTACAGGCTCTGATTTTGGGATTTCAGTCAGAATCCAAATCTGCATCCGATTCCAAAGGCATACAAGTGAAACACTTGAACCAAGAGTGCTGTTAAGGAAGGGGCTGGGGGGAGAGGGAGTTACCTAAAATCAGGCTGCTGTAAATCTGGGTTAGTTAAACCATTACATTCTGTACTTTTGGAACAGTGTCATTAACTTTATTTAACATTGCAGTTTTACTATATTCAGGACATGTTCCACAGAATACCTCAGAAAATATCATCATTCAAGGTAATGGTGCTTAATTACTTACTCAATTTTAGCTGCAAAGTACTTTTATCGTGTAATGCCACCAAGTCTTCAAAAATATCGTAAACTGCCTTCCATTTAATTATGACAGCTCAGTTCTAGATTTTGTTTAGGCCACTGATGAGAAAGTCACTAAAGGATGGGATCAGCTGCCATGGAAACAGTGAAGACAGAAGAGCACCAGCAGCATTTCACAGGGGGTAGGACTAAAAAAGACGTTCTGCAAAGCGAAGGTAATTGAAAGACATTTACATCGCAGCGGATGGCTTCCATGCATTCCTCCCATACCAAGACAACACATTCCTGGCATAGGCTACAACAAGCCTCCACATGCAGCAACGATGCACAGCAGAACAGGCATTGTCAGAAAGATTGGAAATGAATCTTTAGGAACAAGGAGGTACAGACATGTTGAAATCTAAAGCAGAAGAAAGAGGAAAGCATGGGGGAAAGGAAGAAAGGGGAAAGGAGAGGCTATGAGGAGAGGCTATGTGTTAAAAGGGAGGGGAAGGGATTGTTTATAGGGAAAAATATTAAGGAAATGGACAACATTGGACCCAGAAGAAAGTGGCATTTGTTAGATAGGAATATGAATGGGATAGAAGACTGAGAAGTAACCATCCTCACTACGCAAACAGCTGCTCTAGAAAGCTGCTTTCCAAGCCCACGGGGATTAGGAAAAAACAGATGGACTTAAACTGCATGAAAATTGAGATCTAAGTTAGGCATAAAGAAAAATTCTCTAATTGTAAGAATAATATCTTTGAATTAGATTACCACAGGAATGAGAAGGTTTAATATGTTTAGTCTGAACAAGATTACAGATTGAAAGATTGCTGAATGTCCATTAATGGCCTATTTTCTGTGATTCTATGATAATTATTATGGAATGTGAGAATTAGAGGTGTGATGGGAAGGAACTAGGGGACAAGAGAATGAGTTCTTCACTTACAGAAGAAACTTAAATGAGGGTGTACTGCAGGAATAAAGTAGGAGGATGTTTGGACAAGGCAGATGAGAGGAACAAGAAAACGTGAGCCATAGAGAGTGAAGAAGAGTGTCAGGGGGTTGACAGAAGGCACACAAGAGTGAAGGGAATAAATGGGCAAAACCCACAAATGCAGGGTTGCAATGCAGGAAGGAAAATAGGTAAGAAGTGGGCTGGGAAGACTTAGGCAGCCCTGCAAGAACAGCACACTGAAGCACAGCAAAGATGGCTTAGGAGACAAAGACATAAAGCAACACCAAGGAAGCATCAGGTGTTCAGCAACACCACAGGTGTCCATCAGTTTCTCAGCTGAAGATACTCGGTGGACTTTGGTACAATTTTTAAATCATAGGAATAACTGAAGTTACCAGGAGGCCTCCTTTTAATAATTAAATGTTCAGGGAAACATCTGTGTCCAAAGTCTGCAAAAAAACAACAGCTTGCTGTTACAGCAGGCTGGCTTGAGTTCCACTGAAAAGAGTCAGTTATGCAGACATGGTAGTAGTGCATTTTATTAACTCCTTGTGTAGAATTCCTTCAAAAAGAATAGTTCATACAATGGGAGTTTCCTGCTGTTCATAAAGGTGTCGTAAACCAACCAAACAAAAAATTTAACCACTGCATAAATCATGCTAGCTCCCTATTTGAAAAGAACCTTAAAGCAAATTTGCAGGTTTATGTCTCTGAACATGTCCTCAGACTACAGAAATGTTGTTGGTATTTACAGTGATTCGCTGCTGTACCAAGTGTTGCATATGCTCTAAAGACTGTGGTGGTGTGAGTCACACAAGAAATTACGTAACATTTGGAGATACATTCAGTCATCTGCTTGCTACAGAAATATTGCTAACAGATTCTTCACTCTCTTTTATCTCTACAGTCTTTATCACCCTTGTTAAATGTTATTTTCATGCAACTTCCTCAAGGGGAGATGACTCAGCCAGGGAGTAAAGTATAATGCTCCATTGACACCAGTGGCCATGTGTGCTGCCATCCCCTTCTCCTTGACACAGCTAGCTATTGCATTGAGGTTTAATTGCATCCAGAGTGCTATTCCATGTTACATACTAGTGCAAATGTCAGCAGGAACAGGGTGAGAACATAACCAGTGAAAGGCACGATCAGTAATGCAGCCCTCCTTCCAAACAAATAACTCCAAAGCATCAGCCTTGCCTCCTGACCACACACCTTTTGGCCTGTCTCCTTCCTCACCACACTGAGAGGAAAGATGGGCTTTTCCCTAACAGTGAGCAAATGCAGGATCAAGGACAACTTTTAGCCACAGGCCCGTTCCAGTAAGCCAGACTTCACTCAATCTCCTCTTAATTACCTGAGTGCTAATTAGTTTATACCAGATCCTCAAAAGGCAGTGTGGGCACTTGCACACTTTTGAGAATTTAGGGCTTCATCCAAGCCCCACTTCTTTCATGGCAGGTGGGGTCAGGTGGCGAGGGTTTGGAGTTTATTGGGGTTTTTGCACACGCACACATGCATACCCTTGTTGTCTGGTGTTCATCCTTCTCAGGCAACAAGAAACAGCAGTTTTACTGTTTTCTGCCAGTAATTGGTCATTTCTCCCCATCAAGCAGCCTGAAGACAGCAGAGACATTTCGGAGACTCAGCGTAGACATGTAAACTTCATCTTTTACCCAGGAGACTGAGCACTTCTATAGTCCATTGCTGACAGATTGGTAAAAATAAGGGATGCATAGAGCATATAGCCAGCTGTAAAGTCTATCATTAATGCTTCTGGCCACTTTTACAAACTTCTTTTTAAACTATTTTAAGCACCAGGGTGGGTTTTTGGTTGCATAAATTGCAGGTCTTTAGTGATTGGCATAAAAAATGTCAATCACTGGCTTTAGCTGCCAGAAATAGGAACTGCTAAGTGTTCAGATAGGTGAGGTGTCATCTCATGAAGAAAAAAAGCAAAAGAAAAAATATTTTCAATTCACCTTATGACTAGTACCTAATTGGCTGACATTTTAAAACCCTGTGTTCACACATCTCACATTCTTCACACTAAAGAAGAGATTGAAAACACTGAAGAAAATGTATTTTCAGGCATAGGAAGAAGCATCATTTGAGTTTATTTTGGGTGGAAATGAAAAGTGCTTTTTGGTTATATTCATGAGTCAGAGCACCTCAAATCCCGTTTGTGTACAGTGGTATTATGTACACAGGGGCCAAGCCTGCATCTCAAAGGCCAGCGAGACGGGCGGCACACAAACACCCTACTGAGGACACCGTCTGCGTGGGCACAAGGCCTCTTTCAGCTCACTCTTTGGACGGCATTCCAGCTGCCAGCCAGCTGTAGGTACGAGCTTTAGGGCAGAGGGCTGGTGGTGTGACGCACGGCTGGAAAGCTGGAGGTGGTGGAGCGCCCTGGGCTCAGCCAGAGGCCTCCTGATACCTCCACTTGCCCCACCAGCACTGGGTCTGGAGCACTCCGTGTATCCTGGAGAGGGCAGTGGAGAATGGTGGTGCCTACAGGAGACCTGCACGCACGCCTGGCTCCCGCAGCCCCCCAGAGCTCAGTGCTCGCAGCGTGCCATTAATGGTTTGAATGTCACAGCAGGAACCAGTTGTTGCATCTAGGCACCTACGGGGTATTTTCAGTATTCCGGATATGCCTCTGTCAAAGCCCTGCTGAAATACTGTGAAAATACTGATGGCAGAGTAAAATAAATTGGAAGGAGAGCATAAAAAGTTGCCACTTGCAAGACAAAAACAGAAACAAGAGGCGCTTCCGTCCTTACAGTTCGTGCACGTGACTCAGGAATAAGGCTGGCAGCCAAAACTGCCCAATTGTGCCTATCATGTGTCCCTGTGTTGGGAGGGAATGTCCTGAGGAGCTGGCGGGCCACTGACATTTGGAAAATGAATGAATTGTGCTTGCCAGGTGCTTGAGAACAACATTTGGCATGAAATAGCTGGCATGACATGAGTTTGCAGGCAGTGTTTTATTTCCTATTCTTCTAGACCTTCCCATTTTATTAAGGGACTGAACAGGAACCTGTTTCAGAGCACATAAAATAGTCCAAGACGATGGTTACAGATATATTTGCAATATATTTATTTTATTAACATGTTTAACTAGAGTAGAATTGCATATGGGATATTATCCCAAATAATAACAGCAGTGGAGACCTGAAATGGATCTGGAATGCATGCTGTGGAGACACTGGGAAAATCTGGGAAAAGTTAAGGTAAGAAAATGTGAAAATAACTCTGTTATTTCCAGAATTTATGAACAAGATGAACGAATTTTGCACTGTTATTTATAGATCTGCTTTAACTAGGAACGGGGTAAGCCCTGCTGTCTGCCATCCTTAATTTTTCCCTTTTGTGTTTTGGTTTTTTTTAAATGCCACTCCAACTGACTTAATACTTACCATAGCAAGGGTAATCGAAGTCAAGCATAGGTCAGATCTGATAGAGCAGTCTGTCACACGTTGCTCTGGAACAACCTTTGAATCCTTAGTGACCTGTGTGTCTTCTTTGACACTTTATTACTGGAAGCCACAGGTGCTGCCTGTGGCACATCTGCAGTACAGAGACCATTTTAACCTGCCTTTGTTGCATTACTCAGGTCACATAAGGTAGAAAGCTAATATACTAATTCAGTAATAATGGTGATTAATCGATATCTTTTATAAACTGCAGAAAATTCAATGGCAATTAGCAAAATTTCTGTGCAGCTGGAGAGGAGCTCTTAGCAGCTGATTTGCTTTCTTACAAGAAAAATTACTTGATCTTTAAAGAATCTAAACTGGTGACTTTAGATGAATGACGCACAGAAAAGCCAGGCCAGAAAAATGAGCTACCTATTTCCTCCTGGCATGCTAAGATCTGCCTGTCTCACCTGAGTTTTTCCATATTCTTCAGAGATTCACACAATTTGGCCCTTTGGTCTTTAAAACAAAGGTGAATCAGCAATCCAAATTGTAACATTTTATTAACGAATATGTAAGAGTTTCCACTCTACACTGATTTTCCTTTTTAATACTGAGAAGCAAATTTCAGTCAGGACATGGGTACAAAATGTGCTGCGCTGTCACAGCTCCAAAGAGAGGCAGCAGAAGGATTCTACAGTGAAAATTCACACCATTCAGCCCAGGAGACTTCAAAGGTCTAAATTGTCATCCTACTTTCTAATTAGTGATTTAAAATTTACAAATGGTAGTCTTAACCTTAGCCTTTCCTTCTCCCTCTGGCTCACCAGTAAATCTCTGATATTTATGGAAATGTACTGTTTAAGGACAGAGAGATGCTGCACGTTGTTTCTCTTCGGCTTCACAGACAAGATTCTTGTCAGGATTGTATGACTTCAGAATTAATACCACCCACTGGAAAAGTTCAGGCAGACCAACACATTAGGTGATTTACCTTCTCCCGCTGACAAATTTACTGTTTTCACCAGGAAGAATTGGAATTTTAAGCTTTTATACTATGTAAACAAAATCAGAATATTACAAGCACATAAATAATTACTTAGAATCTAATAAAAAGATAGGCGATAATTTATTACATTAAATTAATTGCATTAAGGATGTAATTAACATCTTAATTATAGAGTTACTGTTATGAGTGAATAAATAAACATTCATCCAAATGCAGGAGTACTGTCTTTTCAGGAGGAAGGGACATACTCAGGACAATCTTCAGCTTCTTCTCAATCAAGATGAAACAATGAAATAAAATTAATCCATCTTCTATTTATTTTTTTTTACCACCTTTGTAAAATAAATCCTTAATAAATCTGTTTCTAAACATTCAATGGAATTCAAGTAAGGCTTCACAGAATCCAAGACTCTGGGCATATCACAGAATTTTTAGGGTTGGAAGGGATCTCTAGAGGTCATCTAGTCCAACCCCCTTGCCAAGGCAGGGTTACCTAGAACAGGTGACACAGAAACGTGCCCAGATGGGTTTTGAATTTCTCCAGACAGGGAGACTCCACAACCTCCCTGGGCAGCCTGTTCCAATGCTCTGCCTCCCTCAGTGTAAAGTTCTTCCTCATGTTGAGGTGGAATTTGTTGTGTTTTAGTTTATGGCCACTGCTCCTCATCCTGTCACTGAGCACCACTGAAAACACTCTGGCACCATCCTGTTGGCACCTGCCTATGAGATATTTCTATGTATTGATGAGAGCCCCTCTCAGTCTTCTCCAGACTAAGCAGGCCCAGCCCCTGCAGTCTCTCCTCATAAGAGAGATGCTCCAGCCCCCTTTTGGCCTCTGCTGGACCCCCTCCAGTAGCCCCTTGTCTTTCTTGTACTGAGGAGCCCTTACGCTGCAGTAAACGTTGGGATGTTAATCCTTAACATATAAACTGAGGCCTTTCTGCTAACAAATTTGGGACAGCATTTGCAAAGGGACCTGCACGTCACTGAGAGAGATGTGAGCTTTTACGTGGCCTGGGCCAGACCTGCAGTAATTGGTAGACAAGGTGCAATACTGCTCCGGCACCTCAAAGCGCTGGAGTTTGTGCAGCATATCCCACGCTCAGGAGCACTCTCTGCTTGCAGTTTCCGTCCTTGACACTTTAAATCACTTTGTGAGCCCTGCCACCTGCCCTGAAGCTGAGCCAAGAGGCTCCTGCTTCCAGCACTCAGAGCACAGTAACAGATCGGAACAAAGGGTTCCATAACCACCGTGGAGGGAAGGGGGCACAATGGGCAGCTTTGGCCAGCAATGTCAGAGGCCAGCTAAGATCAGCAGCTGTGACAGCAACCAAAACTGCATAAACCCCAGCCCTGAAGGTCTCACACCACAGCTACTCCACCTCCATCTTACAAGGAGTTGTCCATGCCATCCGTGGCAGTCGAGGCGGAGACCCCATCACACACACAGCTGTGCTTCAGCCTTTAAATGGAGACTTCATGCTAAGGCTCCCTCCAGCTGAGACAAGCTAAAGCTATCAAAACCGAGCTTCAGACCCTTCATTTTAGTCATGCATAGGACATCCTGACCAGTGCTCCCTGCCAGCACGGCCAGAGGGCACTGAGCGTGTCTGCTCCGTGGTTACATTCACAGATAGTTGGGCACTTCCATGATTGTGTTGCTGAGACTTTCAAGTTTATTTCATGTAGCCAGTGCTCATCTATTTTCCACAGTATTTTGAAACTGCCTGGCATCAGAATTCTTACTATTTATAGTTTTACGTGCAACTTAATATTTACTTCAACCTCCAATAGGGGTGCTTATTGTAAATGTCAGCGGATTATTTACTATGGCAAATTAATTAGTTATGTAATTATTCTCTTTTTAGGGAGAAGAGACTGTTAATACTTGTTGGATTACTTGAGCATTATGAACCCTTTGAAGTTCTTCAACATTTTTGAATCTTTAGTTCAGGACATGCAACTTTAAAGCAACAGTGCAAATAATATCCCAGAGCTCAGGCATAAAGAGAATTATTTTGTTTGATTCAGGTATTAACAGTACTTTGTCTCAAATGAATATTTTGGTTGTCCTAAATTACAATGAAATTCCAGCTAAAGCATGTAAGATGGGAACATTTAACGAATTTATTGATGAATGTTATTATGGTGACTATCTGCTGTGTTAATAATGATAGGACTGAAATAAAGTACTACCAGCTGTTACCAACCAGCTAAACAATAGTAAATTTTTCCCCTTTTGCCCTAAATTAAATTTTAAAAAGAGAAGGATGAATACTGAAAGATAGAAATCCACTTTGGTTTGTACTTTAACTCCCTTTGATGTTTGTGGAGTATAGTTACTTTTATTTATTTGAACAGGACAAATGCATATGACAGCTAATGATTGCTAGAAAATGCATAAAAGGGTGCAGTTCCCTTGAAATATGACAGGCTACATTCTCATAGCCACTACCACAATTTAAAAAAATATTAAAAACTAGCAACAAAACCTGGGTGCTTGCTAAGTTGTGACACACAGAGTGGATTTTCAGGTACAGAGGGCTGAAGGGGTTTTATATTTGACAACGAGGAGACCTCACAGATAATATTGTCACTGTTGGAGGCCCTGCTAAGCAGCCATATGTGCAGAGCAGTAGCAGAGGCAAGTTCTCTGGGATGGGACAGGATGGGACTGACTCAATGCTTTTATTTTGTACAGTGTATACTTCACTCATAGAGCTCGCAAGTAAATAACGTGTGTTTCTTTGTTGTCATCACTTAGCATCTATTTGGAGATACAGATTTTTTCTTTCCAGTGTAATTTTACTTTATCCCTGTCCAGTTGAGAAACAAAGGATTCATGTTTTTGTTACCAGACTGCCCATCCACCCTACCTGTAAAAATGCCTCAAGATCAAGAAGGATGGGAAGCTGTCAGGAAACAGCCCAAAACCTCTTCTACTGCAAAGCAAGGCTGAGCTGGATAAAACACATCTGAAGGAGATGTCCCCAGTGGGGATGGTTGGGGCAGGCCTAAGGCCCAGCCCAGAAGAGCAGGCAAGCAGGAAATCAGGGAAACAGATGGAGCCGTGAGACAGTGAGAGGGCAGGGTGTAAATCTGGTGAGCTAAGCAAATGGGCACCATTGTTCCCAAACCCAAGAAGCTCTTCCACCGGAAAGATTACAGATTGAAATTAGTGTCCGAGCTCTTTGGTGTCCCGAAATCACTGCCCTCAGGGGTCCCATTGAGGGATGTGGAAGCACAGCTTCCCTTCTTAGAAATAATGGAATCAGGAGGGTATTTTTGCCATTAGATTTATCTAATGAAAAAATGATACTTAGTATATACAAAACACCCTATAGGAGCTCCCAGCTGGGGTGAGACGTGTCTCCCTGGTGGATCCCCTGCCTGCAGCTTCCCAGGTTCCCCGTGAGGCTGCTGTACTACGAACATCCAGCTCAGAAAGAGTCTCTGGTCCCATCTGAGGACTTGTTTGATTTGAATTCAATTCTTCTGCAGACATAGAAGGAACATGAAGAGTATCTTCTAGCTGAGGCCCTACAGGATGACACAATATCCATACCAGACTGTAAGTTCACTGCTCGCTGGTTCTGGTTGTTCAGAGTCATCATTGCGCAGAGTTACATCAGAATCAAGACAGCTATAGTAGGAAGGAAAAAAATAATTGGCACTGTCTGGTTGCATTCTGGTTTGCATATATTCAGCAAAATACCTGTCTAGTACTGGGAATAATTAGTGAATTTAAATTCACTATTTCAGTTATCATTACTTCATTGATACTCCTTGTTAACTTCAAGGCATCCTGAGGGTCAGGCGCAGTGTAACACTGTTCAGGAAAATGAACAAACCACAGGCAGCTCTGTTAAGCCAATTTTTCATCTCAAGGCTATTAAGGACTTCAGAGAAGTGGCATCCCCATTACTGAGATGAGAAATTGGATCATCAGCTGATCTGGATGATGTGATTGGACACAGTCTCCTCATAGCAAGACTGCATTTAGCTATGAAAAGCGAATCCTAAGAGATCTGCAAATTAACAATAAGATCTTTAGAGTCTATAATGACTGTAAGTACTTGGACTAAGTTTATCATGCAAAAAGAAAAGGGCCAAGTTTATCATTCTAAAACCACATTATATATTCTGGATTTTTAAATATACCTGAATAGGTTTCAGTAGTCTTGCCAACGACTACACAAGTGTTAAAGTACAGGCTCTTTTCTGGTGTCTCTGAGTTACATAGTTCTGGCACAATTTAAAATGAGACATGCAAAAACCATGTCACGTGTACTCAGCAGGAAGGAAGCACATAGCTCATGCTGCTAGCAGAAGAGAGAAAGGATATCAGCCCATTTTAAATATAATATTTAGCAAATTGTTTGCCATGAAAACAAAAATTGCAAGGAACCACTTTGCAACAGCTACATACGTTTTTAGCCCCTTCAAAATCATTCCTCTTGATTGTATGGACAGTAATTGACATCCTAAGACCAGAGGAATGTAAAAACCCTTATAATTTTGACCATTTCATCAAGCATATATTTAAGTTACCAACTATTTGATCTCCTCCTACATGAGTGTCAGCTAATCAATCTGAACATACTTTAGAAAGTTCTTCAGTATCATCTCAAAAACTACAATCTCTCTCCACTGCTATATGAATAAAATATAAAATTTTGATTCTAGCCATAGAAATAACTGGGGCCTAAGTGAACTCTCCCTGATTATATGGTTCACCCATGGCAGATGGTATTGTCACAAAGAATTATGAGTTTTGTAGTTTGAACTCTCCTGCAAATCACTCTAGGATGGAACATAATTAGACTTCCAGCCAGCACAGGTGCCTTTACCCTCAGCTCCCACTTACAAACATGGAGATTAGTGCCGGGAACCCAGCACAGGTTCAGCTGAAAACTACTGTCTGTAAGCTCATCAAAGTGATGCCATCAGGGTGCCTCACAGAAAACCAGTTTGCAAAGGATCTCTTGGACTTACCTCAGGAGGTGCATGCCCATTTTTCACAGCTACAACCACACTGCACCAGCAGCACTTACTTATACTGCTTCCAGGGCGTCTGCTCAGCCTGGTCCCAAACCTTCCCAGGGATGCAAATTCCCCTACTTCATTTGGCAGGCTGTGCAGAAAGTCTACATGGGAAAAAAAAAAAAAAAATGTTTGTAATGTCTAAATTCATTAATGTTCACACATTTCAGATGAGATTGCTTTAAATTCACGAGAATGAGCACTCAAGCAGATAAGTTTCAGAAAACCCATGACCAGTCCAAGATGAAAGATGGTTTAAATGCATACTCTTAAGCAGGCTTGTGCTAAATATGGGTTAAAAAGCCCTGTCTTATGATGATGCTTTTCAGCAGGTCCCGTGAGCAGGAGATTCTTGTGGAAAGGTCACTTGAACTACCTCTTGTGTACCTCGTGACAGAGCCTCTGATAAAGAAATCTTGCAAACCATTGATCAAGATTTTACTTTCCTCTCAGGTGTTCAACTTCTGAACATTTTCTTTCTATATTGCTCCTATATAATGCAAAAATCAAGCTACTTAATAAAATATTTCAGATCTACATGTCTTACTTTGAATGAAAGTACTGCTTAGGAAGAAAGGGGAACAGATGCTGAAGAAGTCTCAATCACTCTGAGCTGAAGTCTGGCAGTTGTCATCATGACGCTGCTCCCAAAAATGGAGAATATACGTGTTAGCCAGATTTTTTCTGTACCTAACGGTAGTGTTATTCTTACAGCAGTTTTGACTTAATGTGATATTTGATACTTTCTGACAAAGATTGTTATGTAGGATGCTGTGAGCTTTCAATCTGTTGATGCATTACTTTCTGGAAGTGGGTGTATTTTAGTGGTAAGTGTAAGGGATAGACAAACAGAGGCAGAAATCTGAATAAATCCATCTCATAATTGGGCACTGCTGCATGCCTAGTGGGGAGTCTTTTTGTACCCTTGAATCACAGGCGTCTCTTCCCACAAAATGTGACACGTTGTTTAAATATGTTTAAATGTTCTTAAAATACGGCATTGTTGTTTAACCCCAGCCAGCAACTAAGCCGCACACTGGCACTTGTTCACACCCTCACCAGCGGGATCAGGGAGAGGATCAGAAGAGTAAAAGTAGAAAAGATCTTGTGGGTTGCGATAAAGACAGTTTAATAGGTAAAGCAGAAGCCTCGCAAACAAGCAAAGAAAAACCAGGAATTAATTTATGTCTTCCCACAGGCAGGCAGGTGTCCAACCACCTCCAGGAAAGCAGAGCTCCATCACATACAATGGTGACTTGGGAAGACAGATACCATCACTCCCAATATCTCTCTTCCCTTCCTTCTTCCCCCATCTCTATATGCAGAGCATGATGCCATATGGTATGGAATATCCCTTTGGTCAGTTGGGGTCAGCTGTTCTGGCTGTGCCCTCTCCCAGCTCCTTGTGCACCCCGTCTCCTTGCTGATGGGATGGAGTGAAGAGCAGAAAAGGCCTTGCCTCTGTGTAAGCCCTGCTCAGCAATGACAAAAACATCCCTGTGTCATCAACACTGTTTCCAGCACAAATCTAAAACACAGCCCCATACTGGTTACTGTGAAGAAAATTAACTCTACCTTAGCCAAAACCAGCTGAATCTCTTTATAACTGTCCTGGAATAAAATGTACAGTCCTTGTTCAACAACACGCTTGGAGACACAAGCAGTTAATCACCAAACATCCACAAGGAATCAAAATCCTGGTATTGCCAGGCTTTGAAAGTTGTGTTGCTGAGCCAAATTAACAATCTGAGTTAGGCAGCACATAAACATGCTCCCTCCTTAGAGTGCTGTGATCAGAGCTGCAGGTCGCTTCAGTGCTCAGGTGCGTTGGCTCGTGTGGGGGCTTGCAGGATCATATAATGGGGTTTTCATAGCTCTCTTGAAATAACCCAAAGGTAATACCCACCAAACAAAAAGGAATAGAGAATGAATGTTGTTTGGGAAAGTAAATCAGTTTCAGATTGATTTCCCAGTGCACCCTGCCAGCTTCCTACAGAAGTCTACATTACTGGCTTTCTGGAAGCTAACAGGAACAATTCAATAGGAATAGGACCTTTTCTCAAACTAATTCCAAAAGCCACAGTCTCCAAGAGATAGCACAATGTGCTTATCTTTGAATCCCAAAAACTAGAGAAGAGTGAGACCAGCTTTATTTTAGGCTTGGGAGAAAGTGTGAGGAATTAGGGGGAAAAGCAGTACCTAACTTCTCAAGGTCTGGTCAGCTGCCTGCAACACCACACCCCAAACAAGTTGAGGCCAAGTGAGGTGTCAGTTGTCCTTCCACAGACACAAAGGAGAAGAGAAAGAATTCTCCATCAGGCATCTCATCCTAAGAATTCAAAGCACATTTTTCTGGATGCAGTGAAACATTCTCTGGATGCATCTGTACCATTACTTTGTACTTAAAATCTCTCTGAAAATGTCGATCCACAGTGTAATGTAAACCATGGCTTTCTCCTGACTGCAGAGGTTGAAAAAACCACAGCATTTAGAATCATAGAATCACAGACTCACAAAATATGGTGAGTTGGAAGGGACCCATCAGGATCATTGAGTCCAATTCCTGGCCCCACAAAGGACACCTCAAAAGTCACGCCATGTGCCTGAGAGCATTGTCCAAACACTCTTTGAACTGATACAGACTTGGTGCTGTGACCGCTTCCCTGGGGAGCCTATTCCAGTGCCCAAACACCTCCTGGTGAAGAACCTTTTCATGATATCTAATCCAGTCCTCCCCCAGCTCAGCTTCATGCCCTTTCCTCAAGCTCTGTCACTGGTAACGAGAGTGAAGAAATTGGTACTTGAGGATACAAATCCTCATCTTTAATTATTATTGTTGACACATTTTTCTGGAGTTAAGTATGAACTTTTAGAAGTTTGTAGGAGAATGGCTAAGGAGCATGTTGGGGTCATGGCCACTAATGAAGCGATCAGCACCTTGTTGTTGGGAGCTACCTGAGCCTTGTTTGGAGATGGCTGGAGAAGTCCAGCTGTCAAACCCCACATCAGCCTCTCAGGCTTTGGACTCCTGCCTTCTTTTTACACTACCTCTATGTCAACCATCCAGCTGTCAGCTCTCGTTTTGCTATTGCAAGTCTTGGGGTATTTCATACTCAGGGCTGTTTCATTCATATCTGCTAGGACCAGACAGTGAGATGTAACTGCTGAAGCCTCTCAATTGCATTTCATTAAAAAAAAAAAAAAAAATTAAAAAAGTGTTGCTCTCTTGTGATTACAAAAAAAAAGACAGAAAGTATGGTATTTTCAAGTTCAAAATCCAGAAAGAAAAAAGAAATCCAGGACTCTAGTCTATTTCATAATATCATCATTTAAATTTTCTGATTCATGCATTTTGAATGTCTAGGGCTGGCGACCCTATGATGTATATAGAGACTTTTAGTTCCCAAGATGTACATCTAAAAGGAAAACAGTGTAATCAGCTTAAGGAACACTTAATATGTTTCTTTTAAAAATGTGGAAACAGTGTCTCAGTTCATATTTTGCTGTCAGACCAACTCTGATATAAACAAGGAGGATACCCTGAATTTAGCTATCACTTCTTTATGCATTATGCTCATGTCTCATAACTTCTTACCAGTAATTAAAATGCCAAATACTGTATTTATTTCTTAATCCCACTGGTTTATTGATTTTGAAGCTGAAGTAGAACTCTCAGATGTCAGTAAGACCAGCAAGAACCAAAATGATTTTACAACTGGGCTCAAGTGTTTAAATTCCCTCTTTTCCCTTTTTTTCCTTTTAAAGAGGTCTACAATCTGTCTTGAGAAAGATTATGATCCACTTCAGACACTAAAAGCCCTTACCTCTTTATCCCAAAAAGAGACTTTTTTTCTGTAATACAATTTCCCCAAGCAGTGAAATAAATTGGTATTTAATCTGGAGATTTCAGAGTCAATATGCTTAAAAAATCAGATTTCTAATGACATTTCAAAGGACTTTACTTTGGTTTTCTCTCTTCAGAGCTGATGAGCTTCAGAATGCACGAATGTCTTGCACTTTATTTGCATCTCCAGCAGTATAAAACAGAGGCCTGCAGCTTAGCAATGACAGTAATGAAAACAAGCCTGTCTCTCGATAGTGTTTCCAAGACCCTTGATAATCTGCATGTCTTTTGCATCACCACTGATTCCTGAGCTGACACTCTACAAGATCACAGCAGCTTCCCAAAATCTCTTTCTAGTAGAGCATGCAAGTTTGATGCATGGATATAATTGAATTTCCTTTTCCCCATGTGCATGTTTTGCACTTCTCAGCGCTGAATATCATTTGCCTTTCTTGACGTGTTACTGTGAGGTCTGGAGATCTCACTGGGGCTCTTCACAATATTCTTTTAGAATATTCTGGATAGTTTTGTATCTTTTGCAAACTTTTTCACTGTTATTCTCTCAATTTTCTTGTAAATATAAGAGTAAACTGAGATCCTAGTGATGTTCCACCAGTTAGTAGCCTTTACTGTTCAAACTGGTTGTGTACATAATCTCTGCATCCCAATTCTCACAAATTCCTTAAAAATAAACTGCTAAAGTTGTGGTGCTCTCTTTGGTCTGCCTGTCAATTTCCCAAATCCATAGTAACTGGTGTAGTGGGTTTCCATGGCAAGGTTTTGGTAGGGGGGAAGCCACAGGGATGGCTTCTGTGAAAAGCTGCCAGAAGCCTTCCCGATGTCTGACAGAGCCAAGGCCAGCTGGCTCCAGGACAGATCTGCTGCCAGCCAAGCTTGAGCCCACCAGCAACTGCGTTAGCACCAATGGGGTACAGATTGAAGGTGAGGAAAAAGCTATTGCACAGAAGCAGTTGCAGCAAGAGAAGAGAGGAGTGAGAACTTGTAAGAACAACTCTGCAGACACCAAGGTCAGTGCAGAAGGAGGGGCAGGAGGTGCTCGAGGGACCAGGGCGGGGATTCCTCTGCAGCCCATGATGCAGCCCATGGTGAAGCAGCTGTACCCCTGCAGCCCATGGAGGACCACAGTGGAGCAGAGAGCCTCCTGCAGCTCAGAAAAAATTCCGCACTGAAGCAGGTGGATGCCTGAGAGGAGGCTGTGACCCTGTGGGAAGCCCACTCTGGAGCAGGCTCCTGGCAGGAGCTGTGGCCCTGAACAGAGCAGTCCACTCTGAAATAGTTTTGCTGGTGGGACTTGTCACCCCATGGGAAGGACTCATGCTGCAGAAATTGGTGGAGGACTGTCTCCTTTGGGAGGGACCCCACATTGTAGAGGAGGAAGAGTATGAGGCGTCCTCCTTAAGGAGCAGCAAGGACAACGTGGGGTGAATTGTGTCTGTAACCTCCATTTCCCATCCCCCTGCAACACTGGGGGAGAGACTGTAGAGGTTTTGTAAGAAAAGTTAAGCCTGTGAAGAAGGGGTCAAGGTGTTTTAAGATTTGATTTTATTTCTGTTTCCCACTCTGATTTCATTGGTAATAAATTAAATTATTTTCCCCATGTTGAGTGTTTTGCCCATTTCACTGGTTGGTGAATGATCTCTCCCTGTCCTTGTCTCGACATTTTCATTTTCTCTCCCCTGCCCAGCTGAGGAGGGGAGTGAAAGAGTGGCTGTGGTAGGCACATGCTCTCCAGCCATGGTCAATCTACTACAACTGGTGAAATTTTGAAACTGAGTAGAGCATAAGGCCAGGAAGCAGATGGGGGTACTGCTCAAAATTTCAGGACTTTTCCTGTTCACAAAAAAAATACTTTTCTAGTCTGTCTTATTTATGTGCATGAACTAGCAAATACTTCTGTTTAGATATTATCACCAGTGTACAGAGTTCACAGAGAGACATGGGACAGCTCTCCCTGTATTTATGGCAAGATTTAAAGAGAAAAATGTTGGAATTTCCTTTACCACAGGACTCATAACATTAACAAGACCAAGATCTCACTGAACATATGTGAGTTTTTTAACTTACTGTCCACAGAGAGCTCAAAGACTGTTGCAAGGGGTCTGAAAGGTTTATTTTCAGTAGTGTTTACTCTATGGAGCCTGAAGTCAACACTGGGAAATTTCAAGGAGTTATAGACCTATGTGTGGGCCCTTGTACAGAATAAAACAGAAGACAGGTAGAATAAAGGCCTAGGGTCTCTATTCACTCTTAGAAAAAATTAGAGGTAGCACTGAGCAGATAAGTTTATGTAAATGAGGAGAAACCTGTGGACTTAATTTTGCTGAAGACTCAGCTCTGGTGTTGAACTGCTCGAGCTGTCAGAAGCAGCACTAGGGATGAGTAAAGCCACATAAGGGACAGAGCTCTGCAGTAACTGGCAGAAGCTCAGAAGGTCAGTGACAGAACTGAGAGGAGACATCATTCTTCCAATCTCCCTCTCACTACTTTCCCAGTCCTTCATTTCCTGGGTTTTCCTGCAGTCTGGGAGTCTTGTTTTCCAAGGCAGCACATAGGAGCCCAGCACACAGGAGCCCAGGAGGCATCGCTCTTGGAATAACCCATTGCCGAGCTTCAGCTGCTGCCTGATACCTCTGCTGGGAACTTACCTGGGCTGTTCACCAGCGTCCTGCCTGTCAACCACAGAGAAAACCAAGCAAAGAAGAAAAACAACTCTAAGGAAGAAAGGGGAGATGGAGAGGAGGACTAAGAATTTTTTTTCTTTTTTTTTTTGTCTGGAGTAAGACAGCTATTCATTGCCAACTGCTCTTTACAACCCATGAAACATATAAAGTGACATGTAAGATGCAAAGGATTTCTAAAGTTACATTATGAGAAAGTACACTTTATTTATGCTGTGTCAGTTGGAACTGGAGTCTAGTCCTTCTCTTGAGCTGTGAAAGCAAGAAAACCCAACCCCTAATTACTACGTGCTGCCTCTGCCGCAAGAAATACCATGTGTTTTTAAAAAAAGTAATTGATAGTTTTGTCATTCATGTAACTTAAGACTTCATCCAGTCAATGAATCAATTGTTCAATTAAGTTGTCTCTTGACTTCCCAAGCTTGTCAGTTGAGCAAAAACATGCTTGGCTTCTCTCCTGTTCACAGTAGGGACTTACACGTATTTTTGTTTCAGTATGAGGACACTTCTGATGCCTGGAGATACATGTTTTAGGAAGAAGGCTATGCTTTGCAGTTCACTTACTTCAGTGGAATTTGATTCCATCATATGAATCACAGAACTGGAAATCATTGATGAACTGAGTGCATTAAATTAGCATTCTAATAAGCACATTTCTGTGTGAAAAAAATAAGCCAATGCTCTCTAGTTAGGCTTAGAATATAGGAGAAAATGTGTCTCTGAGAATTTAAGACTGTAGATTTGAGGGAAAAAACCTAGATTCAAACAAAGACTCTTTAGAAGAGAAGAAAAATTGACCTTTCAGTCACTTCTGAACGTTACCAATATTTTACAAAGTAAACACTGTAATTTAACGGTTATTGGAAGGTTTGGCTCATGGCGCACTACCCACAACAGCCCAGCCATGAGCCTGACCTGTGTGATGTGGGAGAGGCACGGGGCAGGCAGGAAAGCGCTCCTGACCAGGGCGTGCGAGGCCAGAGCAGGCTCCAGGCACCGCTGTGCGCAGGAGCCCTGCCCCTGCCTGCAGCCCTGGCCGGACGGGTGCCCAGCATCCACGTCCACCATGCTGCTGGCTTGACCTCCTCAAGAGAGCTGGGTGACCAGTGGGTCCCCAAAATTTGATGCCCCTCGTTCACATGGGCTGACACCAGACTGAGTAGGTGCACAGAGAACACCTCAGGGGTCAAGACTCTTCTCTCCTTCACCCCATTCTTTCAGCAGAGAATCAAACAGCCGTTTGTCATTATGGCAGGATATTTCCACAAGAAGAGCTAATTGATGAGGACAAGAAAGAAGAGCTCAGCTGACGTACATGTGCCTACTAATACCAGCCCAGGATCTGGCTTGGAGCACCTTGTCCTAATATTTTCTATCAGTCAGGAAAGAGGAGCTTTTTGTACTCATCACTTCCCAGCATGAGAGAAGTAATATTTAAACCAGTTGCTGGTGTGCTGCTGGGCACTGGAGATGCCAAGAGCAGGAGGAACACTCCTCAGGGCAGTAAAGCTTGGATAAAGTCCTGCTCACCCTACTGCCAGAGCGGCAGAGATTCTTAACTATTTTTTGGAATTGCTGTTTGCAAACAATTGGAGGGAGATCCTAAACAATTTCATAAGGGTACAAGGTACAACAGAAGCCAGTGCCTTACAGAATAGAATAAATGAAGCACTGCCCATTTTCTGTCCTCCTTCTTCATGCATGGATCACACTCCATGCAAATTAGAAATAAAGAGAGAACAAAGAATACATTCAATACCAAGTTTTGTGCATCAAAGTAACTCTATTTTAAGTTTTTTCCAAATATCAAGAGATGCCCATATGGCACAAAAACAACCTAAAAATGGTACAGAAAAATGAAGATCATATTCACTGCAGCAAAATAATGGTAGCAGTTGAGAAACTAACAGATGTCTGTGGCTCAGTATTTTGAAATTTGTTGCTCTGTCACAATGACATTTACAGTATGGTAACAATAATTCTATAATTTGATCAACTAAAATTACTTTTATTTTTAGCCTTTATAATGTATACAATCTTACCAAAACAGTTTTGATACATACCTGCTAAATGCTTTTTTAACAAATACCAAATTATGTATCTTTTTAAAAAGCTCCAAAAAAATGAGTATATGTGATTCAAAAACACATGGTGAAACTTTTCTAGAAAGAAAATATAGGAAGCCAGTGATTCATCACAGAGATGATGAGTCTGCCATAACAGCAGTACCACGGCAGTGTTGCCAGATCTTCTCTTTATCTGAAGCTCTAAATTTTGGGCTCTCTCTCCTCTTTTTTTCTCATAAGACACCAGCTTTTCCACTGACAATTTCAGATACACATTTCCGAATAGCACTGCTTGTCTCTGCAGCCATTTACCAAAGAAAGATTTTAAATACACTTATATAAAATAGGTTCTGCTATTTTGTGTTTTAAACACTGAACTAATCAGCTACATACCTTTCTCTAGCCCAAAACCTTTGATCTACGATCTCTTTTTTTTCAATTATTTATAAAGTCCTGCTTTCAATGTGGTCACTAATATAGCAGGTTATTTTTTTTAAAAGCCAAGCATTAGCTAGACCTGTTCAGTAACTGTAACTGATGAAGGATTTTTCTAAGATGTCTAGAGAAGTAATTTTCTACATACACAAATCATTCTAACTTAGGCTATTCCATCTGTACATTTGTCTCCTAGACTAGCCATCCTCTAATCACATATTATTATTCCATTATTCTGTCACTTCAGGCTTTCCTCAAATCATCCACTCAGCTTCTCTTGCAGAGATGAAAGCTTGTGGGGCTTGGGGTTGCTCACTTCATGCAAAACAACAGAGACTTCTGAACAGCAAAGGTAGTCAGAACATGACAAAGGATGTAAATCATCATTATGCACTGAACTTACATTTTGCTATATCCATGCAGATTTGTTTCCAAAAGCACTGAGTACCTCCCTCTTTCACCAATTTTACCAACACTTGTGAAAAAATTTTTTAAAACTAGGCTATTTTTTGAAGGAATTGTGGATATGAAGAGATGCTGGTTGGATTTATTGGAGAGCTGATGTTGGCTTTATATAGCATTTTCCAAATAGCCACCATTTTGGCTGCAGATTTAATTTATATTGTCTTATTATTTGCATTCAAATAAACTCATTTAGATGACTAAATTCAAACTCCTCGATTTAAGAGCCATTCCAGCCATTTCATCGTGGCCTGAACTCCCAGACCTCTTCATTTAGAGGTGTATTCTTGAGCAGAAGTAGTGGCAAATGCGAAAGCAGCAGCACCCCAAGATCCCTGGCAGAACAGCGGCACAAGGACACGGGGTTTCATACCTCCCTGTTCTCCAGTGCTCCTTTCCACAGGCTGCTCCCAATTGCTGCCAAGCCCCAGGCAGTGCCAAACAGCCCAGCTACAGCCTGGACGTTGCATTTTCCATCTAGCCACTAAATCAGACCTGGCAATAACCTGCTGTACCCACTCACCTTTCCCCATTCACCTGCTTTCTGCCCAATGGGAAAGTGTTTGAACCACAATTCCCCTTTTTGCACAAGGACTTGATGTCCATCATGCTGGGACTTTAATTGGTGGTGGGTTTCTTAGACAGGTTTTCTCTAGGTACCTGCAGGTTTATTACCAATTTGTTATAGAAACACAACAGAGACCTCTCAGTACCCTATAGTTTTCCCACTCTGATGAAAAAACCCACGCAGTGTACCATGTTTTTATTAACTGTTCTTATTCATAATTATTCCTGCAAAGCTTTACTAAAAAGAGGATAAAACATTCTCTGCCGCTTCCTTCTCTTCTTCCATAAGCTCACACATCCTTTTTTTCTCTAAGTTATGCTGTCAGGCTCATGAAAGGTCAGCTTTGCACTGCCATCAAAGCATCCTGATGCAGAAGGGAACCTGAGGTCACTCCCGCCTTCAGGAAGCGCCGCCAGCTTCCTGACCACTCGCAGCAGGAATGGCATCACCCACAGTGACATATTATTGTTGTTATCATCCTCTTACCGCCGTCATTTGCAGATCAAACTGTGAGCCTGCCCAGGCCTCTGGGTGTGTAAAATCTGGCTACTTTATTGCTCGTGCTCAAGTCCAGTGGATCCTGCTTCCACCACCTCCACACCAGCGCCAGTTATGTGGGTTCTCGTGGTGCCAGAGCAAGGGTCCCCCTCCTTGGGACAGCATAATCACATCTGACATTTGACAGCCGGAGAAGAAGGAGTGGGCAGGGGAGAAAGCAAAGGGAAAGCTCTGTCTTCTCTTCCCAGCTGGCAATCTCAGGCATTCAAAACAAAGCAGGACAAAGAGCCTGAAAACCGTGGGCAGCATCTGATGAAGAGGTTGTTAATTCAGAAGAAGGTAATACAATTGGTAATGGTCTGTTTATGGCATTATAGGTTCTTTTTGAGAAACAGTATAAAGAGAGAGAAAAAAATGTGTCAGAAGGGATATCAAGGGCCAGTCAGAGGAAAAGCCAGGGAAATACAGCAGCTGGTGATAAATAAATAACAACCTTAAAAAATACAACACATGCAACAAGAGGGAAATTTCCCTATTTCAACCCCTTCTAGCAAGCAGTGTCACTTAAAGCTCCCTGTATGTCATAATACAAACCTCTTCTTTTGGCACATTTGTTATTTAACTGCATTACATTCAAAAAGAAAACAGAAAAAAAAATAGAAAACATTATCCTCAACCCTGATTTATGCCTTTGAAATATGCAGGAACTCTATCACAGAATTTTTCCATGCTCATTAATGCCAGCACACATTTGCTCTTCCAGAGAGGGAATACTAAGAGCTCCTCCGGATCCAGGCTGCTTTCCACAGGCTCCCGTGAAACAACAGGAGGCGAAGGGCCCCCGGGCACTGCCATCCCCTTGCAAGGACTATCAGTTTGCATTAGTCACAACAAACCTCCTCCCGTCACCCAGCTTTCTCAGGGTCCTTAGCTTGGGAACAGTTGCTGTGCTGAGGCTGCTCTGCTCTTATCTTTTTAGGTTGCCAACAAAGGAAATTACAGGTGACTGACAGGCAGTACCACACTCTGTAGGGTTTGGGCTTTTTTTTTTGTGAGAGATTGTTTGTCCTCTGGAACAGCAGCCATCAAGCTTTAACCGACAAATCCCAGACACATGGAGGGCAATTTCTAAATCTGAAAGGCAGGCATAAAATCTTCATTATGAGAAGTGGAGTTGTTTTCTAATTTTCTGACCTTGAAAGCCATTTCTTAAGAGTCTGCAGGGAGTACACCTTAAAAGTTTGTGTCTCATACTTTAAAACTGACCTTTTAAAAATCTGTGGGTGTTGGGTTGTTTTTGTGGGGTTTCTTTGGCATAAAAAAAGAGAAAGGGAAAGAGTAGTAAGGAAAAGATCCATACATATTTTCTAAGAGGTGCCTCTTCCAAACGTAAATTTTGCTGCTTATATGTTTAAAAGCACTCATTTGGACCATTTTGAGATCTTCCCAGAGCACAGAGCTTCTAGAGCTGGTTCCTGAGCACATCATCTTTGCCCACCTTCTCAGGCCTGTTCTTCCTATTTAGTTTATTTCAAAGCCTGTTATTTCCAAGAGCAAAATTCTTTTTCTGGGGTGGATGCAGTCACACTGAGAGGGCTGGTCATATGCCAGCACATATTAGTTAACACCCATTCCTGTAAATTCTAACTTAGACCAGATACTAACAGTTGTTATTGGTTGTATTAAATTTTGAGATAAAGAAAACTGTGCTATGTTATAAATCAGGATTTATTATATCACTTATCCTTACCAGTAAAATCAAAACATATTCCTAACAGTGCTTTCAGAAAAAGTACAATAACAAAGACAAAATATGAGGTTTGTTCGAGGTGTGATTTTTTTTGTTGTTTTTAACCAAAGAATGAGCTCTAGGAAGGTGTTATCTCCTTCTCCAAGACAGTAGCAGTGTTTCAGTCTATTTTATGAGATGAACACATTAGCAACTCCAAAGTGTATAATTTGTGTATATGTGTCAAAGGAAATACTTTAAAATCCATATATACTGTATTCTCATTAATTCAAAGCACTTACATTTTTACAGGTTTGCATCTTGCCATGGATAGAAAAAGCCTGGACAACTAAGTTAATGCTAGCCAGGAAAACACAAACAGCAGGAAAAAACGCAACAGAGACCCCACAAACAGCACTGGGCAAGGAGGAGGAGGAGGAGGGGTTGGGAAAGAAGGGGTTAAATATGCCAAGTTCATAGTACTTTCTGTTGAGTAGAATCACAGAATGGATTGGAATGGACCTTAAAGTTCATCCAGTTCCTGGATGTCCTGCCATGGGCAGGGACACCTTCCATTAGACCAGGTTGCTCGGAGCCCCATCCAATGTGGCCTTCAAGGCTCCCAGGGATGGGGCATCCATAATTTCTCTGGGCAACCTGCTCCAGTGCTTCACCAACCTCACAGTAATGAATTTCCTCCTACTATCTAAGCTAAACCTGCCCTCTTTCAGTTTAGTGCTATTCTCCTTTGTCCTGTCACTACACTGCCTGATAAAAAGTACCTCCACATATTTCCTGTAAGCACTCTATAAGTAATGGAAGGTTGCTACAGGACTGCCCTGGAATACATATTTATAAAATACATATTTTTAGATGTATGTAATTCATAAAATATTTGTTTACTTTATAACATATTTTATAAAATGTCTGGTTTATAAAGTAATTACCTTCACATAGCTAGCCAAGTCAGGAAAAGGCACTGAGAAAAAGGCAGAGAAAAACGAGGAGGAAGCACATTATAAACCAGTCTAGGCTCCATTTCACAATATTTGCAGCTTCAAGCAAGAGAAGCTAACATAAGGATAGCACAGGAGGACAAAATCTGATCAACAGAGCCTTGGCAACATCAAATCACCACCGACAGCTGTGGTTAACACTCGTTCATGTGCCTACCTGAGTGGTTATTTCGATTTGCAGCAGCAGTGATCAAGCTGTTTTGATTTGCAAGATGCTTCTACGTTCCCCATGGTTTCCAGTCTCACAGACTTAACCTTCCCACACCAGTCCCACTTCTGACAGTTGCCTTTGGCTGACCTCTTGGAGGGAGACCAGCCATGGACCACAGGCTGTGGCCTGGGTAAGTCTCCAGACATGGAGGAGGGTAGGATGGGCATCTGTTAAGGAGTAGCAAAAGCACATTAAATCACACATAATATTGCTAAATTGCTCATTACTACCATGCAAATAGGCATGTTTCCTGCATTGATTTTAGTGGAAGAAGGCCTCAATTCCTATAGCACTAACATTTCTAGCTAACCATGATTTTACCCAGTAATCAAATCTATTCCCAAAACTACTTGTCCAAACAAAGAGACTGCCAGGACAGGAATGTGTCTGTTGGCCATCTCTCTCCACACAGTTAATGAAACATTACTGTCCATATGACTCATGGCGCAGAAGGATCACATGAGCTGGGATTAATATGATCTATTTTGCCCTATTTCCTACTTCTGTCATGTTACGTTATGCTTGCTGTATTACCTTTATTTACACTTTAAGGATGATAAATTAAATTAATCAGGGCAGTACAGTGACAACTCCCGAGGAAATACAGGCTGTTTTTATGTGAGTGGATGGTTTAACTGCTGGCTTAAATGTCATCCAAATCCTCCATTTTTTATGCATTGGATAGGAAGTGTAAGAATATGGTGTAAGGAAAATTACTGATGTGGTCAGACCACTGTGTATGAAGTTGTCTGCCGCTTTCTTGTCCATTTCCACCTGAAGCTACTCATTTTCTTATTGTCCAGGCTGGCTGAAAACTCCACTCCCAACAGGTGTAGAGCCCAGCACGGCCCAGTCCTGCCCCAGAGCTGCAGCTCCTGTTCAATAACAGACACAATACACTTGCCCTCACAGCCCATCAAGAAATAGAGTCCTATTTACTTTGTATAAAAATAGCTTCTTTTGAATATCTGTAAGCAAACAGAGCAGGTGCCTGCAGAGGGATAGCCAGAAGGCCTTGACACACTTGTCCAGCACTTGCAGCAGAAGCTTTGTGCCTTCTGTGCTCTGGGGGCATGGCAATATCCAGCCTTGCTTTTGAAATCCCTCACCCAAACCTCCACACGCTCTGGGACCTGTAGTATCATAATACTGACAGTGGGAAAAATGGTGAGCTTGCACTTTGGAAGCTCATGTTGCTGACACTTTATCCCCTCTGTAAAGCCAAGGGGGATGGATTTGCTGCACTCCTCATGAACACTCTCTTGCACTATCACCTCCAGCTGTAGAGTTCTTCTCTGTTCCGTTACCATTACATTCTTTCTGTTCCAAGAAAACTGGACTAACTGGCCAAAACTGCGGTTTTTTCCATGCCTTGACCAAGTCTATAATTGTGGAAGTCTAAGACCTCGCTGAATCATATCACTCAGTTCTTCAGCATGAAACTTTCTCTACCTGTAGCTCAGTAACAATGCTGGAAATTATCCACCGTTGGTCTTATAACTTAATATAAAAGCAGTTGCCTGTTTTCCTTGCAAAGCCCTTTCTCTAACAAAGATCCAGGCCTTTCATGTGTTTATGTTTCTCACGTCCATTTTCAACTCGTTAGCCACCTGAAAGGTCTGGACCTTAGAGGAATGGCTTTGCAGTAAGACACCAGGTACGCAAGCAGCTTACTTTCTAAGTGTGAAACTTTTCACTCAGCTAAGCAGGACAAACTGCAACAAAGAGGACTTTAGTGTCTGAGTCTCTTGGGCACTTTCATCAACCTTCCTTTCAGTGCAGTGCCTGGTTCTGAGATCCCCTGTGACAGAGCCCATGCACCCAGCACCCATCTCCCCCCAGCAAAGCCAGTCTTCAGGGCACATCAGAGCTCATGGAACAGCCAGGGTACAGGGGATCCTCTGTTCCAGCTTCTCCACAGATCCTCAAAAAGGGGCTGTGGCAGCCTGCTAGCAGTCAGTCCTGTTCTGCTTCTCTTTCATTCACAAGCACCACTCACTGCAGTGTGGCTTCTCCTAGTCATTGGTAATAAATGGCTTTCAAAACCATGTGTGGGAGAAATACTGAGAGATTGTGAAGGCTGTTTTACACTGATTCTGTCTTCAACTGGCCAAACTGAATTTAACCTTAAGGAGAAGGAGACCCAAGTAATCAAGGTCTCCTACACAATGACCACTTCTGTGTAAGTTCTCACATAAATCTCGTGTGACTCCCTGTGGTCCAAGTGAGTCTGTGGATGTGTAAGTGTGGAGGGTGTGGACAGGCTGAGATGTCAGTCCTGGGGTAACAGATGGCCTGCTCAGCTAGAGAGGGCATCTCAGTAAGACCATCATTTATTTTAGAAAGGGAAATCAGTATTACACACAATTAAAGGACTACAGGAGGTAGCACCACAGAGAGTCATATCAAGTAGCAAAAAGCTTGTTAAAATATGCTGACCTCTCTAGCTAAGCCCATTTTGTCAGGGCTGGACAGTGCATTTTCTATCCCATAGCAGTTCCCACACAACAAGCCCTGTCCTTGAGATATCCTATCCCCAAATCAATAACCACTGGCACCAGCTTGCTCTGGCTTCTCCAAAGCTGCTTTGCAGGAATCCATCCCTGACGCAGTAGCATGTATTGCTTTCTCCCACCACATAAATCTGCACTGCCTTGACCACCTTCATCTGTGACCTGTTATTGAGGGATGCGTGAGAGGCCACCAAATTCCCCAGGCTTGGCAGCACCAGAGGGAGCAGGACCTTCACCCTCTCAAGGTATCAGGCTCTCATGCCGCTGACAAAGCCACAGAGAAAATTAAAGGATGAGTTTGCTTTTCAGGAAGGCTTTCAAAAGCTCTCCTTCTTCTGTTGTGCATCAAAATCTCTTTTTCGTTTTTCTTCTCCCATCAGAGATGAACATTGCATCTCCTTCGAGTCACTTTTGGGTATTGCACTGAATGCCCACTTCTAGCTTATACTACTGGTATTCCTCAAACAAATTGCATGCCAAGGCTTTCCTGATTCACTTAAGCCCTTATTCTTCTATACACTGGAGATATTTTTCAAGCAAAAATCTAGCACTAAGTACCTTGATTCTGTGATGCAACAATTTGATACATATAAACCTTAAATATACTTATTTTTTCCTCAAGATCAAGACAATAACTTATGAGACTATTTTTAGTCTTTTTAAGTTATTTTTAAATTTGGATGTTTCCCTGCATGTTCAGATCCCTATGGTTTTTTATCCTTATTGAAATAACATTTTCACTTTTAGTTTTTTTCCAGTGCATAATGTTTTATTCATTTATTTATACTTTTGTATTTATACAAATATATTTATATTATTATTCATGTTCTCATTTTAAACACAGCTTAATCCTTTCCATATATGCTTAAGTTCTTTGTTAATTTGAGATCTGAAAGGAGGAACCTTCTATGCCTTGTCTGAATTTATGAAGACTAAGAAAAACCTCTTCTGAAATTATTATATTTTTTCCACATCTTTGAAGGAATTTTGATATATTTCAAAGATTTTGTTACTGGATTATAATTTTTTGGTGTGTTTTATAAGATTCTTAACTATTACCGGAATTTTAGGAATTGTAAGACCAACTCTGAAATAGTGAAGAACATTGATAATTTAACTGCCACTTTAAATTGCTTCAATATACAGAATCAAATTTAACACCTGTAAATTAAAAAAAAGTCTTTCTAAAGTTAAAATCTTTCCTTGTTCTGAAAATACATCACTTTCTTTATACAACTAGAATTCACTTATAAACATATTGTTGGAAGAATTTTAATACTGCCTCTGTCTTTTCTGTGGGATTTATTGCAGTTTATACACTGCAAGATGAACATATACCCAGACAGTTGTATTTTGAATTATCTGCAGGCCAATTACTCTGTGGGCTTACATTCTCAGAGACTTAGATCAAATTCTGCTTTACTGTTGGATTTACTTCTCTGGTTGAGCTGTTTGTCAGGTTTAATGATCCTATTAATAAAGGATTAAGGAACTAAGGATTAAAGACACTAGGTGCATTCAAAAAACAAACAAACAAAAAAATTCCTTAGAAATAAGAAAAATAAAAGAATTTTAAAGACCAGAAACGCCGATTTATTTCTCTAGAGTTTAAGGCAATCATATGACTCCATATGGTATCAAAATTTCTGAGACTTTTCAATACTGGCTAAAAATACACCATGCAAATGCTCTTTTGCACAATACTGATGCAAGGACAGATGGAAATTGCAGTCCCAGTGCCACCCTTCCCTCTGCAGGGTCTAGGAAATGCTTGCATTTCACCTCCGAGGCTTGCTCGGTTTTCACACCAAAGGGTAAGGCATGGCATGCAGATGAGGAAGAGAGTTCTGTTGCAGAGCACCCATATCAGGAACATCCCCCCAAGCCTGGCAGAGGGCACAGAGACTTCTCAAGGCTCTCCCCGAGCAGGATGAGGGCTGGCACCCGAGCATCTGACATCAGCACACGCCAGCACTCGCTGCCCACCCACAGAACCTCTCCTTCTGCCCCCAGGAGGTGTCCACAGCTGGGCCACAGGGGACAGGTGTGGGACTGCAGAACTGCACCTTTTTTCCTTCAAGCCTGGGCACAGCCACCCTCTGAGCTTTGCACACCTGGATGTCAAGAGGTTCCGCAAGCCAACCAAGGCCCCTCTTGTTTCCTTCACTTCCACAGGGGTGATTCCTTCTGACCTGACTGAGCTCTCAGGCTTTGGTTGTGTTATATGAAACATTGATATTTTGGACTGATGTTTCAAAACCAATCACTGCATATTCCTGCATAAAATAAACTCCTGTTGAAGGTGTCTATATATGACAGTTAATCACAACTGAAGGCGTTGTTCCTTTTCCTGTTCAATAAATACAATAGTATAAAGGAGAAAAGTAGAAAGTAGAAAAGTAGAAAGTTCAGTCCCAGGGTATCACAGAGAGCCCCATCAGCTGAGGAAACTCCATGCTAGCATTCATATTTCGATTCCTAAACTGTTTGGAAAACTATTACAGAACCTGATTTCTCCAACATATAGGAGTGTGGAGAAAATGCCAAAAATCAAAGTTAATCAAGAAGGAGTGCAAGCATTGGTTATAGTTCACCAGAAACAAACTGCATGCCTTAGGAGCAGGAACACTGAGGGAACTTGATGTACTGCCCTGAGAGAGTCATGGAACAAAGGATGAAGTGGCACAGAGGTGTTGTGGTCATGCTCTGTTTAAAACAATGCAGCTAACAGGAACTGAGCCCAAGAAATAACCCAAACAGTGGCTGAAACCAGAACTTTGCTCCATTGACTTGAAAATACATATTACTTTTCATACTCTGGCATATCCTAATTAAGTAAAACCTGTACATGCTTTACATATATATGTATGACTAAAGTCATTCAAACTCCACCTAAACATGAAATCACATCAACTGCAATATTACATTTCCCCCTCTCTTTAGAAAAAAAAAACCAACATAAATGTAGCTTTAGTGGAAAGGGAGGTCGGAGGAGATTCTGCCTTTGCATCCTGGGGTGGTTAACTATGGCTGCGCCCATCTCCTTCCTCGTAAGGACACCCATTGGGTAAGATTCAAGCAGTCACCTACACTGAATGCTTCTTTGGGAAATTCAGAAAGCAAACTTGTGGTTGTGATCATGCCTTTAGCACTATGGAGTCATCTCCAATTTAATGCATTTTTTGCTGGCTGTATTATTCATACTTTGTATATTCACACGTTTCTGCAGACAGTGTCTTTATCACTGACAATCCAACAAGAACCTGCATTTCTGTTGCTCAATAAGCTATTGTGCACCTGCCCATGAGATGTATTGAGTGCGACCAGACTTCTGAGCCAGCTGGGAGAGTTCATTTGGCATGACCAGACCTACAGTGTACAGCGCTATTTGTGAATCCATAATCATGGTAGTTCCCAGAGAATGTGGCTGGACTTACAGAGCCATTTGGCTCTGCACTTCTGTTGCTCAGTGTTCGGAATCTAAGCCTACCCACCCCCAGCCCCTCTGATATCTGAGGACCAGCTGGAATGCAAGGGGGGTTATTTTCTGCCAAATCTTTCTCTTAATACAGCAGAAAAATTTTCCTTACTGTTAACATGACAAGTAGCCATAGAGTTTCACGCCTAGTCTTGGCACACTGATTTTTAAAATCCATTATTTAGTAAAAAAAAAAAAATTAGGGACCTATCTTTAAATCTTTGAATAATGCCAAAACAACCAAACGCAACGTAAGAGTGTAACCCGTGTACCAGTAGCTGATGCAAAGGCATCGACTAGACCCAGGCCCTGCATTAACAAACAAGCCTGAATATTTACCTCTGGTACTATGGGAACTGTTTATACAGAGGAAGAAAGACCTGACATTATGGAACTTTACTGAGCTGTATCACTCTGTAACTAAGGTGCTTTTCATTCATGAGTTAAGGATGACAAAAGTATGCTAGAAAATTTTGGTCCTATATAAAGCTGGTAGGGAAGTCAGTCATACGACAAATTTTCATGGCTGTGAAATTTCATGGTTAGTTCCTTTATAACAGCAAATGTGGACGTACCAAACGACTGAAAAAATCCAATATACATCAAATGTTTCATACATGAGTTGTTGGAGATCCACGGTGTTTCAGTACTAAGCACTGTTTGCTGTGGAGAACATCGACACAGGGAAAAGTTGGTCAGTCTAACACCAAAGCAATGTTTTTCCTTTGGTACTCAGCATAAGAGAGGTGTGTGCTGCTGCCCACTGAGTCCCAGAGAGGAAGAAAATCTAGACAACATGGGAACTGAAGATGTGCTAATGTTCCAGCTCCCCCAAATTCCTTGGAGTATCTCATCTGAATGCCTGGATACTCATAGTACCCATCAACCTGCCTCACCACCTGGATCTGAGCGACATGGAGATACTGAAAACATCCATATAAATACCTGAACTTCGTGTTGGCAGAGAACGTTGGCAATGTAAAATCAACAGTCTGACAAAGGGAGAGCAAGGGGGCAGGAAAAGATAAAATGCATTCCCTACTTCAGAAGCATCACTGTTTTTTGTTAATATCTTTAAAGGCACATTTGAGTGACCAAGCCTGGTGAACCGTTGGCCAAACTGGGAATAAATACAGTGGCAACCAGTGATCCCATGGGAGAAGAAAAGGAAAGGAAGGAAGAAAAGCAACAGAACATTGTGTTCCTTCTGGCCCAGAGGCTGGGGTAAGAGGTCTGCCTTTCTTAATACAGCTTGTGTCCAAAAAATGTAGATTTAAATGCGAGGAAGTGTAATAATAAGCTTCCTTTTGATGCTGACTCAGCCGCTTCCAGCACCTTAAAAAATCTCCAGGTGTGAAGCTGCGTTGTGCCTGTTCAATACCACAGCCAGAAGATCACTACAGAACCAACCAATGAGCCTCCTTTATTGGACAGAATTTGAACTTCCACCAGAGCTGGAACAGAGGAGCAGAGATGTCACCTGAGAGATGGCCAAAAGGGCTATAAAATGTAGTTCTCCCCGTAACAGCAAGAATCTCTCTTACTTCCAATGACATGAGTCAGCATGTGCAGCCCAGATGGTGCAATGTGGAGGGCTGCACTGCCTGAGAACAAACGAGAAAGGGAAGGAGGTATTTGTCAGGAAGGAGAAACCACAGCCTAGAAGATCCAAGGCTTGTTCTTGGTAAAAGAGCCATCCAACTCCCTGGCTAATGAGAACAGTCTTTTCCACTTCCTGGGAAGGTGCAGTTACTTTGGATTCTTAACAGAGCAAAATAGAACCACACAGCCACAAAATATTGCAAACAGAAATGTCTTCTGCATCAGGGTTTACTGATTTTTTACATTCCTACTAACTTAATAATTCCTGAGGTGGGGGGAAAAAAAAAAAAAATGGAATCAAAGCAAAACAAACTCTTCCTTTCCCAAAATAGGAGCTCTGTCTGATGATGCAGTAGCTCATCTGCACATTTTATTACTGCTAACAGCGAAATTAATGAGCAGATATGATGTACGAGAGACAAGTTAAACCAGGAAAAGCAGGAATATTAATTCTGCTTTACCCTGGTATTGAGAAATAGAATAAAATTATGCCTAGCAGAAAAAAAATGGTAGGAAAGGAATGGAAGAAAAGTTTTAATAAAGGCTTTTTTGGGTCCTGTCCATTTTTTCAAGCATATTTTTCAAAGCTTCATAACACAGTACTGCAAAGCGTGCCTGTTTTGCACTCTGTCTACAAGGCACCATCCTGGCCTCCAATGCTCTCACAGCAGGATATGGCAAACCAGTGCTTCAGCCTCTCAGGCATTTGAAATAATACTCAGGTCATCACAGAGCACATTTCCCTCTAGAGTTTTACAATCCCTTGAAGGTCTTAGGGAAAAATAAAATAATAACATAAACCAACTGGCCTGTTTCTGGGTCAGCACATATTCTTTGCTCCACCTTTCACCTGAACATCCTGTGCCCCTTCTGGAAGTTCCTTAATTAACCCTTACTTTATCTTACAACTATCAAATGTAAATTAATAGTCATGTAGGGTCATCTTTCCAAGGTTACACTGCATGGCATCCACCTGCTCCTGCCTGTCAGAATTAAATCTGGAGAGTGCTGAGTTGCTCCATAATCTGCGTCATTTGAAGATACAGCTTTTCACCTATACAGCAAAGTGCAGTCTTAATTTGGGCTTTGTGATGGGAGCAACAAAGTCCCAGGAGGGAAATACTCTCTTTATAATTTTTTTTTTTTTAAATTTAGGGTGAAAAATAGAATGAATATCCATTTTGAGATTTTATAGACTTACCTAACTCTCTGGGGGTTTTTTTACCACATGGTGGGTTTATTTTAAAACAGCTTTCATTAATAAGGAACAGAATTCCCTTAGCTGACCTTAGACATATGCAGCCTCACAGATGGGAATGAAGGGTGCTTTAGGCTAAATAAGCAAGTGATGTATAGGGTATGAACTGAGGGGAATTCTTCTCCTGTTCTCGGGCAGCTCAGCAGCGAGTGGTAGCAGAGAGCGAGTCACCAGCACGCAGCAGCATCGCCGCTCTGTGAGCGAGCTTTGATTCCCCTGCAGTCACCGCACGCGGCGAGCACAGCCTCCACATGTAAAGCGTTTTCAAACCCGTTAGTATTAGGCTGATGACTCCATTGGAATAGATGTGCCTTCTGTTCGCTTGGGAAAACTCCGAGCGCTGAATTTGCTGTGTGGAAATAGTGAAATTTGAGGCAGCTGCAGGTTTTTATTAACTGGCTTCTTAGCCAGGAACTGTGAAACAAATTCGGTGTTATTACACGGTGGTAGGTGGAGTAAACTGTATTTACACCGTCATCCCACTGTTAACAATTGAGGAAAAGAAATACTTTAGAGTGAATAATTTTAGTAAATATGACATTTCCCAGTATAAAATTCTACCCTTTGGTCCTGCAAAAAAGTATAATATTTGAAATGAATTTGCTTTATATCTTCTCTTTCACTCTATTCAAGTTAATAAAATATAAAAGAAGAAACAAGGAAAAGAAAACAAAAAGCAGCAGAAAAGGCTTGAAAGAAATTCTGTAATTTCAAAAAGCTTAGAATTGTATTTTGTTTTCCACTTCCAGAACAAATTCTCTGTTAAAAAACAAGTACCCAATATCTTGTAAAATGTCTTGCAGTATTTCCATAAGACATCTCCCTACATATAACAGTTTATAAGCTGCAACACTAACAGAGTTTTTAAGACTTCAAGAATCATCCAGTAAATCTGTGCCAGTGGGCTACATAAATTAATGTTCCCCAAAGTCCTTGATCTTGATGCCATCTATCTTAGAATCCTAGAATGGTTTTGTTTGGAAGAGACTTTAAATATCATGTCGTTCCAATCCCTCTGCCATGGCCAGGGACATCTTCCACAAGACCAGGTTTTTCAGAGCCCCTTCAAACCTGGCCTTATCTTGTACATATTATCGATATTAATCTGAATAATAATTATTCATCCTAACCTGTAAAATCAGCTAGGTACCTGTTACCTCACCATAATACTCAAAATTAAAGGTATTTTGATTACTTCTTCCAGGTGACATTCTTAATGAAGGTGAAGTTGCTTAAACTTTTTCTTTCAAAATAAAAAAGTAAGAAGAATATATTGAGGAGAGTACTTGTAAGAACTACTTGAATTCATGCCAGTCAAACCTCAAAACAACCCAAAATAGTGCAATTTCTACACCATAGTAACTTCCCTTTTCCTTCCAACACACCCACATAGCAAGAATTTACTCCTTCAGTCACATTGATCACGCTACATCTGACCTCAGGAAAACTGAGCAGTATTGGAACAGGTATTTGTTTCTGCTGCTCCCTAATAGCTCCTCACTGGAACTGAAGTTGTCTTTAGTAGGTAGATTAATACGCTTGTTGGCCAGAAAAGGGGCATTCAGTGAATCCATTGAGCCAAGAGACATCTGAGTGTATGATGTTTTTACCTTTCCATTGTTTTTTTAAGACTGCTTATTTGGCTGAATTCAGCTACTGGTATATATTCATATAACTAATTACTAGTAAATACTTTGTAAATCAAACAAGACTGTTAAAAAGGCCAGTATGCACACACACACACACACACACACACTCTGGTGCATACACAAAAATAAAGGAGAATACATTTTTGTGCTTTGGGTTACACCAGCACCACGTGTAACAGGATCTGGAGAAGATAAACTTCCTTAATCAGGGTACAACAAGAGTTATTTTAAGGAAGACAGGATGTCTAGTGGGGTCAGGCCTTGGACATGACAAAGAGATCCTTTCTGCTTCTTCTCTTAGTGAAGAGGAGATAAGTTGGCTAGATTAAGAAAAGCCATGTCCTGTTGCAAGCATGAAGACGGCTCATAGCTCGTGCCTCAGTTTCCAGTGAGGTGCTGCTGATAACACTTCTGTGGGGCAAGGTGTGCAGTGTATTTCCATCAAGGCCCTTTACTGGGCAGAATCCCACCCAGTATGCTCCATGTCCTGGGCATTACGCTGCCAACAGCTAACAGGTGTTCCCAGCTTGTTTAAGTGAGTGTAGCTTCATCAACTCCTTGGAAATGTGTCCATTTACATAATTTGTGCATGTAATTGGGTGCTGCAATCAAGTTCTTGGTGTATTAATATTACTCCTGTCCCCATTCTCACCATGAAAATCCAATAGATTGCAGTATTGAGAAGGGCACCCTTCTTAGACCTGTCTAAGACTTCCCATCCAGGTGGTATTTCACAGACAAAACCAGTCATGCCCTGTCAGGGCAGCTGTTGCAATAGAACTGTAGTGAAATACTGTTTGGTATTTCATGACTAAATCATTTTTCTGTGCATCTTAGCTTCTGAAACATTGCAGCTCTCTGCCCATCATTATCAAACACTGGTATTGAGGAGGAAGGGGTAGGAATTTGGGCCCTACTACTCTGACTAGAAGATCCAAATCCTCATTTCTCTGTTAGGAACTTCTTTATGTTTTACACACACATTTAGTGCAATGACAGCATTGTTCTCTAGTTTAAGTATTTCCTTCCCTCCCTGGCCTTCGTACCCTTGAGACATTACTAGAAAGAAATTAATTTTGCTGGGCAAAGTAACATATTTTTAGTATGTTCTAAAAGACCGTTGATGTCATGGTAATTCTGTTTTCTGCAAGTATTATAATGTGAGTTCATAATACGTGATTATGTGTGACCATGACAACAACGAGTCTGCAGGAGAGGTCTCACCAGTGCCTTGCAGAGGGGTATACATAGAGGAATGTCCCCCTGTGGAGCTAATCCCTCTGTAAATCTCTGCTGGAAGTGAAACATTTGGTGTATTTTGGTGTCCTAAGTGACTTTTTTTTCTCCATTACTACTATAGATCCTTCTGACTATATTTTAATCTGTAATTTTCAACAGATGAACTCCTGTTGAACAGCAAGAAACTGCTGTTATTCTTCCCTAAACACATGAACTAGCACTTCGTAGTGTTAAATCTAATCCTATTTCTATTATTTATTTATCACAGTCATCCCTTTTTTTTCTTGTAGGAATCCTCTCTGTCCTAAAACCATGTCATCAGCAAATTCCATTAGCAAAGAAGTACTCTCTGTGACAAGGTCATTAACAAACACATGAAGCAGGACCGGTGCCAGAGCTACATCATGACCTGTTCCCAGTCTGGCAGGGACCCTTCCAATACAATCCACAGCTGTCTCCCTGTAGCTGGTCCTTTTCTCCAGCTCAAACAACTTCTGTGGTCCTGTACCAAAGGTGTCAGTGCAGGCAGTAGGGGTTAGGTAGTACCCTGTTTAGCCAAGGTTATCGAAGGTAGACAGCTGGCTAAATTTTTCCATGCCTCTTACACTGAATTTCAAACCTTCAGAATTTGCTTTCCTCCCTTTATTTAAAGACTTCCTTCCAAATGTCTTTTAAATCCTTGCATGTGCTGAAGTCAGAGTAGCATACCCATATAAGTATGAAGAGCAATCTAGGAGAGATTTATGAAAGAGAAAGTGTGGGGTTTCTGCTGGACTGGGGCTGCAGCCCCTTTGCAGCCCTGTTTCAAAGAGGCCTTTTACCAAGAGTAAGGGCTTCAGCTGTTTTCCAGTGACTTGGCGTAAAAACTGCCTGGACAAATTTATCAAACCTGCCTCATGGCTGCAACTACCATCTCAAGTGATGCTTTAGGATTTTAGCTCTTATATTTTCATATGTTTATAAACCTGCAGTTCTTTAGTCTGTAACTCTGAGCTCCATGTAGAGTGTTAGCTACTGCTTTTCCCATTTTGGTCAGACAAACCAATTCATCTCTAGGCCTGAGAATCAAGGACACCGCACTGTCCCAGGCCCCGAGAAATGTAAACAAAAGTGAGTTGGGGGGAAGCAAACTAAGAGAACGGTACTCCACTACCTGAAGCTGTAATTGAACAATTAACCTCTGATATGCAAATGGACAAAACTTATATCTGTCCGAAAAACGTGTGGCTGTCGTCCATCCTGGGTGTAGTCTCTGTGAGACTCCTGCACTGCCCAAGGTATACCCTGTGAAGGCCTTTCAATAAATACCTACCCTTTATCCTTTCACTCTGTCTAGCCTCTGTTCCAAGTCAGCCTCTACAAGGCATCACAAGCACATCGTGACTAGAAAAATCACTTCTTTCTTCCTGCCCTGCCCCAGGGAGCTCAGTTGGGCTCCTTGTGCCCTTTCTCCCTGCCCTTCAGAAGGGCTAACATGGCATATGTTAGGCTAAAATGTTCAGGCTAACATGGTGCTCCTGAAGCTTTTTCTTGAGTCTGCTGTTGCTGTAATGAAATTCCAAGTCTCCTCCATGCTGAAGTCTCTGAGTTCCTTTCCCCAGCTGACATCAAGGCTTGTTGGTTCAGCAAAAAGCGTTTCTCTCCCATGTCCTCGTTGTTCCCTGAAAACAAATTTTAAAAAGTCATTCCTTTTTTTTTAGATCAAAGTCATATTGGTGAATAATGCTGGCATTCCATAAAAACTAAGCTGTGTCATTGCTAGTAATGTGTACTCTGGTCCATAGCTCAGAAGTTAGAGCTTTTAATCATAATTCCCAAAAATCTGTATCTGCTATCATATTACACAGCTCCTCATATACCCTAAGGTCAGAGTAGCAGCTCTGTAGTTACCCAGAGTTTTTCTGTGTTCCTCAATGGCTCCCAGAACTATAACAACTGCCTCTCACATTGCTTCTGTTGTCCTTCATCTTCTGTCATTTAGATTGGTGTGGTATTCCCACGGTTAAAGTGCCAAGCTTTATCAATTTGTGGTTCATGTATGTGAGATGATTGCCACAGTACATCAAGCTGCAAGCACTGCCTGAAGAGCTGAAAATCCTCTGGTATATCACAAATGAAAACATTGGAGCTGTTGCTATTATCACCATCACTACCTCCAACAGTAGAAACCCAAAGTAAGTTTAAGAGCCATTGTGCTCAGGGAGCTACATAAATGCAGGCTAGAGGTTTTTAAAGATAAGAAACAAGTATGTGAAGATGGAGAATGCAAGGTACTGTAAACTGCCTGCATTAACAGCATCTTAACACTACCAATAACAGAACTGCTTTAAAAGCTGAGCTAGTTTTCATCATTCATGTCATTTGCTTCCTTTTTATGTTTCACTCAACTTGAACAGTGACAGCTCCGTTTGTACTTCACTCAGTTCTGTTGTCAGGCAGCAAACCGATGTTGTGGCTCTTGTGTTGGAAATACTTAGAGGGAACGATTTGAAATAAACTATTTAAACAAAAATTGAAAGAAAATCTTGAAAACCCCTTATCTTGAGGATTTTACAGACGAAATATCTAAACTTTGCCTCAAAAACTGACACAATGTAACTTCCCTTGGACATTTAACAGATCCATAATGCTTGGATGCCTCTCTGTCTTTGCATAAAATACAAGCATGTGACTAAATTAACTTATAATTTTTATTCATATTCCACCCTACACACAACTGCCAATTATAAAAGTAAAAACCGTAAAAGGTTGTTTGTCTGGAGAACATCTAGATTTGATTTTCTTCTCAAAACTGGAAGACTTAATGCACAGAAAGTAGTACAAGCTGTTAACCCCCACTTTTTTTTTTTGCTGTGCTGAAGCTCCACAATAAAAAAACGGACAGGAAATAAGCCACATTTTTCTCCAAAATTCAGTGTAATCATAAGTTAACTTCAATGATTTGCAATTTTTGCCACTCCAAGCATTAACATCCTCAAAACCACCTTTGAAGAGAACAAGCATTGTCATCAAATTGCAAGCCATTAATGATCAAAACCATAACATAGAGATTAAATATCTCTGAACGTTTGAACTAATGACTTCTTGGAATGTCTCAAGACTCAGAATTTTAGGTGTAATAATCCAGACTTTCTGCTTTTAAAAGGAAAGGAGAAGGCTAACACACTGTTCTGTTCCTTGTCCTTTACAAGAGCAGAGCTGGTAGATTGCTTTGGAAAGGGGGGAATTATTCTGGTCCCCCCAAAAAACCACTCAAATTATTTCTTCTAGTGCAATAGAACTGTATGAGAGCATTTGCCTCAGCTAAATATCTCATGTTATTTCCCTTAAATGAAGATAGAAGATGTAAAGACAAGGGAGGAGTCAGAGCTCCTGTACTCTTTGCTCAGCAAATGTCTGCACCTGCAGGGGAGCTGATTCGGGATATCTCAACAAGTAACATTACCAAAAACCTGACTGCCAGGGAAAGGCACTCACAACAGTTGCCTCTTGGTGAGCTTTGTGACTGAGATTGTGGAAATGGTAATACAAGAACCTCTTATGCTGGCATTGTGTTGCCTGGGAATTCATCATGGTATTAATTACATAGAGCAGAAATGGGTCCAAAACATATGATTCAGACTCAAAATTTAAATCTCTCACAGTCTGAAGAAGTTTAAATTAATGAATCTGAACTTCCCCATCTCTTTAAAATTACAGAAATAATTCCTGCCTAATGTCACCAAGGAAGGTAAAAAATGTAAGCGTGTCAGATCAAAATATCTATAGCTTAAATTTAATGCAAGTCTTCTTTTTGCCAGGCTATATAATCAGACTGTACAAATGGCAACA
Organism: Callaeas wilsoni; assembly: GCA_013398955.1. Lineage (NCBI taxonomy): Eukaryota > Metazoa > Chordata > Aves > Passeriformes > Callaeidae > Callaeas > Callaeas wilsoni. Next base: position 127,280 of record VWPU01015256.1, read on the forward strand.
GAGCACATTTATCTCTGAATCTGTCCTCACCTTCAGCCAAGTTTCAGTACAATATCTTCCCAAAGCTGCAGCTTTGGAGAGAAGATATCCGGAGCAGCACGCTTTGTATCGCTCAAGAATTCAGTTTCTGATCCAAGTTCCTGTGATTATCAAATCCAGTCTTCATATTGTAGGGTAATCAGTTTGTACTGTAGTTTGAACTTTTTTTCTGACAATTCAAGATCACCTGCCTAAGTGAATATTTCTACTTTCAAATACAAATTGTGTACCATAATATTACAGCAATATTCAAGATAAGGGAGCACAAAAGGGAATCCAAATTGGACAACAGAAAAAATTACAATTACAATTTTAAAAATGACAACAATTGTCCATTAAGATTAGTTGTGCTAGTCCCTTTAAGTTTCATTTAAATTTCAATTTTTAAAATGGCAATAAAATTGTTGCAGTAATAAAAGCAACTTAATCTTTGAAAAAAAAAATAAACAGAAGATTTTTTCTAAGGTTGGCTGTGATCTGCCCTAAAAAGAGATTTTCACCATCAGCCCCAGAATGGACATTTGACTCCTACGAAAAGCTGGGGAAGTGTAATCAGGGCAGCTTTGCTAGGCATAGGTGCAGGATGCCACACATCAGATGTTTACTCAGTTAATCTGCAGTGTGAAACTAGAAAGAGGAGGAGGAAGAGAGAGGAGCCATGACACAGTATTGTCAGCTCTCATTCCTGCAATGCCTTCCCTCTCTCCTTTCCTCAGAGCTGTAGGCCATGTCTACAAGCAGAAGTCACATCAGCTTTACTGAAACTGAGATACTTAAGCCAGCAGCTTGCATGCGCGCAATCCTGTTTCAAATTAATTGCTGGCTCAACCCAAAGTGATATGTCAGTCTTAAAACTCACAGAATGCTCCTCCTATCTGAATTGACACAAGATTACAGCATTATTTAAATAGCAAAAATATTTCAAGACCTCAGTCCTGAGAGAGAGAGTGGGCTCTTTGCTTGAGTCAGGCAGTGCATATCCAAAGGCAAAAAGCACAGGTGGGAGGGTTCAGAGAAGCTGTGTGTACTAAGCCAGTGGACCTGGTACAGCAGACATTTATTTATAGCACAGTAGTAGCACACATGCATTCCCCGAAATACAAATCCAGCCTGCATGAAGCAGGCATGTTTCCAAAGGTCTTTGGGAGAACGACAGACATGCTACAGTTGGAGGTTAGCTGCTGTTCAGCTATTTGTCCTTTTCCATAACATATTTCCTAGCTTCATATTAATTTTTTTCTTAATAACTAGCTTCCTACTTGTTTGAGCTTGGAGGAGGGGGGCCTGGGGAAACAAAGGTTTTCCCGGTGGCTGAAGGTTTGTGCAGAGAATGCAACCATTTTCCCTTGATGATGAAAATAACTGTGCAGTGTGAACTGGCACAGAGGTACTAGCATGGAAGCTGCTTTCCTTAATTAAGCATGTAGCAAGATAGATCATAAATTGGGGTAGGTGCCCTCAGACAGGCTGGCTTTGGGCTTGCCAGTGTCAGCTGCTGCCTCCAGGATGGGATCAGGCTGCACATCGCCAGTGGCAGGAGGTCACCGCCCCTGCTGCAACCATGGCTGCTTTTCTGTCTGTCTCTCTTCTTTGCATGTCTCTTGTCTGCATATTGAGACATTTTTATACTCAATGGCACTGACTTTGTGAGATATTGGACCAGGACAAACAGTGTGAATGCCTTGCAAAACTGTAGCAGACCGTGGGTGGGTGCTAGCCAAGGAGGGAGGATGGGAGGGGTACAAATTCCCGATGATTAGCTGTGTCATTTGGACACACAGGGAGCTGGCTGCTGGTCCCACAGACGAAAGTTCATGTCCTAATTTGCCACCTGCCTTTTGTCTTCATCTGGACTATTTATGCACTTGAGGCGGCAGACGCTGTTACCCTGCACCCCCAGCTCTCCTACACTGTCCCACAAACAAAGCTGTCAGAAAGACGTGTGGTCCTGCCAAAAGCCTTCAAGCAGAGAACTGTATGGGCCAGCCCTGGAGATTTTTACAGACCAGCAGGTGCCTAAAGAGAGCACGGCACTGGCTGAAATCGATGGTGGCAAGGGTAGCAGGCATCTCCCTGCCACTGGGTCCTGCCAGCCACAGACGAGGGGTCACCAGTAACTCACCTGAAATCTGTGCAGCATTTCCTTCCCTCACCTTTTAGGAGGCAGGCAGTGATTTCACAAGACACCATCTCACTAAATAGTTTTCTGGTTAATGCTTAGGCACCCTTTAGATGCAAAATAATGAATGTAAAAGATCAATGGGTGAATTATTGATCCAGTCAAAACTCTTTCTAGCTAATTATAGCACTGAATGCCAAGTAAAGTGGCTATTGGCTACCTACCAGTCAAAATAAGGTCACTAGTATGTTTACAAAAAACCCTCAAACAATTTTAAATCTGGCACTGTTACAGTATTCCACCTCATTTATTCCAAAGACAATTCCTACCGCCTGGATTGCTTAGGGTGAGACAAAGCTTAAGTACAAGGTCCTGCACCTGGTGGGGAGGATCCCAAGCACAACTACAATCTGAGTGGAGAATGGATTGAGAGCAGCTCTGAGAAGAAGGATTTGGGGGCGTTGGTTGATGAGAAGCTCAACATGACCCAACGATGTGTGCTGGCAGCCCAGAAAGCCAACCAAGCAGAGTGGCCAGCAGTTCAAGGGAGATGATTCTGCCTCTTTACTCTGCCCTCATGAGACCTCACCTGGAGTGCTGCATCCAGCTCTGGGGTCCTCAATGCAAGAAGGATGTGGACCTGCTGGAGGAAGCCCAGAAGAGGCCACAAAAATGATTAAAGGGCTGAGGCATCTCTCCTATGAAGACAGACTGAGAGACTTGAGGTTGTTCAGCCTGGAGGGGAAAAGACTCCAGGGAGACCTTACAGAAGCCTTCCAGTATGTAATGGGGCCTACAAGAAAGCCAGAGAGGGGCTTTGGGCAAGGGCATGTAGTGACAGGAAAAGGGGGAACGGATCCAAACTAGAAGAGAGTAGGTTTCGATTAGAAAATAGGAAGAAGTTCTTTCCTATGAAGTGGTGAGGCACTGAAACAGGCTGTCCAGAAAAGTTGTGGATGCCCCATCCCTGGAAGTGTTCAAGGTCAGGCTGGGTGGAACTCTGAGCAAACTAGTCTAGTGTAAAGTCTCCCTGCCAATAGCAGGGGTGTTGGAACAAGTTGATCCTTAAGATCTCTTCCAACCCAAACCGTTCTACGACTTTATGAAGTACAAACTGTTATCCCTGTCCTCTCTAGCAACAGAAAGCATTGCCAGCATTTGTGTGCATCTCCAGCTAGGCAGGAACTCACTGCAAGGCTCTGTGTGTATTAGATACAGAACACGTTCCTACCTTGGAAAATAAAAAAGCTTTGAAATAATTTCAGAGTGTCTCCTTTACTTTTACAGGGTCATTTCTCTTGCATTCATTAAGACTTTCTGAGAAATGATTGAGAAATATTGGTTTTGGGCAGCAAGGAAAGTAACAGTGGGAACTGTGTTTCACCTATAACTGAACCTATCTGGACCCTATAATAATTTTTATTAAATATCTGAGTTTTTTAGAAGCAATTGGTTTATATAAGTCAAAGTTAAAACCTTACTACTTATCTCTCTTGAATTAGCAAGCATGAAGTGTGTTTAAATTTATTAGTCTCTCTCCTTAGGTCTCCTGGACAGGAACAGTTTTCTCTTTCACATTTTTACAGGAAACAGTTGTACTCATTTCAGGTACAAATTATGCTGACACCTCCCAAAGGTTTCCACAAAATGCAAGACGTTCCCCTTTTCCACTCTCAATAGAGTGGATTCTTCTTGCATGGGAAAGCTAAATTCAGCCTCCAGATCTAACCAGAGGTTCTCCCAGGATGCAAACCAGGGCTGTTCCTAGTAGCTGACCAAGCTCACTCTATCTCAGTATCACAAACCAAAAAGCTGCACTGGGAAAATTTGTTTGGAACCACTACGCTCCCACTGGTCCTTTTTGCTTCTGTGAACTGTCATTTTCCAATAACCAACATTCATCCAAAAATCCCAACCAGCTGCACTGTCATCCTGCTTATCAACACCCAGTATGCTGAGATTTAACAACAGAACTCACCTTGTTGTTTGTTGGACACCTGCAGTTTAGGAGGCTGCTGTACTGCTGGGACCTATTCAAGGGGTATTCTGCTACCTGTACCTGCAGGAAGGATGAGAGAAAATTTTGAGAAAGAATGATTGTGCTTTGGCGAAAACGAGGAATTTGAGTAGAAAACTGAGAATCTGTCACAGACAAGGTAAAAAGAAAAGCTGAGAAGGCAGGATTCGGATGCATTGTGGCTATCCAGACTACCTGAGCTAACCTTTTTAAAGTGATGTGTACTTTCATGCTGGGATTCATTTCCCTTAACTTTACAGTAGATGTTTAAAGACATCTCTACTGTAAAGAGAAAGAAGGTGGCACTCCTCAGGTACAAATCACCTTCGATTACATGGATATCCAAAACACTTTAGAAGCAGCAGTCTCATGGACTTTTTAATTTCTCTCTATTGATTATTGTAGGGTGGGCTGAGAGATAGTTCAGATGAAGACATTGCAGATATCTGCAGTTTGACAAGAGGAATCTCATTCTGCTTATGGCTGAATCACACGCCACGTACCCATGAAAGAGTCTTTCAAATATAGGACAATCCAGAAAGCTCTATTTCAAAGATACTTCACAGATGAATATGATTTTGGCTTCCTTACACTTTCTCTCCACTGAATTGGTCAGCAATCCGAACGAGGACAAAAAAGTACTTCTGAAGAATCAGACCCTTGATATGAAAAGAGAACATTCTGGCAGGACACAGAGTGCCTAATATTCATGAACTGCCTTTTTTTTTTTTCTCTTTTATTTAAATAGAGATTTCCTTGTAACTTGCTCAGATGGCATACTCAATGCCTCAGGCAAGCCTGTGCAGCTGCCTCTACAGCTTGCAAAGGACTTGGCTACATTACAAGTGTCATATTTTCTCACAGATAAATTGTTCTTGAATAACATTGCCTAAGTAATAGGGTTTCCATCAGTATCAGCTTTGCATACCTCCTGCCTTCTTTTCACCCCCCTTTTATCGTACTGTTAACTGTGACCACTGCAAAGAAGCTGTTTTTATGCTTGAGTTCCCCCCAAGTCTCTCTTGCCATCTCCAAGGGAATGGGTGGCATATGGGATCATGTTCCATATTCCACCCTGGTGCCATTTTTTTAGCACTGGCTCTAAAAATCCAGGGCCACGGTGCAATGGACAATAGTTAGAGCCCACAGCAGTTGTTATACAGTAGGCTAGTGACTGAAAGGAACTGTCCTCACCCAGCTTTACCACTTCCAGCAGCCATTCTTGCAACTCCCAGGTCTTGTGAGGACTTGCTGAAGGCAAGGGGGTGGATTTTGTGCATGTGTGAGTTAGTCAAGTGTGAGTTTGCAGTTAGGAAAGGAACTGACTTCGATATACCAACAGAAATGCACCTATTTTTTTAATCTAAATAAAATCTCTTATTTCACATTAAATATTTAAATTATATCCTCTCTTTTGCAGTGTTGAGAAGGGACAATATCTAGCCACTTTTATCCTGAAGGAATTCTATTCTCCTAATTAAACTCTCTTCCTCTGTCAAAACAATTCTCCTGATGACACAAATTACACGTCACGAATGGCAGGAGATCAGACTGTGTAACCTCCTGAAGACCATGGGAGTGGCACAGAGCAGGTTGTTACTTCACTGACAGACCATACATCCAGCTCCCTGTCCCTAAAACTGGCTAAACAAAAGATTTCAGACTTGCCTTATGAAAACAAGACTTAAAATTCGCCACATCCTTGTCCACAGGTTGGCAGCCCCTCTCTGTCTCTGCAGCTGTTCCTCACCCCACATGCACCCAGGCTGAGCTACCCTGCTCAGAGCTGTGCCAGCAAAAGCTGCAGCTTCTATTAAACCAGAAATATGACAATCTTCCTCACTGGCTCTCAAAACCGAGTACTGAAAATTCTTAGGAACCCAGACACTCTGTTTGATTTCTTTTTTAAGGTAAATTTTGAATAAATGGAGTTTTCTGCTGCTGGATGGGGGCAGAGGCGTTTGTTGTCCTACCCACCCCTACAAGAAAAATTAACTAAAGCTTTGCCAGAAGAACCAACAGGAAGAGCAACACAAGCATAAGTTAATATTCACAATATTTGCAGCACCATGTAATCCAGCTGAAGACAGCAAGATGACAGAGTGGATAAAATGCCATCATCTTCTGCAGATTTTTCTGTGTTACTGCCCCTAACACTGCTCCCACTGATGGGGGATAAAGTGAGGGCAACAACCAGGGGAAATTTTAGCCAATGTTTAGTAACATGGCTGCAGCCCAAGTCACCATCCAGAATGTAATTCCACTCCTCTGAAGACTCAGCAGAGCTCATTGCAGCAGATAAACAAGCCACTCTGTTACCCTGAGGCGTGACAAATACCACTGTGAAGCTGTCTGGATGGAGAAGAGGGGATCCAGTGCAAGATCCAGCCCCACATTCCTACCTGAGAAGGCTGAAGAAAAAAAACTCTCTCGGCTTTCTACTAGATGCTGTCTTCTCACAGGCAGAGCATGTATCCCATATCTGACCCCAGGGCACCAAGGCAGAACTTGAAACTGAATTCACTGTCACCAGTGATGCCTTTCTCTCTTCTTGCCTAGGCAGAATATGTTGAGGGCGCAAGCAGGGTGCTTTGGGGTCACTTCTCTGCAGTGCCATGGATATTTTAGACAAATCATTTGGGGTATGTCTGTATTAAGAGGGTAGAGAAACACCAACCCTTTTCACTTTCTCTGGGGCCCCTCAAGGCCAGGAAGGAAAATCAATAGAGAAGCAAAGCAAATACTATCTGCCCTGCTAAAGTCCACAAGCAGATATCCTTTGGACATAACAACTCTGCACAGCTCTGCATCAATACTTTTGTATTTTTTCTAGCCTCAGGCTGTTGTATCCCTGCAGTACGATTCAAATTTGCCTATTTAGGGGGGAGGGAAAAAAAAAAGCAAAATCACACTCAAGCTAGTCAAAAAAATAAACCCTTTGAAGTGCTCTAGGTGTTTTGGTAGGAAACAATAATAAAGCCCCAGAAAAATTACTTGTATGGCATGATAACCAGTGAACTCTGCCTGAGCCTGTGACATATGCCTCCCCTTAATGCTTTTAGAAAATCAATGAAACTTGTGCTCCTTAGCAACTTAAGGTTTTTATTTTTTCCACACAGTAGAGAGACAAAACTCCCAAAAGGTAACAGCAGCATCCCAGCACAGAAGAAATGTAATTTGTCAGACCACAGCACTGTAAAATACTTCAAAGCTGAAACTATATAGGCTTGACAGAAACTGTGGCCAGTTAACACTTCATATTAGAATTTTACTCAAGAACAAATAACTGGCAGGATGTCCTTAGACCAAAAAAACCCATATTTAAAATTTCCTAAATCATCATAAATTTCACCATCTGCCATTTTGCCCTAACATGCTCCCTGCCTCTTGAGAAAACACAAAACCACGAGTGAAGATTGGAGTGTCTCTCTGACTACCAGAGTTCAAAGCATCTGTCAGCTACACCATGAGCTACACCATGTACCAGAACACAACACACACAGACTACTCAAAGTCATACTCTCAGTAGTCAATGCATCTCTCAGACTATTTATAATTCCATCTCTTGGGCAAAGAAAACACCATAAATTAATGCAGGGTGAGATTCTGCCACAGAAATTCTTTGTTGTGCCCCTACTTTGATCCTAAGTTAAGGCCCTACTTGATTCAGATTGAATAACAAATAATGTAGAGAAAGCTGCATGTTACTTGTAAGAAGCTCATGAGCTGAAGAAGCAGCTAAATTCACAGCAAATCTCAACCTCTGTGAATTATTCATTCATTATTCATTGGTTGCGCTATGTGATGGTCATCAGAAGAATTCTAATGGCCATTAAATGTTCTCCTCAAACAGTTATTTGCTGAAAAATCAAGCCTGTACACTCAGTTAAGATACAGTTGATTCGTGTTTGGAGACTCCTGTGCAGACTTTGGTCAGCAAATTGGCCTCGGTGAGTGCTTTGTGAAGGACATACTAAAGCTCAGACCCAAATGCTTTCTCTCCTTACTGAGACCATCACATCAGCCTGCGTGTCCTGAAGTCTGCTTCTGCCCAGGGTGTGCCACCCCCAGAAGCACCATATGCACGTGCCCAGCAAGTCCATCACGTGTGGGAGGAAGGGGACAGGCTGCCTCAGGGTTGCTCACAGTCAGACATGTCTGGGGTGCCATAGACATGAAACGGGAAATGCTACTCAATAACTTGTCTAGGATTTCTGTGTGTAGAACAGCCCAGGTGTAGTTACTCTTACAGGAGCTCTGGACCACCAGAGGAAATCTGCTCCTCCTGAGCCCTGGGAAGATGCCTCAAAATGATACTCTCTCTCCTGGGGATAATGAATTGCACTTTTGTACTTCCCACTTGCTCACTGATGATCATTATGCAAACTATTTGTGACACTAGCAACAGGACAAAACCCAAAACCCTAAAGTATTTTCGCTTAAACCTGTGACAAACCACAGCCACAGTCTGGAACAGCCTCGGGTCACCCCAGCCCACAGGGAAGGTTGAGCAGGGATGGCTTGCAGCAGCACAAACCAGATGTCAGAACAGATCTCCCCCACGCCTTTTGTTATTCCTTGCTGGGACCACAAGGTGTACTTCCCCATTTCTTCTTTGCAAGCAGCTGAGAGCTGTTCTATCCACATATCACTTATCCCTTGTCAGGCTGCTAATTGAAACTTAAAGACCTTCATTAGCCACTTCCCATGGACCTGCACGGTGGAGTCATGCCATAGAAAAGCAAGGACATTGACTAATGAAACCTGACAAGTCTCCCTGAGAAATTTTCCAGGATTTCTGACCTCAGCGACTTGTTCTGTCAGAGATAACCATCCCATGGCAGAGTCAGCAGAAGAGATGTGCCTCAGCCTCTGCAGGGCTGTCAGGCCTCAAACAGACAGACCTTTAAGACCTCCACACAGTAAAGATATTTCTTTGCCATCTCTCTGCAGAATTGCTTTTATTTCTTTACCTACTTGTTTGCTCTTAAAACTGCCATTTTCACACTGGACTGTGTATTGCTGCTTCTTTTGTGTGCTGTTTACTCAAGTGCGAAGAAACCAAATGTCATGGCCAACTTTCAGTATATTGTCTGATTTTGCTACCAGGCTCTCTGCCAAATGATTACTGAATTTCTAAAGGAACAAGCAATAGAACATAAGAGGAAAATGGAGATGAATTCCACAATCACTTCCCCTCTACAGTGATGTTAATAGGAGCAAGATACAGGTGTCTGACACAAAAGAGGTGTGGGCTCAACATGCCTTTGAATTAAACCTGCAGTCTTGTGAAACAAGGCTACTAATCCCTTTTGTGATTTAGGTTCCCTGAGTTCCCCTCACTCTGTACTTTAACCCTTTGCTGGGGTAAGCGTCCTACAAACCCAGCAGGCCGGGGCAGGGAGCACAGCGCGAATGCCAGCGCGTCCCGTGCGGACACACCGGAGCGAACCTCTCTTCTTCTCCCGGAGTGGCGCTTGGCATCACGCACAGAACACAAGAGGCTGTCACAGCAAGATGTAACGTTTGGGTGATTGCTGGTTTTCTCAGGCGCATCAGGCGAAGGGAAACATTTGTCACTTCTTTGAGAAACCCCAGCAATCAAAGCCGCCGACTGACAGCGCTCGAGGGACTGCGGGAAAGGAAAGGAAAGGAAAGGAAAGGAAAGGAAAGGAAAGGAAAGGAAAGGAAAGGAAAGGAAAGGAAAGGAAAGGAAAGGAAAGGAAAGGAAAGGAAAGGAAAGGAAAGGAAAGGAAAGGAAAGGAAAGGAAAGGAAAGTTTTCCACTGCAACTCGCCGAGTGGCTTTAGAATTAGTAAATTGGCTCAGTAACTAGCTAGTGTTGCAGCCTTTTCCTTCGAAAACCCAGCCCCTTCCATCTTCCCTTTTGCTCATACAAAGCAAGCGAAGTCAGGCAAGGCAGCCAGGACTCATGTTGTGATTCGTAATCGTAGGACTGAGAATCTATTTTCATTGACTGGACAACAGACAGAAATGGTGACTCTGCAGCTGACTCCCAGGACAGCATGTAAGATATGCATGGCATGCTGTAAGCTTTGTAGTCTCCTTTGCAGAGGAAAATTCCCTAGATAAGGACAACGGTAGGGAAGCAAGGAGGAACAGACTGACAAATCTTACAGCAGCAGAAGTCCTCAGAAAAAGCTAAGATCTCTTTTATAGATAGAAATAATTTTCATAAGCAAAAATAAGAAAAAGAGCAAACATTTAAACATCTGAACTTGAATCATTTGTTTAAAGTAAGCCCTCAAAAAGCACAAATGCAAACAACCTTACTTCACCCCAGTCTTTCTGGATCAAGACATGTCTCAGAGCGGATCCCCTAACGCCTACAGAAATAGTGACAGACAAAGAAAAGGGAGAAACTTTAACTCTTATCTAGCTTAGGTGCCTTGGCAAAGATTTTTCTTACCCTCAAAGACCAGAACAGATCTGCCTTCCTTTAAAAATAAATAGAATTGTTTACTAGAATTGTTTACAGTGATTTACAGGTAACTTACGGTGTATTGATCTCACATCTAAACTGAATAATCCTTAGTAATCAGAGAGACTCATAAGTTGAAGGAAAGAAAAGGACGGTTTTCTTTTCCTTTTCCAGTTCTTTACTTCCGCCACACACCAAAATGTCATGTAGTGTTTGGATGTCTCAGCTTACAGGATGACTCAACAAATTAAACATGAGGTTACTCAACAAACTAAACTTTATATTAGGACCACATTAAATTTAAAAAAAAATTAAATGGGGCTCAGAGCTCTTTATTCAGAAAACATGAATTCTCTAATTCATCACTTTATTAATTCACAAATTCTTCATCTCACAAACTCTCAAACATACATGTTGCTCTCACTGTGCCTCAGTCCCTGTTTCAGCACATGCTGGGGTGTGGCATCAGCTGTGTATTGGGCCAAAACCAGAGCTGAGTGGATGGTCACCCTTGCCCCTTGCCACAGACCAAAATCTGAGAAAAAACAGTGCCTAGGCGAGGGATGGAACTGTTAGTCCTCTTGCCTCTCTCAGGGGAAGATTTGGGCACTCACTTAAGCCCAGATCAGGTAACTACTGGTGATTCATTTTTTCAGCACTGGGAGATATGTGATAAACATAGATATAAAAATATATTAGTAGCAATAGCAGCACAATAGTACAACTACCATAGGATGTAATATAAGATGCAATATGCCATTTGCAGATGGTGCATATCTCATAAAAACACCATACCAGTGATGTTCAGAAGTTTGTTCTATTTCTGTTGCAATTCTGACAATGCAGTCAGTATCATGTTTGATAGGAATGATCATCTGTTTTGGACAAATAATAGCCATTTCGTACTTGGTAATTAAGGTTTTCAGCTCCCCAGTTTGAGAGCACACTGTGTCCTATGCTGGCCCTAAGGGATCAGTGGGGTCCATGCTGTAGGCCAGTCTGACACCAGCACTGGTGTGAAGTTTGCATTATGGTCTCTGTTAAGCTGTCTACGGGTCTCTAATGACATTAGGTGTTTTAAGATTAAATTTTTACTTCTCGTTACCCAACTCCAATTTGATTGCCAGTAAATTAAATTAATTTAGCCCAAGTTGTCTGTTTTGCCCATGGCTGTAATTGCTGTGATCTCTTCCTGTCCTTATCTCAGCCCATGAGCTTTTCGTTATATTTTTTCTAGCTGAGGAGGGTGGTGATAGAGTGGCTTTTGTGGGCACCTGGTGTTCAGCCAGGGTCAACCCACACAGCTGCATAACAAGGAATTCATTTAATTCTGCCACAGGATTAAACTAACCCTGGATGTGGTGTGTACAGGGTAAGTGTTACCCAAATTGTTCACTATTTCAACCTCAATCACAGGGAATTTCCACCTTTCAGAGGCACACACCATGGGTTTGATGGAGTATATTTGCTGAGTAGCCCAAAAAACTTTTCCTTCCCTAAGATCTGCTTGAACACAGTCCTTTATTTCATTACAAAATCTACAGGTGACCACTCTCTGTACTACTCCGTGACAAATAAAGTCCTTAGAGTACCAATGATATTTCCTACAGAAGTAGCTTAGTGTCTCCTGAGTGAGCTGCAAAACTATTCTAACACGTAATGGCTGGGCAGGGAAATCTGGATTTGAGTTCACCCTCAGACTGTAGATTTCACTACATTCTCCTTTCTTCCTTAAGCTTTCCTTTGTCATCAAATAGCCTATTCAACTGGAAAACCTTCTCTCATCTGTGTATAAACCTAAACATATCTTTCTATCCAAAAGTGATGACAGAATATTATTGTGTGGAACGTCATTCTTCAGGTTAGACTTAAATTCACATTTCATGGAGCAGCCAGCAAAAGGCAAAACATTTCAGTAAGATATAAAATCAGAAGTGTCATCACTGTCTGCTGTTAAATAGATAGGAAAATGTTCTGTAAATGAAGTGCTAACCTGGTAAGTCTAATAAATCATCTCTGATTTTTTTGCTGGCATCAACACCTCCATTGTTAAACACTTAAATTTTTGCCACTGAGACAACTACAGTATATTTTGAACACAGTGTAAAAGCAGCTTTACATTTTGTAGACTCTGGATTTCCTATTTGCTGAACAGTCTGCAAATTTGAAGACACATACAATCCACAAACATAGAATTCTTTATTTCTTGGCACATAAGTTAGACTAAATATTGCATTCAGTATTAACACTGACCCATGGAGAAGTAAAAACTCAGCTAAAAGAAAGCTGTTCAAGGATTCCTTTAGGGAAGATACACATGCAAAAGTCTGGGAGGACTACAAGCTACTGAAGTCTCTGTGTTTAAATAAACATTCAGTCCTGTTTCGTTACCTCATAGTCTGCTGTTATGTGGAGACTCAACCACACACCCTTTTATCTAACTATTTGGGGGCAGAATTCAGTTTCTGTGCCTGGTCCAGTGTGGTCAGGTTGCTCTCCCAGCATTCTGGTCTGCCAAACGTGCTTGAGATTGGTGTGTCCCCAGTTCAGCCACGTGGGCAATGAAATTGGGATCTCCAGGCTCTGCCTCTCTCTCTACAGTGTAGCCAGATTTCCAGTGAAACCCCTTTCAGAACAACATGATTGGAGACTCAGCAGCACACTTCTGCATTAATGGACACTTCAGCTCCAGCAAGAGCATCCCACTTCTCTTCTCCTGCTACGTCCTAAAGCAGGCTCACACTTGGTAGTCCCATTCCCCCAGTAGTGCAGGGTGGCTTTATCTGCAAATCTGAAGGACCACTCACAGTCATGACTGACAGCAGGAGCAGAAAGTCATCGCCTTTAGAAAATCGCTGTTTGGGGTTTATGGATCTTCTTTTTTCATATTCTTTGAATGAAAATATAGCTATTCTTGGAATTTCAGTGAAAACATGGGAATTTTTTCTTCTTATTGCACGGAGCATAACAGACACTCTACAGCTGTAATAGGAATATCCTTGAGGTCCCATATCTGCACATTAGCAATTACATAGCCTATTAGCAAGCAGGTGAGTGTCGCATTTCAAAGCTGGGAAATGAAAGGTCTTAATGCCATGGAACTGCTGTTCGAATAATTTCTGCAGAAACATAAGTTTAGATTAATTTTCAATACTTATAAAAACCTGTCCAAACTGTATTTTTTCACATGGTCTCACCATAACCATTGCAAAGACTTTCTGGCTTTGAATACAATTAATGTGTTTCTATCAACTTTCACCATGTGCAATTTGTCCAATAGTTGTAAAACAATACAAAAAAGTGTTCTTTCTTCAGTTTTGAACAGGCCATGACTGATAAAAGCAGAAATTCTGAGAATATCTAGCATGTAGGTTTAAATAAACTGTCTCATATTATCACTGGATTTTTCACCACTCTGAATGTTTTAATACTCTAAGCTGTGGCTGCATAACACCTCTTAACACAAGGTACAGCTTGCAAGGAGAAATAACTTGCATATATTTTCCACAGGTCAGTAGTGTTTTGCTGGCCATTTGGTTTGTAGGGTTTTTACTTTTTGTTAATTTGTGGGACGGTTTTGTGTCTGCTTTCCATGAAGTTCAGAAAAGATTCAGATGACCATTTATCTTTATGGATGAGATCTGTATCTGTACAGAAAGGACATGGAAAGACCTAATGAGGGTCTTTAGCACAGAAATGGCTTCCGCCACAATAAACTCAACACATGCATGCTGTGACAGTATTCACAGCCCTGACCCAGATGGGGAGGGTGAAGGGAACACCTGCATCAGGCTGAGCAGGAGTTGGACTGCATCAGCCAGTGTTAAAAGAAGCTCCAGACCCTTCGCTGTGTCTGCTGCTAAAGCTTTTATGTACAGATGGATATACTCATACACACACATTCATTATTTGTTTAATCAGCTATTATCTTTATTCCTGTATTTTGTTATGAACCAACATTTTTAGCATCTGCTGATACAAAAAAGAAAATCTATAATTTTGTGGCCATATGTATCATATAGAAAAGCTGTATGAAGAATAAATTTAGTTTAGTAGTCAAATAAATTTTTAAAAATATATTTATATGGGATAGCTGGAACTTGTCTTGAAAAGAAAAACTGAAAGAATGCAGAAGAGCATGGAGCTGACATGAGGGTGGTAACTGAAGATAACAACGGAAGCAAGAAAAAGTGTTTCAAATTAATACTATGCCTGTAAAAAAGAATGGCAAATCTGCATCTAAAATTGATATTCATGAACATGTCATTGCAGGATATAGTCACAGTAGTATTCAGGACATTAACAATGCCACCAGCAAAAAAAAACCCCACAACACAATTTTAAAAAATTAAAGAAAATGTGCAGAAGACATGTTTTCTGGTTTCACCAGAACAGTAGCTTTCTGCCAAACGCCAACATAGGAGTTACTTTGTACTATAAAATACCTTTGTTGCAGCAGCCACCATACAACTTAATGAACTTGTTCACTTCTGCAAGACTGGCTCTGGATTGTTTTCTGTTATCCCTTGCCTTCTCACAGCATAAGCACACTAGGCTGGCACACAACATTAATCACAGTTTTTAATTTGGATCCCTATTAGTTTCTCTAATATTCAAAGCAGCCCTGCTAGAGAGAAAAAACGTAGCTCCAAGGCAACAGAAGCTGTTCACTTCTCTGGTTAATAATATTTCCCAGCTTCACTTTCAGGCTGATGCTGAGTTACAGAGGTGCTTTCTGGATCCGGATCCCTCTCTGTTTCTCTTCTTTCTCTTTCGATGTACCCAGGGACATGGAGAGAAGGGAGGAGGTAGAGCCCAGGCCAGAGCTGGTGGCTGCAGGAGCAGCCCAGGTGTGCCGGGGGACACAGAACCAGCCCAGGTGTGCCAGGGGGACACCAGCACAGGAGGGCTCTGACCTCGGGCCAGGACACACCACTAGCCTAGTCCTCTTCCTGGATGCTCGAGAAGCCAGGGGCATTTTTAGCCAAAATTACCATACAAACCAAGGACCCCTCAGTGGAGCAGGGATCCCTGACTGCACTCTGCCCTGTGCTTCCTCAGTGGCTCAGCATTTCTTACAACTGTACTTGAGTGATGTCAATCACTCTCCGAGTTAATTAGTCTGGTTTCAATTACTAAGATAATTAACACCTCATTTAAAGCAGAAAATAGTTCTCTTAATTTCAGCACTGTATGACTAAATCTGAGTTTGCCTCCAGCCCAACAGCTCCCAAAAGCCTTGACCTGATAGTGCTGACTGGGATCACTAGCCCAAACAAATTACAATATTATAAAGACTTTCCAGCTCTGTCTATTCCAAGTTTTGCAGGATTTTTCAGCACTCTCAACACATATTTTCCTCAAAGAATACCCAGGGCATTGCAGAAGATTTCCTATACAACAGTACAGAGAAAAGCTCTGCTGTCTGCAACAGTAGCAACGCAAGTGACCACCACACGAGATACCATCCTCATTTAGTTGTTTTTTATTTTCATAGGGAGCATAGAAAGGTGCTGATTCAGCCAGTGATCAATTCTTCAACAAAACCATCTTCAAAACTTAACCTGCACATGGAGAGGGGTGTACCTGAGGCGCTTGCCTAGCCAAAAGCCCTCTGTTTTGCGAGAGATTTTTATGCAGCAGGTGTTATAGTAAGGGGAGGTGGGGAAGTTTTCTAATACATGGAGAGATCTGCAGGAAGTAGAAGACCTTCAAAAGGGTAGTTTCTTGAAGAAATCAAGGTAACAGAACCTGCTTTTAGGAGAGATTCTTATTCAGTTTAAAGCTGAAAGGAGTCAGATTTTCCTGTGGAAAGGCTAAATGAGCATTTAGATCTCTTGCATTTCATTTGATGAAAGCAAACAACCCAGGAGGCAAAAGCTATTTAATCTATAACTAGCAATCACTAATATTCCTGATTATATAAGGGACCCATTTTCACATAGTTAAAACAAGTATTTCTCCTTTCTGCTTTGGTGTTTTAACTCAATTGATTTGCAGGAAAGACGTTTTCAGCACAACTAAACTTTGATTATGACAGCTACTGTGATGTACAGTGTCACTCAAATATGTGCTTAGTTTTGTGTTCCTTCACTTAGTCTGGGAGAAGCTTACGGGGTGCTCAGAAGCTGAATAAAGATTTCTGTTCATCAAAGCAGAGATTTCTGCGGATTTGGGGAAAATGCCTGTACCACACTGCTTGAAGGGTGCTATGTGATTGAGTTGCTAAAGATGGAATCATCAGGCTGTAGCCGAAAGGGGGACGTTAAAAATGAATGACAGTCCTGCCTGAAATGAGTATATAACTATACGTGCTGCCTTAATATTCTTCTAGCATTGCTTGGAGTTTTTGCATAAAATTTCTTGCAGCAGGAACTTTTGGTTGCTTGACAGATTCAAACTGACAGTCTACAGGTGAAAAGCCTTCTGCCACGTTACAAGTCGTTTGAGTCATTCGGGACCATAGTGACAAGGACACATTATGTGTAGGCACTCACCTCACCAGGGCCAAGCTGCAAAAATCCTCCTAAAAAATGGTTTCATTGACTTAAGCAAGTTTGTGTCATGCTTAAGGATGTGCAGAATTTGATTCTGTGCACAGGGTTTCCTTTCATGTTTGATTGCTCATTTTTTATTCAGCAAGAAAATAGCCTGTCAGTCGTCAGCAAGGATAAGCTCTCCAGCACTGTAATTCCGAGAGCAGTTGTTGATTTTACAAAGAGAGGCACTAACTTGCAGCCAACCTCCTCCTTTTATTCTGGACTTGATACAACTTTGGAACTGTTATTAAGAATTTAAAGCCTAAACAAAATGTCTTCCATTTCTTTCCTGAACATTTAAGTATTTATCTTACCTGTTTAAAGTCAAAGATTGCATTTTTTTTTCCCCCCAACAGAAATGAATAGAGCAAAACGAATATAAAGCATGCAGGCAACGTTGTGCAGTTTGCTTTTATGTGCATCAAGGAAAATCATCCAGTCACAGCAAGAGGCAGCAGACAGAAAGATTTCCATTGGGATACAGTGCACACCAGGGCAATGCATCTCAAAACATAACTTTTTTCTTAGTTGCTCAGCCTTCAGATAGAACCTAAAAATAGAGAATATCACTGAAAGACTCAGTGATTCCGTCTAAAGATTGCACCAATGTACTTCCTGTGTTAGAACCTTTTTGATAACACAGCCACATTCTTTATTGTGGTGAAAAATGAGAGTTTAGTTTGCCTACCATCTTATTTTTCCCAGAACTGTGATCATTGTGATATCTCTTGGAAACAATGGCTAGATCATTGCAAAAAAAGGGCTGAGTTTTATGGCAAACACACATGACATCAATGTCAACATCCAAACAAGGCACATGCTCAAGACCCGTTGGAGTTAGGAATCAGGCTCTGTTTCTAAGTTAGTAGTCCAGCAAAATCCTTAGGTTATGCTATATGCTCTACTGTGTCATGCTATGTGCTTTTCAGACTGTTAATTCTTTAAAATACAAATTACAGTGGAAGTTGCATTGGAAAATAAGAATTATTTCAGTCTACCATGCTCTGCAGAAAGTTATCTTGCATGGCACAGAACCAGTCCCCCACTGCGTAGGATTTATGGGTTGCTCTTTGGAGATGTCAAACAATCTTCACTGCAGAATTAAGGGATTCCAGGTCATCCTCTTGGTGTTAGATGCTTAGTAGGTGCTGTGGATCTGGCTATGATTCACATTTCAAAGAACCCTTAAAATTTTATTTTACTAATTTCATAAATATTTATATGGTATGCAGCAGGGAAGCAACAGTCCTGATTACAAGCTACTCACAGGAGGCACCACTGCAATCCAAGTGCTAAAAAAGCAGATTGTTATAATTGTAGTTGCTGAATGCCTCCAGCTTATGGTGAATTTTAGCACTTGTCACAGAATTATGGTGTCTTAGTCATCCTTGTAGTGATAGAATGTTAGGGAAAAGTCATTTCTTTCAAATAAACCTAATATTAATGGTTGACTTACGGATATTGCGGTGTTTGACAATCAATACTTAAAATACCTTGCATTTGAATGTATATTTTAGGTAACTGTTTACACCATGTATACTTTCTTCCTTATTTACTCCTGTGTTTTCAAAACTGAAATTATATTTACCATTTCTCATATTTTCTCCCAGAAAATTGTGATTTTTGGGTGAAGAAGTGGACTAGCGCAGCGATTGGTGGCACCTGTCAAAAAAGCAACAGTAAAACAGTGAGCAGCCATCACAGCAGTGGCAGTGACTGTAGACTCTGCAGAGTGTTGTCCCTGTCCCAGAAGAAGACACTTCCTCCTGTGTTGCTCCCCATTCTGCTCACAGATATCCGGGCTTGGCGTCTTGAACAAAATAACTTTTGTATAAAATATTTGCTGCAGAACCAATACCAGCCTGGAAGGAAATACCACTTCTTTATTTTATCACAGACTTCTCATCTACAATTAAATAAAATAATTTGCATTATGACTGTGCGAAGATTGGGATATATAAAATTATACATTGCTGAATATGTCCAGCTCGCAGCTTCAAGGAGATTTGGAGACACTCAACACCTCTAGCAGAGTTTATCAGAAGTTGGCACATTAGGTCCAGGATGCCATTAAAATATGCTTTAGCTTTTGATCCACACTGAAATGGTCAGACAGTTGGATGAGATGATCGCTGAGGTCCCTTTCAACTGAACTATTTTGTTTTGTTTTATTTTAAATGTTGGTCACTCTATCCATATACTCCTACAGGTATATAAGGAGAAGGCATATCAGTCTGTCTATTTGTTCTATTTGAGCGTTTACTTTTCCAGAAGTACTAAACAAAAATAATAATTAACAAAGTTAAAATACATGGTTTGATCTGCTCCCCCTGACAACTTGCTTCCTGTTGCACTCTGCAAAGTTGTAATGTTGCCCTTTGCTCACCAATTCCAGAAAAAGGCATATAAAGTCATTTAGAACTGGTCTGTGCACCTGTACCCAAAAGAACAACTCAGGCTGACAAGTAGATACTAACATGAGTACAACCAACACTGCTTGAGTCCTGGCTTATCAGCAAAATCACAGCGATTTTGTGGCACGACAATCTTTGCTTAAATAATATCTATTTGTCAAAAAACAAAAGCAGAAAAATATTTCTTATTTGCTGAATTGTCTTAAATTCAAATGATTTGAAGCCTCCTTTTTTTTAAGTTATTTGGTCAAAATAAATATACAACATTGTGCAGTTATCAAAATTATTTATTTCCCACAACCACTTTTTCTCCTTACTTCTCATCTGACAATACTGTTTCTTTGGTTTAATATTTTAGATTGTTCTAGATAAGATATTACTTTAGATTTCTTTTTTTCTTTTTTAGGATCTCCTTTCCTACGTAATTAGAATATTAAAATCACCAAAACATTCACAGGTTAGAGAAACTGTACAATTACCTGTCAGAATCACTGGAATGTAGCTAGGGGAATCAGAAAGGAATACTCCAGCTGACAGTCTGTTTTCTGACAGTCATCTGTGAAACTTTCATTAATGATGTTCATTGTTCTGTCTACGTTACGTTTGTGTCATGAAAGTATCTTTAATGCTTTAAAGATATAAGGAAAATTCTCCTACATGCAATATCCACTGACATGGAGCACATTGCTTCAGTGTGATATATGATTAGAAAAGATAACTACCAGTCTGTTCAGCTGATATTCAGATGTGAAATAAAGTCATGTCATTCTAAAACAGGGTTAAATTAATTCAGAGTCAAAGAGAAAAACAGTTCACTCTTAGATGCACTGTGGTTTTATTATTTCTTCCTTTAGGCATCTTGTAAGTGAAGGACAGATATTTTAATTCTATTGCTTTCAGAGGACTAATGCTAAAATTTTGTTTGTTGTGTTTATCTTTATTTACTGTATAGCATTTGGTTTTGGGTTTTTTTCATTTGTATTACCGAAATTGTTAAACTGAACTGCTATGCTAAAAATACAAAAATTATGGGTAATACAGTGAAAATTCTAAATGGAATGTGGCTGAAAAGACTGTATTTAAGAACTAAACAAACTTCATAATCGGTATGGAGGTACTTCTTCAGCAGAGATGCCAAACCTCTCAGAGAACAAAACACTAAGTGGATGTGTGTAGTTGGAAGAAGTTACAAGTTAAGAAAGAAACATCATCTACTCTGTAGTTCTCAAAGGTTTTGTGCAGCAT
The DNA here is from genome assembly GCA_013398955.1 of Callaeas wilsoni. Classification (NCBI taxonomy): domain Eukaryota; kingdom Metazoa; phylum Chordata; class Aves; order Passeriformes; family Callaeidae; genus Callaeas; species Callaeas wilsoni. The sequence goes on from VWPU01015256.1 coordinate 148,094, forward strand.
GAGGAAATGGGCAGACAGGAATCTTAGTACTTAGAATGAGTGACTGTTCCCTCCTGGGAGCAAACAGCCAGGCTCACTATTAAAAGTTTTGCTTTTAGTTATGTCAGCAAGAAATTATTTTAGCAAGAACTTGGAATTTAAAAACACAATACTTGTAGCTAAAACAGCTGTTTAAGCTAAAGCTCAAGGAAATAAAATGTTGTGGGTTTGGGTTTTTTTCCTATACAGAATCTTTGGGAAGCTGTTATACCTGGCCAAATACATGTATGTTTATATATATGCATATATATTAAATATATGTATTTTATATACATATATTTAAGTTCTCTTTTTGCCAGTAGTACAACTTATCTTGAAGAAAAGAAGTTATGGACATACCCATCTACTGCAGCCAAGGGATCTACAAGGATGCCTGGGATCCACAAGACAAGTACGTGTGCACAGTGACTCTTATCCAGCATTTCCAAAGTCCAGTAATTTCTATTGCCAGCAAGAAGGCTTTCCAAATTTCCTCTCTCCTGTCCTCTGTCCCCAAAGCTCTGCAGGTGGGAACCCCCTCCTTCCCTTCCCTCCGTCCCTCCCTCCCTCCTGTTTCTTCCCATTAGAAATGTCACTACCCCATCTGCTGCCCCTGAACTCGCTCATGCTGGCAGGGACTCCCGGGAAGAACGAAGGAGCTGAAGTCACTCAGCATTATGTGCTACACAGACCCTTCCAAGGCAATTGCTAGCATTTTCCACCAAGAAAAAAGTTGTGCAGAAGGAATTAATGCTGCTATGGTTCTCTTTTGATGCCTGTAAGACAGATCGGGACACATCTCCTGCGTCATTAAATCCAACTCCTTCTTGCTGCAGGCACCATGTAGTTTATTTGTTCCATATGAGTATGTGTGCTTTGTGCCATCCAAGCTAAGTGGTGACTGAGGGATTGCTTCCCTGGACACAAGAGATGCTACTGTAATACCTGAATTACATGGAATTATCTTTGCGTGTCTATCTCAAATGATGGTACAATTTCAGCCAGCAAATGTATATGTTATTGTGGTCAGCAGGAATTCTCTCACCTGAAATTATGAATGCTTTATGGCTTTTATCAAATAAAACTGTAATAACACAACTCAAAAAGCGTGCACTCTTACAGGAAACCACATTGTACAGGAACTGCTTCCTCTTATAATTACATATTTGGCGACAGAGGGTGAGGGGGTGAAGAAAAGCTATTTTCCCATCTGCAGAAAATCCTGACAGCCTCTCAAAAACAACAGTAATGAGGGAGAGAAAGAGAGGTATTTGTGAAGGCTTTAGATATTAATTTCACATAAATATGCCAAACACAAAGCCTTACTTGATTTACTTTTGCTTGCACGGGAGGAGGGTTTGCACAGTTCACTGGAACTCCTGGCAAAATACAAGGATCTCAGGGCATGTAGCTCTCACAGAAAATTTAAAGAAAGAAATTCTTAGTTGATGTTCTATTTTGCAGTATTCACACCATTCCAACTCTAGACAGAGGCAGAAAATGAAGAAGCAAAAAACAGACCAAAGTTTACTGAACCAATAAAGTGAAGAAAGGGGAAACATTCAGATTAGTCTTCACAGAGCCCAAGCAGCTCACTTCATCCTAAGTAGACTCCTCTTTGCTGTGGAGCCCTGAATAAGGGCTCTAGGAAGTTTGGAAAGGAAATAACTGATAACTGTTGTCAGCTCTGGACAACAGCGGAAGGAAGGAAGGAAGGAAGGAAGGAAGGAAGGAAGGAAGGAAGGAAGGAAGGAAGGAAGGAGGGGGGGAAGGAAGGAAGGAAGGAAGGAAGGAAGGAAGGAAGGAAGGAAGGAAGGAAGGAAGGCCTTTCAAGAGCTCTGTCCCAGGAAGCAGACATGAAGAGCAAAGCTCTGCCTTCAGCTCAGCCCTTCACTCTACAGTATCATGGCAGTTTCAGGGTAAGTTGTTTGCATGATCTGACACTTCACAAAATCTGTCTCCTCTTGTCCAGGGGAGAACATGGTGTGACAGTCACCAGCAGTGGAATAAGTGGAAACTTCAAGACATAGAAGGAGAAAGCTTGAGGCCTTTGAAAAGTTTTTGCTTTATAAAGTGTGGCTCCTGCGCTCTGCCTTGCAGTCCTACCTGCCGGCATGAACAATTATAATCCTTCAGCCGAAGATCTATACTATAAAAGTCTGCAAGGCAAGATGCTGAGTGCATATGTTTATCTGCAAATGTCTCTATTCAGAGACAGAAACTCTATTTCTACTTTTACACGTACTGTAAATTTTCTGTAACATACATAAAGCATTAAAACGTGCTTATGTAAAATAGAACACATGAATGTCTTTGATCTCCAGGAGCTATTAATCTCTTCTACTTGTGTTAATTGCTGCTTAATAAACAAAACATTTCTTCTAACACCCCAAATAATTCAGGCCAGCAAAAATCTCAGGACACCTTTTCACTGAAGATGGTTTTGATACTTGTGGTTGCTGGATGCCGTGAAATGTATACACAGGGACGTCATAAGGTAAGACTGCTCTTTAGGCCAATAATTTGAAACACACACTCTTTGAAATAAGCAAAACAGAAAAAGAAAGGTAGATATTGCTTATCATGCTCTCAGGCTGCTTTTTGATTGATGTTTCAGATTAGGAATAAATTGATCACAGCTGCAGTAAATCAGCTCAAACTTGAGCAGAATATGCTGCAATACTCCATCTTGGACTACTCCTGGAATGGTCTGCGGATGAAATGCAAGCACAGATGCTTTGCCACCGTCACTTGGATGTAATCATGCCTTCTTTTCTCCAGACATTATGCAGTTCTACGTCTGTTTTTATTGACTCTTAATGATTTCACTTTATTTATCCAAACTACCTATATTAAACACAAGTTTTAAATGGAGTATCTACAAACTTGGGTGTGGGGTTTTTCACTGACTTTTCTGATACCAAGTTTGAAAAACAACTTTCTTTATGTGTAAAGTGAGATAAAAGCTTCATTTCTCCTAATTTTCATGCTTGGTATTTAGTAGTCTGAAAGAGGGTTGGTTTGTTCTGGCTTTTAATTTTTTCCAGGCATTTGGAAGCAATCTGCTAGACACAGCACGAAATAGTAGCCAGCACAAAGTGCAGTTTCAACAGTGTCCTGTTAGTTGGGGAAAAGTCTCTGAACTCACTAAGTTCACCAGCCCTGCTGTCTGGGGGCTGAGGGTGAAAACAGGACAGCACTGTTCCTAAGGACCGAACCTCATACCCCACCAAAGTGCTACTGAAGGTCTTGGGTGCAGAGGAGCAATGGAGAAGGCAGGTGGGTACTCAGTGTCGGCTGCCAAGGGGCAAAAGCTGCAGGAAAACTTTAGACATGCTTGAGAGGAACAACTGAGGAACAGATCAACCTGTTGGGTCACAACCATCCTCCTGCTTCTGAAGGACAGAGCTTGTACAGCCTCTGGCCCTCGGGCTCTGAGCAAGAGCTAAAACCATTCTAAGGGGTTGCAGTTGCAGCTCGGGGTGGCTAAATTCAGCTGTACCATATCAGCGTAACTGGAACGCGTTCCACTTTGGATTTTATCCACATCAGCTACTACCACATAACAAATTGTTACTCCTCTGTTTCGTTTCAGCTTGGTGTAAACAGAGCAGAACAATATGAAACATCTGACGAAACACCAGAAAATAACAGGAGAATGAAAAAAAAAATCTCTTAAATTGATTGTACAAACAAGTTTTATTGTTACAAGAAAAGAAAAAAAAACCCAAACAAAAATAAAACACCCCACCACCACCTCACAGCAGGGCTCCCGAATTCAATTGCTGTGTTATTTTAAATTGAGTACTGATGAACTTCTGATTCTTGCACTTCAAAACTTCTTGATTACTTTAGCTCAGCCTGAAGGACTCAACTTTATTGCAACTCAAGGCACAGCACCAAAATGCAGTACCAGCCTGACATCCAGTCAGGGTTATTCTGTGGATTAATCAGCATGCCTGATTCCCAGAGATTTTGTGCACATTGGCTGAGCAACTGATTACAGCTATGCTACAGATGAGTTAGACTATACATCATATAGCTCTCCAGACAGCATGTGATGTATTCTACCTCAGGAAATTTAGTGTGCTTATTACTTCATAGCTTAAGTTCCAGTTGCTAACAGAAGTGACCTTCGTGTTCTGGAATTATTTGAAAAGTTTGTTGCACTCAGAAAGCATCTTGTTTTACTATCATGGTGAAATTCAAGCATATGAGCATATTATTCTCAGAATCATCAGCAAATCCTTGCACAATAATACTGTAATTGCCCTAAAACAAGCAAGAAAAAAAAAAGACAATTAGTGCACAATGCTGCCTGCTCTTGTCTAAGTAGTTTCTTGGAATGGCTGTGGTGATTTCTGTTAGAACTCAAAAAGACAGATTCCCATCAGGGACTGTTCTCATGGGTATAGTCAGATATATGAGTGCATTAAAAAAAAGTAGTGCTCAACTTTCTTCTCGTGGCCGGAGTGCTCAGGAACAGCATTTCCTGGTCTAGCAGAGTCCCATCAGGAAGTGTCAGGTCTGCCATAGGTTCCTCATCTATAGGAGGACTGCTCATGGCAGAGGATGTTCCTGTCCACTACCAGCTCTGGGGCTGCAAGAGACGTGGAACTGGATGGAGTTCAACAGCGTTGGAGGCCCATGAGCTGAAGGGGGATGGTGGAGATTTTGGACCAATAGGAGCTCCTTTGTGACATTTTTAGGGATTAATAGGGATGATAAGGGTGTTGGAAAAGCTCAGGCAGCTGATGAGACAGTTTTTGGATGAGAATGGGTTAACCTGAGGACTGGTGCTGCTCCTGGTTTAACAGTGGAGCACTGCTTTTACTTTTTGGATATTGTTATCCCTCTTCAAATTTTTGAAAATGGTTTCATGGAGTAAGAGAGCAGCATGTGAAGAGAATGTCAAATAAAGAATGAAAGGGGCAGAAGAAATATGAATGGATTTACTCAAACAGGTAAAAGCAAAGAGAATAATTTACCAAACAAAATGGAATAATTAAGGTAACATTAACTGATACTTTGGTCCTTTTTTTTATAAAATAAAGGAGGAATGATAGAGGAAAAGTAACCTTAGAAAATTTAGCATTTCAGAGATGCTACCATTTTAGTGTCATCACTTCTTTTATGAGAAAGTTTTCTGACATTTCCTCTTCCGTTTTCTACAGTTTGGGTGAATATCTCTCTTTAGAAAAAAATATACCTGTGAGTATGTGATTTTAATATTATTATTTCTTTATACAAAACATTGAAACGTACCTTTGGAAACTTTATTCTTGAACCTTTAATGTCAAATGCTGATGCAAGTGTTTCTGAAAAACAGAGATAATTATAACACGAAGAGTTATTTAACCATAAAGCCATCAATCACATTGCCTAAATAACTTCAAAGCAATATGGCATATCTCTCAGCAGCAGTTGCCAATGCCATTTGCTCTTTCACTGATAAAGCCCTCACCTGGTTCTTCTCTCAGAGCTCTATTTGTTGAAACAACATTAGAAAATAGAAATTAACCACAGTGCTCCTGCAACATCTCCTCCAGACACACCCTACTGTGGTAACTCCAGTAATTTAATTTGTAGTAGTTCACTTGAATGGTAACCGAAGAGAGCTGATACTAATTTTTAAAGAAAGGAAAACACAGACTGTACTTTGACCTCCTTACAGGTCTTTTTGGCCTTTAGTCTGACATCCTGCCTGAATTCTCTGAATCTGAGCCTGTGTCATGTTAATGCTTGTTAACCCCTACCAAAGGATTGACTCTTCTCTTTTAAAAAAATAAAAGCATCATACCTGGGTGTAAAGAATCTCTTTAAAAAGCCATCCAGACACTTATCTAAATAAACTTTGTTCTGGATATTAGTAATGCCTATAGTGCCTCTCAAGTTTCCTGTTCAGTCCAGTCAAATGCAGTCTTTCCATGTCATTTTAGAGACGTTAACAATACGTGTCATAATGAGATGAAGGATATTAGTAATCCTCATTTATGGAGATGGAAACTGCAGTACAAGGATCTTAAAATATAGAATTTGGATATTTTTTACTTTAATGGGTTCTGGCATTGGAGAACTGCCTGCTCTGAGGTCTGCTGCCTGACAAGCAAGGTCTAGATTGTGGAGAGAAAAATCTGTTTGCACGGGTTGATTGCACCATGTATTTTCACACCAACCTCCTTTCAGCGTTCCGCACACTGAGTATTCATCATCAGCTCCGCTGCACAGGAGCTCTTTCCAGAGGAGTGCTTTGGCACCATCATACCAGACATGGAAGACAACCTTCAAAAAGTGGATGTCACTTCCTAATTAAAACATTGCAAGTAAGAAAATGGTGACTGGTGGGGAGAAAAAAAATGTATATTGAGACATGCTATTTAGATAAAAACTAGATTTTGCCAAAATACAGTATTTTTCTAAGACTCCCCCCAAAACTAAAAAAAATATATATCTTGAAAACAGCTACTTCCAGAAAAAAATCAAAAAGCTATTGTTGTTTTCAACAACAATAACAAAAAATAGTCTTAAATATTTGGGAGAACAATTTTAAAGTCTGTTTTAATTTCTTATATATTTCTATCAGAGTTCACTCAGCTCCACAGCTAACCTAAACGTGCTCAAATGAAGATCTTAGTTTTCAGCAGGTGTGGCAAACAAACTATCATGAATGCTGGTAGCCATCCCAAAAATGTCTTTCTAGGGAAGCAAACCTAGTCCAGAAGGTGAAGTTTATGATACAGCCATTTCCTAAACATTTAATTAGCTGCGCCTGCTGGCTTAAAGCTGGGCTTAAAGATTACAGTTTGGTTTGCACACAAAATCCAGTACCATTTCCAGCTTCTGGAACATGAATATTCTTCGTAGAAGTCCTGCCATAGTTGGATGGCCTGATGATACTCTCTCTCCTTTAAAAGATTTGGATCTTCTCCAGGCCAGAAGAGCAAAATGCACCTACACCTAAATTGTCACAGATTTGCATGTACAGTGACAGTCCGTGTGCAGGGCTCTGGCAACTGCTCCAAGTAAAACTCAATCACATTTTCACAAATCGTCATTTCTGTCCATCGCTACAGTTCATCCCTTCCATTTTTAATCCCAGAAACTGATTTCCTAAATTATTCGGCATTTAGGATGAAGTGGTGGTTTTTCAGTTGTATTTAATTTTCAGCATTTCCAGAATATAATTATCTAGTTAAGAGAGACTCACTTGGAATCCAGGTAAGAGCAGCCTTCCAGACAGATTTGTTCACCATGCTGCAAGGTGTCAGATTAAACGTGAAAGCATGAGCTGTAGAACCTACAGAAAAAAAGCATTTCACATTGATAGTGTGAATAGGCTTCTCCATAAAAACAATAAGAATATACAGTTATACACACAAAAACCACATGCATATTTTAAAATGTATTTAATATAAGGTATATGCTATTAAATGATTCAGTGTATGTAGTAAATATTAAATATGTATTTTTAATTATATTATTAATTCTTTTTATATTTAAAGGGCAAAACCAATGTCATACCTTTTTAAGTAACAAGGGAAGTCAATTTTTAGTTGATGATATTTTGCACAAAAAACCAGAGACAAAAGTACCTTTATTTCTCTTTTGAAGGTCTATAAAGTTTTTATTAGCACTAAAACAGCATGGTCTTCTACTGAAAATATCCCTACTTATGCTAATCATGCTGAAAACAGCTAAAAATTTTTTTGATGTACCAGCATATTTTCCAGGCTAATGTAAATGAACCTTTGAGAAGATTTGCTCTGTGAGTGACCCACCTAGCATTTTTGAAATATAGAAAATATCAGCCCATGACACAGACATGGTAAGAAGGGACATACCATGCTGTCTCAGAGCCTGACTGGTGCCCCAGCCTGACAGAATATCATATTCCCTCTTTTTTTCCACATAATTCAAGCTTTTAATTGTAACATACTGGTTAACTCAATAGGCATAATTTATACAACAGAGTACTTGTGAAACAAGTTTAAATCCATTATCTTCTAATATTTCCTGAACTAAAACATGCCTACTTCACTTGAGAATAATATTCTCTCTCTCCCAGCTGCTGGAACCAGCACTGTGGTAAGATTTAGGTCTATGAAGTAAAACTCTTATAACAGAGTGATTAATAACAGAAATATACTTCTTCTTATTCTTCTGTACTCCTCAAAGAAACAAATTTGAAAGAAAATTCACAATCCCTCAGACTACAGTAATTATCCTGCAAATTTAACAAAAGGCTTAACTATTTTTCACTTACCACAAACAGTATATGACATTTCAAGATCTGATGATGTACAAATGAATTCACTGACTCCAGGGGTGAATAAAATGAAAAAAAGGAGTCCAAACATAGTTACTTTTTTTTGCTCAGTATTCGATGGCATAAAACTTCGTTCGGAAGAAAGAGGAAGAAAATTCAGCACAGTCATCATCAGTCACATGTCTTCAGGGAAAGTTCTGTTATTTACCAAATTCTCTGCGATGTTTGTTAATCCTACTGCAGCACTGTCAGTTATCATCACAATAAATTTTGTTAAGAAAAAGAATTCCTGCTTTTGTTGTTACATTTTCCCCAGACGATGCAGCTCAAACCACGAGTGAAAAATGAAAGAGAAAACTGTGTGAAATGGGGAAGCGAAATGACATTATGAATACCAGAAGCATGTAGAGAGCAAGTTTAGTTGACTCATCAGCGGTAAGATTTTTAAAGGCCTAATTTCAAACACAGAGTTTCCTGCACATATTAAAGAAGAGAAAAATCCACTATAGATGAAAAACAAGTCCATTCTTTTATTTTTATGCTAGTCAGTACCCTTCACAAGTTTTCGTAATAAATTTCTTACAAAGCTCACCGTACTTAAAGAATACACCACAAATCCAGAGGAATGTAATTAGATGATGTATTTCAAATGGAGCTGAATGCAACCATCTGATGTTATTGAGTAGGACCACTGATGTCCTGCATGATACCTTCAAAGCTGTATCTATCCCAGTTATAGGTCTTAGTGGGAACAAAGTCAAAAAATCAATAAAATTACAGCTGATAATTCCCATATCTGCCTCCCAGAGTCTCTCTGCCCCCTTCTCCCAGACTCTTCCCCACAGCCTCTTGCTGGAGAAGCAGCACTGCGTGGTTTGCCCGGAGCACAGAGCCGTGCACAGGCCTGGGGCAGGGGGACACCAACCAGGAGTCAATTACTGACAAAGGCTGCCCAGTTTTGACTGGCGTGTTTCCGTAAGAACACAGGATCTTTCTGCCACAGCTGAAGGTAGCTTACAACCTGTGATGCTGAAAACACTCCAGGTCACGGATTTTGATACTCAAGTTTGAAACATCCAAACAAAAACCTCTTAAGGCACTTTTGATATTAGATGCATGCCATTATTTCTGTCTGTTAGTGAATTACACGAAGAGTAACATACTTGCCTGTATCTGCTACATCAGTTCTGTGAACTAAACAGGATCAGCTCTCACTGCACAAACCCAGCAGTACTGCTAGTCCCAACTACAGGAACAGATCAAATTAAGCCTAATACCTCATTCAAGAGAGCACAATCCTCACCTAACTGACAGGAAACACTACTAAATCTTTTTTTTCACTATAATAAAGTATGGAAATCTACAGAATGTAATGGTAGAATGACTTACAGAAGTTAAGCAAATCATTTTCTCACAAGTTACCTTCTTGGTTTGTGTATATGTCTGCTGACTTCTCTTAGATCAGAAACTGTATTTATTTCTTAAGAAAAAGAAGCGGTACATAAAATAGACAGGTATTTGAGTTTGTTTACTGCTAAGCAGGAAACTCAATAAAAATTACAACAAATACAATTTAGTCAATTGTTCTGACTCTCTCCGTTCTCCATCACAATGCCTAAAAGCTTTTATTCTCACAAATTCTGTGCATACCAATAAAGTATCAAAAGATTAAGAAATTGTTTTTCAGAAGTCTGAACATGTAACACAGAAGATAATTCAGGAATAATGATGTGCACAAAACCATGACTGATTGTGCCCAGAGATGGGGATAGTTCCTAGATTAATCCAGGAAGGTGAAAATTCAATTAAAAGTGCCTTAAAGTACTGACTAATGAGCTACTACTTGTAATAATTCACAAAATAAGATAAAAATCTAAAAATTTAATGTGGTGTAAAATTTAAAATTTAATTGTTTGCAGTATTTCCAAATCTTTCTATAGGTCACAAAAAGAGTCCCACTGGCCTGACACAGTTCAAAATTTTAAGAAATTTCTAGCATTCGGCTTTTAAGTGGGAATTCAAAATTATATAAGTTTCCTGACAGATCTTCAGAGTACATACATCACACACAAATTTTTGCTGTGGTTTAACAGGATGCTGTAAAACATACAAGCCCTTTGTAATCATAGCAATAAAACAATTCTGTTTCAAGACGGACAAATTTTGCTTAAAAATAGTAAGGCATGCAGTGAAATTGAAATAAATCAGGAAGCCTGCAATAGTTGGAAAAAAGAAACGGAGTGGTGAGACAGTAACTGTTGGAGAAGATGAAACAGGAAAGCCTTATAAATATGATTGCCTGGCAAAAGATGCTGAGAATAGGGAAACTATAAGTGAGATTGAAATGAAAGCAGGCTTTGAGATACCAAGCCTTAGTTACTGAACAACTGGAAAACAATGGGATGGTCGGCAGAAGGTAATCCTCTCTCTGTTGAACAATACCCTCTGCCTGCTGACAAGTCCAAGGGTCAGAGCAGACCCTAGTAGCTTGGCAGCAGGGGTCCAAAGAGTAGTTTCTAGAGTTTAAAATGTAACACAGTATGGTAATGTAACAATTCTTATAGGCTGTATGTAAATGCTATAGGATTTGTATCTTGTACTAGATTGGTTAGTGGAAATCAGAATATGCAACACAGAAGATTTATTGTATTGTAAACGAGAACCTCACTCTCTTTTCCCTCTTTTTTCGTTCTTTTCCCTCTCCTTTTACTACTTCCACTACTTCCCCGACTTCTTCTTGCCCTTACTCTCTCTTACTCTTACCTTTGCTTCTCTTACTCTCTTACTTTTCTGGCCTGCTTCGAGCTGCAGCTGGCAGCTCCAAGCAGGGCCACTATACCCACGCCCTTCGTAAATAAACTACACACTCTGTGACCCAACCACAGAGATCCCTTGTCTACAGCCGTTCCGACCGTCCGAACCAAACAAGAAGATCCCACAAGTCACAAAGGAGCAATGAAGCAGCTACTAAAGAAGAGCTACCTTTTGCATGTACAGCCAAAAAAATATTCCTTTCCACCACAAAGCCATGACCGGTGGTGTGAAGGAGTTTGATCAGTGAGAAGCCAAGCCAGGCTCTCTGCTGAGTCTTCTGCCAGTCCAACAGGTTTAGCACGAGTCCCAGGTGAGTCTGAAGCGGGCAGGAGGTGGCACTGAGCGTGCCCCACTGCCATGCGACATTTCCCAGCTGAACGCACGTCCCTCTGTGGCCAGGCGCGGTCTGGCTTTGCTGCCCCATGCCTTGGGTGACTGATGCACTCATGGGCAGAGTGGAAAGAGCACTAAAGAGTGACAAGTTTTACATAAAAGCTCTCTTAACATAAACGAAGCCAAGCTGTCTGCTGAGCTGACTTCCTAGCCCTGGTTCAAGCAGAGGTGTTTTTCCAGCTGCTTGCGCGGTAACGCTATAGCTGAGGAATGAGTCCCCCCTGGCGGTCAGGACAGACAGACACAAGCACACACCTCCTGCTCCTCCCTCACTGCACTTCTATTGCACGAGTCAACACTATTCCAGTCCTGTAAAAAGTCAGCATAAGAAAGCTCAGTTTAAAAGGATCTGTCTGCCTAAATGGAAAAAACAGGAACAATAAGTACTACTGATATCACAGCTCAAATATCCTTTATGACTGTGATTATAAAGCCTACAACCTTGACCGTTGTGTTTGGTCAAATTGTCGTTATGATGCCTTATAGAGGCTGACCTGGAACAGAGGCTGGACAGAGAGAAAGGATAGAGGGCAGGTATTTATTGAAAGGCTTTCACAGGGCACACCTTGGGCTGTACAGCAGTCTCGCAGAGACTACACCTAGGATGGACGACAGTCACGTTTTTTGGACAGATAGAAGTTTTGTCCATTTGCATATCAGAGGTTAATTGTCCAATTACAGCTTCAGGCAGTGCAGTCCCATTCTCTTAGCTTGCTCCCCCCCAACTCACTTTTGTTTACATTTCTCGGGGCCTGAGACAGTGAGGTGTCCTTGATTCCCAGGCCTAGAGACGAATTGTTGTGTCTGACCAAAGTGGGAACAGCAGTAGCTAACACTCTACATGGAGCTCAGAGTTATACACTAAAGAATTGCAGGATTACAAATATATGAAAATATAAAAGCTAAAATCCTAAGGCATCAGTTAAATAAAAAAAACCCACCTAAATTAGCTTTAAATATTTTCAGCAAATGCAGTTTTAGATGCTTGTAGCTTTTGATACCAATATTGATGCTATTCATAGAAGTGACCTCTTGTGATGATCACTAAAGTCCCAAACTAGTGCACTAGTGGTGTGAAGAGTCTGTTCTGTTCAAGTCAGTATAAAGATCACTGCAGAAGATTATAAAGTTCTATCCACTTTAATTTTACTAAATCCTTTTTCTTTACTATAACCTTTTCCTTATATATTCTGATCCAGAAGGAAGGTGAAAAGGAAAGAGAAGTGGAAAGAGCTACACAATAATGTTACTTCACTGAGGTTTTGTCACAATTTACTTCATTTATTTCTAAATCCTTTGCAAGTATATTCAGTAGGAAACAGTTCTCATATCCGATTAACAGGACATAAATTCAAGTCTAAAGAATTTAGAACTTCATACCTATGACTTTTCATTTCTTTACATCTGAGATGCTGAGAATAGAAGTTGATTCTAAGTTTCCTCACTGATTTGTGGTTAAAATCCTTAAAATAATTCATGATATTTTTATCTTCTTTCTCAATACATCCAAAAAGTGCTTAACTTACTTGTGATTGCTTTTCAAAATAATCACTTTGTATTTGGATTGTTGGCTGCAGATGAGTACGTTGACCAGATAAGCACTTATAAGTCACTAAAATCTCCCTCAGGAAAGGTCTATAATATACATGATCATAAAATCCCATCACAGAAAAATAAATAACAGTACACCAGTATAGCAGGGGAAAGTACTCCATTTCAAAGTGTTAGACAGAATTAAAGATTATGTACTAGTTTTTGGCATGTAATAAAATTCCACTTTAATGGAAAACTCTTTTAAGACATTAACCACACTTATTCAATAAAGAAAGAGGCAATAATAATTTTCCTTGCAGGACCACTTGTGAGTTTTTGAAGTAGATCGTTTTGCATCTGGAAGCAGACATTTATTTCTTCTCATTCTGGGTTTAGGGTTGATGTTGAAGGCACTCCAACATAAAGGAGCTCTATATAAGGCATAAGACAGCATTCACAAAATAAAATGTCACACAACTATCAGCATGAGCAATAGGAAACTGCAGACTCTTCTCGAATCCCTGCACCCTGTCTTTGACAATGTTTATAGTAGAAGTAGAAAGTCATGGCCAGGGATACAAGAAAGAGGTAGAGGATTCATTTCCTCTACATGCAACTGATGAAATGCTTGAGAGTGCCATGGGAATCCAATCCAAGAGCCGTGCACTGGCACACATCCAGTGGTGAGCTGGTAGCATTTGAGTAAGAAACCAGGGTTGTTGAAATATATAAAAAGTGCTGTGCATGATTCTGAATATATTTTGTTAAATGCTGTATGAACTTTGGCTTAGTGGTTTGATTTGAATATATCACATTAAACCACTGGAGACTATTAAAATGTAGCAAATACGTACCAGGTGCTATGGTTTTCCTGTGGAAACAATTATGTTGGAAATAACTCCCTGCCTCCAGCCAGTAGCCTTTCGGTTTATTCTTCACAAGCCAAGTTTAGAGCTAAAACTTGCAGTTACACTCTAAAGTATTCATTAAACTATTAAAATTGTCCAAAAGAAGAGAAAGCAGAGGATGAAGGGATAAGAAAGGGACGTGTCCTACCTGAGGCTCATGGTAAGAACACCACAGCAACACTGTCCACCCTGGAATTCTAGAAAGGCAGCTGGACATGCTTTGTGGCTGTTTGCTCTTGTTCTCTGTTATTCCCTGCTTAAAATAGCTGCTTGCTGAGGTCTGTATAGCTCTGGGATAATCTTATTATAGTGGATCCAACTCATAGCTAAGCACACTTGTCCCATTTCTCAGGCAGGCTGCGGCAGGCTACACTGTACATGGGGGAATGAAGAAATCCATGGTATGAGGCATGAAGAAATTTGTGGTATGGCCACAGAACTCCGGAGCAACCAAATTACAGCAGTTTACCAAGTTTCCACCCTATTAAGTTATAGTGAGCAGTTGTAATAATTCACATGTCTGCTCTTAATTTTTACAGCACAAAGATATTTTAATGAAGTTTCCATCACCTAAATTAGGCCCTCACAGTACCATGCAAAAATTTACAGATTTTCTTCATCTTTGCCAATGTGATGACTTTGGTTTGTAACAAAGCAAGCTCCAGTCAAATTAGTTACCTTTAAATTCTATGGAGTGTGGTTAAGAGTGTAAAGTACCTCAGAGCTTTAAAGATTTCTCTGTGAAGTATCAAAAGGGGATAATTTTCTCATCAAAAATTTTTACATTTGCAAGAAAAGTATGAGGGTTGTGGGATAATTTAATTTAAAAAATAAGTTTAAAGAATGACAAGGAGCTTTGTACTTTATAATTAAGAACAGACAGAGACTAATGAATAATAATGTGGACAAAGCCAAAAACTTAAGAAAGGGAAAGGGTCACTAGCAAGAAAATAGCAGGTAGTCAAAGACTGAAAAGAAAAATTTGCACATATCCTGACTGTTTTTCAAAGGGAAAAGAAAAAAAAGAAAAAAACCAGTCATCTATGACCTTTTGTGGAAGCTTTTAAGGCTGGAAGGGGATAGGAAGAAAGTGTCTAGGAAGGAGACTTCAGTCATTTCATACAGAATCACAGAATTAACTAGGTTGGAAAAAACCTCTGAAATCACTGAGTCCAATCTATGACCAAACACCACTGTGTCAACCAGACCAGGGCACTGAGTGCCACGTCCAGTCTTTCCTTGACCGCCTCCAGGGACAGAGACTCCATCACTTCCCTGGGCAGCCTGTTCCAATGTCTAATCACCCTTTCTATGAAAAAATTCTACCTGATGTCCAACCTGAACCTCCCCTGGCACAGCTTGAGGCCATTTCCTCTCATCCTGTCGCTGGTTGCCTGGGAGATCAGCGACCCCCATCTGGCTACAACCTCCTTTCAGGTAAGGTCCCCCCTGAGCCTCCTTTTCTCCAGCCTAAACAATCACAGCTCCTTCAGCTGCTCCTCACAGGACTTACCCTCTAGACCCTTCACCATCTTCATTGCTCTTCTCTGGACATGCTCCAGCACCCCAATGTCCTCCCTGAATTAAGGGGTCCAGAACTGAACACGGTACATGAGGTGTTGCCTCACCAGTGGCGAGTGAAGGGTGGCAATCACTGCCCTGGTCCTGCTGGCCACACTATTGCTGATACGCATCGATGCGTTCCTGCTCTTCGCACCAGATCGAGTGAAACTGGGACCAGGGTAAGATGTGTCCAGCTGCTACGGACAAGTGATTGGTTGGTCCTGAAAAGGCTGCAGGAGCTGTCAGCCTTCATCGTAGGCATTGCCTTACAAATAAGACAATTTGTAAATCACTTATTTCAGAAAACTGGGCTCCTACATCAGTATTTCCTTCAGAACCTCCACGTGTACAAGCACATTCTCTAGATCTCATAAATTGTTTCTTCCATATTGGGTACAAGTTACTTACACTCAAAGAAATATCAACAGCTCTCAGGGATGAAAATGTTAGCAGGCAGTACTACTTCTGCACTTAGTACTGGTTTTCAGCAAGTGTATAAAACTGAAGAAAAATGCACTGTAAGAAAATAGCAGTTTACATAGTTAATAGGGTTGTTAAACAGACATGGAGCAAACAGACTTTGGGAATCACCTGCTAGTCATTTGTTTATTGAAACACTCACACCACAGTTGATTCTCTCGCAGGATGTTAGTAGCAAGAGGGCTTGCTCTGATTTACACACATTTTCTACCTTAGAAGGACACCAAGCATTTCAGAGCTTCCCACCTGGAAATGCACACAAAATATCTTAGTAAAGACAGACTGCTCAGAACCCAGAGCAAAGGCGAAACACATCTTGCAGCCTTTTTGGATTACAATTCCCTTCCTTCATTTTGATTCTAGTGTGAGTAACTGCTCTCAACAATTCCAGGGATCTAAACCAGTCACACACGTGCAAGTATACTCAAATCCTGTGTTCATTTTTGGGCCCCTCACTACGCAAAGGACATTGAGATGTTGAGTGTGTCCAGAGAAGGGCAGCGAAGCTCACAGATGACTGATGAAGGGTCTGGAGCACAAGTCTTGTGAGGAACAGCTGAGGGAACTGGGGTTGTTTAGCCTGGAGAAAAGGAGGCTCAGGGGTGATCTTATCGCTCTCTACATGAAAGCAGGTTGTAGCAAGGTGGGGTCTCTTCTCCCAAGTGACAAGCAATAAGACAAGAGGAAACAGCCTCAAGTTGCACCAGGGAATGTGTTTAGCCTGGATATTAGGAAAGATTTCTTCACCGAAAGGGCTGTCAAGCCACTGGCACAGGCTCCCTGGGGAAGTGGTTGTGTCACCATGCCAGGAGGTATTGAAAAGATATGGAAATGTGGCTCTTAAGGACATGGTATACTGGTGGACTTGGCAGTGCTGGGTTAATGGTTGGAGTCGATGATCTTGGAGGTCTTCTCCAACTTAAATGGTCCTACAATTCCAAGTACACAATCTAAGTGTAGCAGCAAACAAAGCAGAAGCAGGTAGAATACTGAGTATCTTCAGTAAGTCTGGTCTTTTCGTAACATAAAAGTACTATCCTATTATTTTCAAGATGCACATTGGAAGTTTTAAGTATTTTTTCTGAGACTACATCACAGTCAGAATCACCACTTATCTTCTGGCAGAATTCTGGACTCTTTAATATTATTTTTAATTGTCTCTCAGAAAGCCCCTACTAGCTTAACTTGCTTTTCGCTACCAGAACACGAGCAGAAGAAATAATATTTATCTTCCATAGATAGAAACTTAGCCACTGGCATGGAGATATCTTACCGTCGCTGCTTAATTCTGAATTGGCCAAATCTCAAACTTAAGAAACTTCTTGCAGTCAGAAGAAAAAGGTGAGGATTTTGATATTACCTATGGAATACATAAATATAATTTTGGAGTCTTTCCTTTACCTTCTCCTGCAAACTCTATTTCCTATTCTCCTTGTATTTGGCATTGGAAGATCAAGTCAACTTCATCTTTCAATGCAAGCACCAAAAAAAGTGAGTGAACGCATCGGACACAGAAAGATTATTTTAACTAGGTGCAAAACATCACTTCAATGAGGACAAGTAGTACAATCAGATGATAAGAATTGCTTGTTCAATATAATTTGAACCTGACATGTTCAGTATAATTTTATGAAAATTTATTTATATATTATTGCTACCCATGGAATGATACTGGCTTAATAAGACTCAATTAGGCTTTTAAAATTATAGTTGTGCCAACACAAAAGAACTGCCTCAAAAATACTGGGATGGGACAATTTGCTTTTTAATTACTAAGCAAGTACATTGAGGGCAGTCAGAAAAGCAACATTAAAAGCCATGGTTTAATTTCATCTGTGCTGTCATCCCACAAAAGGAAATTAAAATAATAGTACTGGAAGACATTTAGACTTTTAAACACAGTTTTTCAGCTACAACATAGGAAACAGCTTGAAAGTTAGCTACAATAATTTTTTATTTGCAGGATCAGGACAACTAGTAGCAAGCATCAGATTTTATTACAAAGGGCACTGCTAACACAAAAGGATTAATTTTAATTTGGGGTTTTTTTTCAATTCAGTAATTTTTATGTCTCAAAATATTTATGCCCTTCATTCTTCAAAAACAAGTATCTGTCAGTTTATGGGCCTTGGGCTAAAAAAATTTAAATCCAACCTCTACACACTCAAGGGAGAAGAACCAGCCTAGGACCACAAAAAGACCTGATCTCCTTTTTAATTGAGTGAAAAGTGGCTTTCTTTGCACTGCTGAAAATTAAAAGGTATGTTTTTTAAAGGCACAATTGCCTCCCCACCTTACATAAATTCTGACAGAATGCATTTTAACCACTAGCTGCTAGAATTTTGAGTTGATTCAAATACAGCACTTGGTATCAGTGGGATGCTCACAGAGCAAATCTTACGCTACGGTGCTTTCCCATGCCCAAGAGGAGAAGCTTCTTGCTCTCCATCTTTGGGGACAGGGTTGCTTGGAGCGGGACTTTAGGAAACCTGAGAGTAGCTTTGAGTAGCTAGAGCTTACTGCAACACAGGCATTCTTCCCATGTTCTTCTCTCCCTTGGGAGGAGGTTGTAGCAGGAATTCACAAGAATACATGTCTGCTCTCCAGAGACTCCTGGCTACCGATGGGCTCACAAAGGGAAGGGAAAGGCATGTTCACTCCCTTTACACCATCACCAGCAGTGACAAAAAGACTGGTATTTTTGGAGTAAGTACAATTAATATTTAAGGCTTAACAGCCTAACTACCTACTTGATAGGTAATGAGTGTTGATGATTTGTCTATTACAAATAGTTCTTTTGAAACGGAGATGGTGAGACTGCCACACAGCTCATGCGTTTTACAGTTCTCTGGAGAGCTAATAAAAACCAAACCAAGAATAAACAAGCGCAAGACAAGACTAAACATCTCCTTTTTTTACTGTATTTTATGTCGTTAACGCTAAAGAAATCCTCACATTGTTTGTAATACTTTTTAAAAAGTGTCTTTTTATACATTCCAAAATGTATACGGAAAACTCCAGCGACCTGATACTTAAGCAAGTGTAATAGATTTTTACATTCTTTCACATATATAGTACTGCATCATGGACAATGATACTGACATTATCTTCAAATTATTTTCTTTCATCAGCTTCCTTTACCTCTAAATCCTCAAATTTAAAAAATGAGGATTTGTCATAGCCCATAAGATGGTTATAATCCTGAGGATTTGGGAAAAGCGTAGGATTAACAAGCATTGACTTTGTTTTAGCATAAAATGTTGTAAACATCTTGGTGATGTCTGGAATCTTTACATCTTTCTGATGGAAAACGGTTGCTTTTTCTGCCAAGATGGCATTGTAGGTAATGGCTGTATAAGTGTCCACTTCATCTTTATAATACAGTCGGATCACATAACCTTTTGTAAGGATATGCAAAGTAACCGGAGTTACAAACGTAAAAATCCCAATCAACCCATAAAAGGCAGCTTGGACAAGCAGACTTTCCACTCCAATACCACTCTTGAGCATGATGTAGGGCATCATGAACAGGTTGAATATGCTGGTGGAGTAAGAGAAAAACTTCACACCTACATGAAATAGAACACAAAGAAAATGAAGGTTAACACTTATGAGCAAAATTTTCTCTACAATTGCATACATTCTTCTACCACATAACAATGCCATTACTTGAACTGATGAAGTTACTGAAAACCATTTTCCCCTTTTTTTTTAAGCTCACTGAGAAACCGTTGAAAGTTCAATCCTGTCTCGTTGCCACTGTTCTGATTTGTTTGTATCTTCATGTTGGGTTTATCAAAGCTGGTAGCTGGCTCTAATTCTGTGATGCGGTCAGCTATTAGCTGCTATGCACACATATGAAGGTTTTACTTCACAGGCAGGAAAACTGATTTCTAATGAGACTTGACTCGACTCATGGACACATGTAACGGTGCTCACCGAAGATATGGCAGACAGGGAATTTCTCTCTTCATCAACAACTAATGTTGACATTCAGTGCATTACAAAAAAGTCAGCTTGGTCCCTCACCGTGCATAAACCCTGGGTTACTAAATATTAGCAAGTAGTCCATGCCCATCCTGCATGTGGCTTGAAAGACAGCAGTCAATGCTGTTGACCACCCACAGTCCTTAAGCCACCGTGAGAACCAGGGGCCCAAGATGCTGACAAATAAATATGTTAGGACACATTTCAAAGATGTGTACCAGAAAACATCCAATGGCTTTACTTTTCACTAGGTCTTTGTAACATTAACTGGCCAAAGAAAGATTCCTGAAGTCTCATTACAGATGGAGCATTTCATCACGATACCTGTCTGCCTGGGAAGCATTTCAGGAACACTTCCAAGCACGCAAAATGTGAACAGCAGTTATAGCTCATCTTTGTTGCTTGCTGGGTGGGTAAGCCACCCCAAGGGCTGCAAGAGAAGCTAAAGAAGGCTGAGGGGTTACAAAGATGAACAGAACTCCCTGCACACTCAAGCAGAGAAGAAGAAACCAAGCACCACCACTACCACCCTTCTTGTTCGTTTGTTTTGCTGTACAGATGACCCAGACTTTGGCAAACCTGGAAAGGAGAACGCTCACTTTTCATGTTCCATTTTAAAGTTACTAAACACTGTTAAAACAACAACAACAAAAAAAGGCAATATAAACCACTTCAAGTCACATACCTAACACTGTCTTTGCCAAATTTCCTTTATAAACTAATCTTCCATGTTCTGGGTGATCATGAGGGGAGGCTGTGCTGAGGCTGCGAACAGCCACTCCTTGAAAAGATGTAACCTGAAAGATGAAACCAGTGCAGGGCTAAGGAACATCAGTACTACATCTTATACCGACCTATCCACCCACATACACATACATCTACGTGTATATACTCACGCGAAGTTGCTCCTTGCCCTGAACCCACTCCCAGCATTTTAAACTAGGGATTAAAGTCAGGTTACACTCCAACTAATGCCATAAACTCCAACTAATATACTGCCTGTTTCAATAACTTTCTATGTGAATATCCATCCCAAACTAGTAAAGAAATGCCTGCAACGCCATTACTGAGAATTGAGGCAGCAATCGATTTACACACAGCTTTACAGGGAGACATTTATGGCACCCGTGCTCATCACATCTCTGTTTGATCACAGAATCATAGAACAGCCTGGGTTGAACTGGGCCTTAAAAGATCATCCAGTTTCAACAGCCCTCTTGTGGGTAGGGACACCTTCCACTATAACAGATTGCTCCAAGCTCCATCCAGGCCAGCCTTAAACACCTTGAGGGCTGGAGCATCCACAGCTTCTCTGGGCAACCTATTCCAGTGCCTCACCACCCTCACAGCGAAGAATATTTTTCCTAATATCTTAGATTAGCTAAACAGCTTCCTTTAGGTTAGCTAAACCTACTCTCAGGTTTAATCCATTCCCCATCATCCTTACACTTCATGCCCTTGTAAAAAGTTCCTTTTCCTTACGCAACTTTCTTGTAGGCTCCCTTCAGGTACTGGAAAGCCACAATTAGGTCAATCCGAAGCCTTCTCTTCTCCAGACTGAACAAACCCGATTCCCTGAACCTTTCATCGTCGAGAGGTGCTACATCCCTCCAATCACCTTGGTGGCCTTCTCTGGACTCGCTCCAACAGGTCGATGGAGCCCCCACAGCTGCACACAGCACTCCAGGTGGGGTCTCACCTGAGCGTAACAAGAGAAGGTACGCCCCGGGGAGCACCTCGCTTTCCTCTTCAAGATCCCCTAAGGGCAAAACCGCGAACCCCAGGGCCGCCGCCCTTTCCCCGGGAAGCGAGAACGCTCCCCTCCCTCCCATACACACTCCCCACAGCCCCCACACACAACCTGTTGGAGTCTCGCGGCGGCAGGGGCCAAACCGGCCCGGTGGCGGCAGGCGGAGTGCGCGGCGCCCCGCAGCCATGCAGAGGCAGAGGCGGAGGCGTGGTGGCAGGCGGCGGAGGCGGCGGGGGCGG
>VWPU01015257.1:0-50411 GCA_013398955.1 Callaeas wilsoni
GCCCCGCCCCCGCCCGCCCCCTCAGGGCTGAAATTAACCCAGAACGGAGCCCGGGCCGGCCAAAAACGGCGTTAATCGGGGACACCGGTGTTGTGAGGAGAGAAGGAGGGAGAACATGTGGCTGTAATGTGTGTTTACAGGCGTATTTCAGGCTCTGGACACACGGTTTACTGTTTTAGCTGATTTGAGGTGCTTGGCAGGGTACACGCTCTTACGCCAGATTTAAACTAATTAAACCTGCTGACTGCTTAGCCTAAGGCTAAACTCTGTTGCTTGGCTTTGTCGGTAACGGAAAGCTGACGGAGAGCAGCGGCCACGGCTCAGCTGCCCTCAGGGGACTGCCCCACCTGCACCGACAGCATCACCCACAGCATCACAGGAGGCCAACCGGGGCCGCCTGTGCAAGAAGGAAAAGGCAACAAAAGCAGCTGGATTAACGGGAATCGCTTGTCATTCCCCGCGAGGGGCCCTGGGGCCGCCTCAGCCCCGAACCCCGCGGGGAGACCCGACCGGCGCAGCCATGGGTCCCCGGCCCATCCCGCCCGGGATACGGATGGGAAAATTGAGAGAAAACAAGCTCCCAAGGCAGCGTGCACAGACATTTCCATGAACTGTAGCCACAGTCCGACAGTCTCACTCCTCACTTCCCTCTAGACACAAACCCAGAAATACTAAAAGCAGTTTTGTGCACACTGAATTCAATACACACTTTCCTTCTTCTCTAACCCTCCTCCACACTCCCCTTTACAATGCTCACAGCCGGAATAGTACAGCCTTTTATAGACATAATAATATTACTGCTTATACTGTTCTAGACTTCGAAGGGGTTTTTACAGAAAAAAGATTTATCAAAATAGTCTGTGGAAAGTTAGCTTATATAAACACAGACAAAAGCTCAAAACAGCGAGTTCTTTCATATAATCAAAAGTTTGGACAAAGCCAGAGAATTGTTTTTCTCTTTCCTGCAATGCAGGACAATCATTCAGTACCATTTTTAGTCTCTGTAAATTGAGTTAAATTGTTACGTTTGTTTCAGCCTGGCTTTTACCGCCTGCTGCTGCTGCGGATATAGGAACCCTGCTGCAAAATCCAGCTCCAGCTGATTGTTGACTACGTAAAGCTGTGGTTTAACAAAGTCACTGGAGCCTGTCTACGCTGTTGATTTTTTTGCCACTTGATCTCTGGGAGGATGGATTTACTGGTCCTAAAGCATAAGCAGATTCCCCAAACTACTAAAGGAGGATTTCCTAGAAGATGAAAAGCCACACATCTATTTCATAAAAATGTAAAGCCAAGAAACTAATAAATGGTGTGAGCTGAATTAATACTTTCTATTTTCTTCAGATTTTTTGATGTAAAAATCCTCAAATTCCAAGCTTCCTGATTCAAATGTAAAAAAACTTCAAAATAAATTACGAGATGAGAAAGGAATCATAAGAACATAAGCACAGATTTTTTGCTGTTTTTTAGAGGGCCCACAATCAAACATTGGCTGGCTGTGACATCCTGCAAAACGTCTGTCATTAAACTACGAGGAAATGAAATCCATGTGCCATCAGTCTCTCGTGGTTTGTTGAGAAATAGCAAAATGCAGAAAATAATACACACATAGGCATTTAAGAAATTGACAACAGCTCTCTGTAGGTGTTTATTCTACTTACAGTAACAAAAACCTGTGAAGTCCCATATTTTAATGTACAGTGATATATTCTGCCATATAAAATACAATTTACAGAAATTTCTATCAAGTAAACCTAAACAAACACACATTTTGCATACTTTTATGTATGTCTTTAAATTAGAAACATCTCATTAAGAAAAAAAAATCTTACACCGTAGTTGATGTTTGCATTTAATACGATTTCTTTGCGTGTTACCGTTTTCCCTCAGGTTCAGGACACAGATGATCCTTTCAGCCAGCAAATCCTGGATGTACAAGGACCTCAAGGATGCACCAATGTGACTGTGGTGACACACACACTACCTGGAATATAGTCCTCAAGATGCAAAATGTTTACAGGAATCTAATTTTACATTTCCAAATCAATTTTAGCAAAATACCAAAATATTTACCCAGTGGTTAATTTACACATTCAAATAAACTAGTGGGGTTTTATTTCACGCTTTAGAATTACGTGCTTGAGGACTACATGAGAAGTAGCAATGTGATGTATTTCACCGTGAAGAACGTCCCTCTTCAATCACAACATCATAATTTAAACTTTAATGCAGCTGTATCTTTTTCAGTTGAGAGTTTTATATACACTGCCAGCCTAAGTAGGGCCTAACAAAAGAACAGTATCATTTATTTTTCAAGAGCCCTTTTAGAATGAAAGAGCACTTCTATAATGAAAAGTTCAATCAAATTGGGACATTTCTTAAATCTGTGGAAAAATTCTGCAAAATCTAAACGAAACCAAAAAATGCTCCACTAAATCAGTTCAATTGAAGTAACAGATTTAGTGGCCTATTTAACCAAATTCTCTTCCTTCCTTTGGTTTATCACTTTTTGAAATAAATGTCTGATGCTTTTATAAGTTTTGCTGGTTATAAAGGTGCTACTCTTGTATTTTCTTTAATGACAGGTTTGTAAACGTGGGATATTTAAAACCTCATGAAAAATAACTAAGTATGACTTGTTTCTTTGCTGTACACTCAACAGATGAATTCCAGACCCAAAATACGTGTATATAAAAGGAAGATAGTGCACTTTAAGCTTATAACATTCCATTTTCAAATCCTCCATCAGTCACAAGTAATTATTAACACTGTTCTTTTGCAGCCTTTTCCTAAACACACGACCCTTCCATTGTAAAAGAAACATGACACCAACATTTTTAGTGTGTGCTGTAGGAACAATTTTGACACCAAAATATCACGTAAATGAGATGTAAAGGTATGGCTCCTCAGGACTGGATTAAATTCTCCTATAAAATTACAATTCAAGTTACTGGAAAACATAACTTTATAATCTTAAAAAGCAATATGCTCTTCTTAGACTTTTTCCATTTCTGTACTGTAAATGGAAACTTTAAGATAAAGATGCAAGTAGAAAAAACAAAATTTCAGTACAGGTAACATTGTGAATCTTTATAAGAAAAACATTATGCACAAAATGCAGCAAGTGAAAGTCCAGTATGTTCTTGCTTTTCTTCTATCTCATTATTTTCATTCACAGTTGTTCAAAAATTGCTAATTTGTCAGTACGTCGGGTAAGGCTAGTTTTACAACCGAATTTTCTAAAATGTGAGAATATGTACAGAATTTACAGATGTGCAGTCCTCGCTGTGTTGCAAAAGTGTATTATTTGTGGGAAGTATCGGTCACAGTTTTATGACTGATTGCTGGAAGATGAAGCTTCAGTTTCCACTGGTTTCTGAGTTTCCTTCGGTGTTTCTGGCTTCGTCTCTTTACCAATTTCCTTACTCTTACTCCTATCTTTGCGATCTTTCCCTCTTTCCCTGTCGCGATCTCGGTCTCTGTCTCGATCCCTTTCCTTTTCCCGGCTTCGATCCCGGTCCCTGTCTTTCTCTCTGTCGCGATCCCTGTCTCTGCTTCTGGATCGCTCCCTATCACGTCTTCTGTAAGAGTCCCTTTCTCTGTTTCTTGTCCTATCTCGGTCTCTGCTTCTTTCCCAGTCCTTACCCCGCTCCGAATCCTTGTCTCTATCTTTGTTTTGGCTCCTATCTCTATTTTTATCCCATTCCTTGTCTCTGTGTCTCTCCCAGTCCCTGTCTCTGTTCCAGTTTCTGCCACGGTCTCTTTCCCAAGGTCTGCCGTGTTCTCGATCCCTTCGTCTTTCCTCAAAGCTTCGACCTTGGCGATTATCTGCTTGTTGAGGCTCTGGCTGATCTAAACCTTTGTCTTTATTTCCTCCCTCATATCTCTCTCTCTGTCTCCCTTCAAATGTCTGGCCTCTATAGTCAGGATTTTTGCCTTCTCGGAAGTCAGATGTGGGCCACTGTCCTTCCGACTCAGGTCCTTGTCCAGACATATTGGAAAGAGATGCAGATGGCCCACCTTCCTCCCACATCTCTTTTCTGTGACTTGGTGGATGGCTTGGAAGGTCCAGGAGTGGTCTTGGGGGTGGTTTCATACCTTGTGGTGACTGACCCTGGTAATGAAATCTAGAAGGAGGTTCATCTTCTTCTGGAAACATTGGAGGTGTGCCTCCTCTTGGTCCTCCAAACTGATGTGGTGCTGGACCTCTCTGGTTGGAAAATCTGGGTGGTGGGCTCCCTCTCCGTTCTTCATATGGCTGTGGCAAAAGTCCCCTTGGACCTGGCATATGATTTGGAGCTGGACCTCTCTGCCCTTCAAATTGATTTGGGTGAGGCCCTCTTGGTCCCCCAAAATGACCTGGGGCTGGACCTCTTGGCCCTCCAAACTGAGGGCCTCCTCTCTGTCCTTTAAACTGACCTGGTGGAGGTCGTCTTTGACCTCCGAAAGGAAAAGGTGAAGGTCCTCTGTTTCCCATAAACTGAGGGGAATCTGGTCCTTCAAACTGTCCTGGAGGCCCCATCATTTCATCATATTGGGAATCTGAGAATTCCACTTGTTCCATGTGAGGTTCCCTATGATCTTCAAAATGAGATGGTGACATTCCTCTTGGACCACCATGATAAGGGGCAGGGCCCCTATTATCACCAAAAAGAGGTGGTCCATGCTGTGCAGAAAATAAGGAAGGAATGGGACCTTTTTGATTTCCAAATCTTCCAGACTGAGGTCCTCTTTGCCCATCATTATTTGGAAAACCATGCTCTTCAGAGAACTGTGGTGCTGGCCCTCTAAAATTAGGTCCATGGGGTCCTCCAGGTGCATTGAGCATCATTGGAGGCCCCCCTTTCTGCCCAGACATAGAAAACGCTCGGTTTTCCTCAAAGTGCTGTGGGGGAGGTCCACCCTCACTCTGAACTGGTGCAGATTCAGTTTGCTCTACAAACTGATGAGACTGAGGATTTCTTTGTTCATCATATTGCACTGACGAAAGACCCATCTCCGGTTCGAAGTGACCGGCTGCCTTTTCCTGCGGAGGAAACATTGTGTTTGAAAAGGAATCCCTTCCCATTGCTTCCTTTGACTCATTTGACCATGACACTTGATGCATATCTTGCAAAGATGGGCTGTCATTTGATGTGGCGAAATTAGGCTGAAAAGATGTACTTGGAGGTGTTGGAAGCAGCACTTTACGTATAGGTTTGGAAGCAGAAGGATCTCCAGAAGCTGTTTGACTCAAGTTTTCCAAAGTAACTTGAATGGTGTGTTCAAATTTGCTGTTAGATGTCTCTTTCTGGGGCACCGTAGATGTCTGTTCACTCGAAACCCAGTTATCAGCAGTAAAACCAGGCTGAGTAGTGGAAATTAAAGCATTATCATCCTTACCAAGTGAAGTCTGCAAAGCATTTGGAAAACTTGCTGGAGCGACTTCTCTTGTGGCTATCTCATTCTGTACTACCTGTGGCTTTATTCGAGAATCAGCATTGTCATTCTCTGTCGCCATCCTTCGTGCCTGTCGAGGATCTCTGTTCTGCCTTGGGTCACAGCCCTGGTTTAAAACTTGTGCTTGCTGATTTAAAGATGAAGGTAAATCTACTTTTTGTGTAGCTTGCTGGTCCTGATGGAATAATTCAGTCTTTATTAGGGAAGCCTTTGCTGGTGGAGGTGACATTAAAGCATCAGACACTGAAAAGTGAGCCATTGAAACACCAACAGCTGCTCTTTGTTGTCTGAGGGCTTCTTCTTGTTCCTCTAGCTGCCTTTTCTGTTCTTCTATTTGTTTGTTTAATTCTTCCAACATTTTTTGTTGTTCTACCAAGGAGGAGGATGCAGATAAATCAGATACAAATGAAGCAGGCGTTTCTGAAGAACTGCTCTTACTGTCTGTATACATTTTGTTGGGTAAATCATCAACAGCAACTTTTGCTTCTTCCAAGATAGTTTCATCCTCTGGATCGTAGGCCTCATCCTCTAGTTCTGCTGTAGTAGATGGCTTTTCCGCACTGTATCGTTTGTCACTTTCACCAGTCTGCATTTCAAAGGCTTTCTCTGGACCATATTCTTCCTCAGGATCATAAGGTCTGTCATCCTCCTCCTCTTCTATGGCTTTGTCCTTGGACATCTGCCCGAACTGCTGCACAATGGGATCTAACAGAGGAACCGCTGACATCCCGCTCTCTGCCGCAGCTTGACTTTCTTGACTGGAAGACTGAACAGTTCCAGAATCCTTGGCAAGAGGCTCAAAAGTTTTCTTTTTCCCGAAGAGGGTCTGCAGGATGTGCTCAAGAGGCGTGGCGGTTTTTGAGGATGATGAGTGCGTGGCAGTGCTGCTTGCAGGAGCGGCTGTTGAAATCGGTGGCGTCACAGTAGTTGTGGGGCCACTTTTAATGGACGACAGTATTTTTAATACTGAAGGTGTCACTGCTGAGGTGTCTGGAACGGGAAGAGGGGGTGGAGGTGGAGGAGGAGATCCAGGTGGTGTTGTACTCACGGCGGAGTCTCCTGAATAAAGTGTGTATTTCGGAGTTTTCTTCTCTTGTGAAGCTGGAGGCCCTTTAGAGAACGGCGATGGTTCGGCTTCCTCATGGGCTTGAATTCTGCTTCGCTTCTCCTCCATCTTTTCCGTCTCAGTGGCAGGACGTTTCCCTTTCTGACAGATAACCAATCCAAGGATTAAATTTGGCCGAGATGACTCAAGACCTGAAAGAGAACACAAAAACTGTATATGTAAAAACCTGATTTTTAATGATGCTTTCAGTAGAAACTTATTATTTTACAAAGTGGCAGCTATGAAAGTAATAAAGGTAATAGTTTTTCTAATTCCATCAGATCTATTAGCAATTTTAATAAGCATATGCATTTATATTTCTTTTTTTATATATTTATACCTAAGTTTAAAAGTTTAAATTCCTTCCTTGATATTTTTAATAAAAGATTGCAGCACCAGGCATCACTGTTAGTCTCTGCAAAAGTTCAAACCAAAGAAACTTGTTCTATTTTTGTATCTTTACATTGTTTCTACTGTTCAACAACCCCCCCCCAAAATCAAATATTTACATTTAGTTTGCAAATATACACAGAGATACTGAAAAGTGAGAAAACCTGGGCTAAATATTGCTATTTGTCTTATAATCTGTGCTAAAAGTCCACACTGACACCAGTCTACAAATATTTTGCCTGTCTCCAAGTTAAACAAACACCAATAATGACAAAAAAGATCATATCAAACAGTGTTTGGAAGCAGTGTTAAAGTGGTAATTACTCCCAGGTGATTGTGGTTTTTTTCCAGCCAGACATTATTTTAAGAGGCGAGAGAAGCAGGGAAACTGCGGATGTCCCAAACAAGCCCAGGAGAGGTGTTTGGCTGGGCCAGCACCTGCTGTGGGGGTGAGGTGGCCTTAGAGCTGCTGGACACGGTGTGGGTATTAGGCCTTGATACGTAAGTAAAAAACATGATGAGCAGAACTGCTCCTTTGTGAAGAGCTTCAGACTTGAAGAAGTATAACCAGAAATGATAAGAAAGTTTCAGATCAAGAGGGAAAAGGTCTGTAGGCCTGTCTCCTGCTATTGCGTTTTTTCCTCTTACACGCACAGTTCCACTGGCACTCGTGGCAGATAAACATGCCTAGAATGAAGGGCAGGGACTAAGTCCTTTAACATACAGTGGTGGCAAATGTAGAAAATCTTTTAACTTCTGGACTAAATGGCCTTTAAAAAGCCCTCATTTGAGGGCCACTGTCCTTCCCCATACATGCCATTAGTTATGATTTGCATTCAGCAAGGAAGCAATAATATAGAAACATAAAATAACCTGTGAAATAAAAGATAATATTGCAAAATAAAATATAATATTTATTGTGGATAAATGGCAAGGTGAGGGCTCTGACCTACGTTGATCCTTCTATTCAAGATCCTGTAAGTAGGAGATTTTTATATATATGTTCCTTGCTCTTATTAAACAAACTTCTCATCAAGCAACAATTTTAAGTATCTAATTATTAGCACCAAAAACTTTTTGATACCAACAAAACCCCCAAACCAGCAGATACATTCCATTAGCAAACCACATCGCACATGCATTACTCCGGTGAAACAACCCAGAGGTTTTACTGGGACTCCTAAATTTACCATCTAATGAGGAAAACACAACAGCTGTTTTCCTGAATTTGTGTTAATGAATAACAACTCCCCAGTTGGTGGGTGTTGACCACTGCAGAGCATCTCACAAATGGGAGTTCAGAAACTGCCAGTAGGCATTTGATGTTCTGCTGTTGTTAAATGTTTTAGTCACCAACTTTCATGCAGATCTGTGATTTATGCAATTAGTCACAATGAATTTCAAACACTGAATAACTGAAATAAACAGGTGTCAAAAATCCAACAGGCAGGATATCTAATAAACAGCAATTACTGAGAAATCAGGTTTAAATCCCTGTAAGAAACAGAGATCAAGTCACTAATTAGAACAGGGTAAAATTTTAATACACTTTCAAGGCAAAAAATTCCAGCAGCAAGTTAATGGCATTAGTTATAAATGATTGTGTTTAGAATTTAGTCATCATAGAATAAATCCATTAAAATGTTACATTTTGATACTATAATTTTACACAAATATTAGAAATTTTGCCTAAGCTGACTTCTACACTAACTCAGCTCAGAGAGATCAAATACTACATAATTCCTTCAACGAAGACACATGGCCAGAGCAGCTTTCAAAGACCACAGCCTGGTTCTATCTCAATATCCATAAATAGGTTAAGTGCCTAATTTTAGGAACAACGAAATGTTGACTGCAGTCTGCCACTATTGCTCAATGGCTGCCTTCACAAACACACGTTTTAAAAGCGCTGCAAGCTGTGCTGGCAGAGTTACTAGCTTTCAGTGCTAAATTATTTATAACAGTTATTATCCTATTACATATCTGAAATCCAGAGTCTGGTTTTATTGAGTTATCTCCTGTAACTAAAGCCATTAAAACAGGATATACTAAATACTAGTATTGAATTAAGATTTGTTTTTCTTAGCCTTAAATAATTTTTTCATTAGCTCGAGTTTTCCATATTTACTTGTATATTGGCCCCATCTTTCCCTGTCATCAGCAGCTGGTAAAAGCTGACCTGCATTGCTCAAGACACAACTTCACATCTGCCCATCCCTGACAGACCCACGGGATTAGACTAAGCACACCTGTGGTGAATTTTAAACTGCAGAGACCAATACACGATTTTATCTGTGTTTTATCAATGCCATTTAAATATTTGTCCCAATTAATCATGAGAGCAATTGACAATTGTCATCAGATTTGTGTCCCCTTAATTCAGGGCTACAGATCACTCCCAGCACTGTGACACTGCTCCACGTTCAGGCTCCTTTGCTGAGTGGAAAGGCTGGCACAGAAAATCGGGTTTGTAAAGCCACGTTCCTCTCCTGCTGCTGCTTTTCCTAATGAAATCTGCTCAGATGAACACATCAAACTCCATTCACAGTTCAGGTAAAATTTTGGTCAATTTGTTTTTTTAAGAGCATTCCAAACAGCACGAGGAGATTTCATGCCTTCATACTTTATGAAAACTCACAGTCCCTATCAAAAACTACCAATACATAGCAGCATTTGTGGAATCTTTCCTGATATATGTCTGTTTTATTAAAATTCAGCTACGTAAGATAGCTGTTACGTTCCCATCACCACTAAATCCCTCAATAAATCACTTTCTATTAGTAATTAAGTCTGATTATACTACTTTTTTCAACTGGAAGTGGTAAGTGTGTATGTGAAACAGAAAAGTGAATTCACATACCGTAAACCACTGCAAAAGGACAGTGCAGAAGAGCCCACGACACATAAAATCTGGTAATAAATATCCGAGTTAATAAATATAAATCAGGATAACCCTCCATTTTCCTTTGTTTTTAAGCCGCCCACGTCAAAGTTTTCTGCAGATCTTCTAGGCACTAGCGCAGTCCTCAGTTGTGTTCCAAATCCAATCCATCAGAAAACAGGAGAAATTCCTAATCCATACGTGCCTGATGGAACAGGCTGATACAGCTGGAATATCTTCTAACTAGGATTTCTGGAGTGGCAGGGTTTGATTGTCCTCTCCCTCCTCCCCCCTCAGCTCATATTTATCTAAATATGACAGACCATCTAAAGGCAACGCTTTTCCAGGCCTTGCTAGACTCAACTGGAAGGCACACAATTAAATTTAAGGAGACAATGACCACGTTCCACAAAATATTTTTATTGATTGTGAAAGAAAACACAGTAAATTCCATCAGATGTCATTAAAAAGGTGTGGATTACATGCTGTGGTTTTCATACATACACAAAACAAGAGGAACAGCTTACCTGATTCTTTTCACCCACGTTTAAAACACAACACAACTTAGCATAGCTGAGATAAAGGCTGCCACAGGAGCTTCCAGCAAGTGTTAATTGATAGCAGAACTCTTTAGTGAACCTTCTGTGAAACTGTTCCATCTCATGGTCTGCCTGCCCTTGGAACTGTGTTTCTGCTAACCATTAATCCACTTGGCCTACAACTGTTTATGTCAATTTGAAAACCTGACTTAAAAAATTTGCCTCCATGAACACCTGCAGATGAGACGTGAACTTGTTCTGAGCAACTCCTTCCAGTTTTGAAACAGTTCTGCACTTGAAACTCAGCAAAACCAGTCCGACGTTAAAAATATCTCTTACTAATAGTAAAGTTTGGCTACATTTGCCAACCTTCAATCCAAGGTAAACAGTTTCATTTGA
Source organism: Callaeas wilsoni (assembly GCA_013398955.1). Taxonomy (NCBI): domain Eukaryota; kingdom Metazoa; phylum Chordata; class Aves; order Passeriformes; family Callaeidae; genus Callaeas; species Callaeas wilsoni. Next base: position 10,754 of record VWPU01015257.1, read on the forward strand.
AATTAAAATAATGGAGAAATAAAAGAAGTGTAAAACAGAAAGCTGGTATTTCCACAGGAATGCAAGAGGCAACAATTAGGTAAACTGAGTTATTTATCAGACCAGCAGACACTTACAGCAGATTCAATGGCCAATCCCATCCTTGTGCTACTACCCAAAAAGGATGGTATTTCTTTACTTCTGCCTGGAAAAACCAGTCCATGAGTTAAGGCTCTTTGCCTACATCCCTGTGCCAAGGTGTTCTGTATTTGGTGTTTTCACTTCTTGGCTACGAAATGGGATTAAGTTTTTGCCTAGCTTTCAAAAATTCAGTAAATTACAGACTATGAAATGCTGAGATTCAACAATGTCAGTTATACTGTAATTTAGACAGCAATAATCCTGCCTTTTTAGCTATTGCCTAAAAACAATCACCAATCACCTAGTCTGTGCACTGTTCAAGGATAGATAAAAGAGATTTGAAGTGTATGAGAAAAATCTTGTCTGGGGATGCAGAGCAAGCGCCTTTGGCCATCTCATGGAGGAAGGGACAGCACTTAACTCATGATGTTCCATTTGATGAAAACCTGTCCCAACCACTGTTGCACCTGCATTAAAGCTCTGAGAGTGCTTTATTGAGTTTAGTGCTACACTTGCATCTGAGGGGTAGGGCTCAGCCTCTCAGGAAGGTGAGCTTCTTGTTGGTTGTTCCACACCTACCGTGCAGTGCCAGCCATGGCCATGACAACGGAGTTCTGCCTTCATTGCAACCTGCAGCTCTTCGGCTTCTCAACCTGGTATTTGCTATAAAACCTAGATCCTTACATGGAAACTAAGCATATGCATCTCCTTATCCTTAGATGAGGACGACTTCAAATTTTGTAGAAGGGTGTTTCACGGTTGAATTCATTCTCAGTTCTTCTGTCACCATGTTCAACATGGGGCAAACTCACCAAACACTATTACAGGTAATTTTATCTAAAGACAGAAGATTCTAACCCTAAAGAATGGGTCCCTTTCTCCCTGAAGAACTGATTTTCTGAAGTCAGTGATTTGACTAGAGTTTGATCCAAGTAGAACAGAACATTTCAAACACCTCGAGCCCCACACTGCATGTACAGATTAACTCAGCCTGGACAGTGACAATGCAGTGGAAGCACCAGAAATGTTACCTTTGTCTTCACTCTGACTTCTTGACTGCCCTGTGGGATAAGTTTCCTGCTTGAATTAAGCGATGGTGAATGGCTTGTAAGGGTCTAGGGTTTAGGAATTTAGGAGTTGCTGATAAAAGGGTGGGAGATTTTTGTGGTTTTGTTTGTTTTTTTTTAATATAGTGGCTGTTCCACATCCTTGATTTTACAGGTAAACTCATTCTCCTAAGACATATGAGCATCTTGTTGGAAAGACTAAAGTTTGGACAATTTTATCTTAGCAGAGTTCGATTTCCAGTTTTTCCCTAATTACGTACTTTAAAATTGGTTTTATATTAAAAAATTTAATTAATGATTACATTAAATATTCAACAACTTGACTCAGATTGCCTTTTGTCTTGTGATTTTACCTAGCATTGAACCTCCCCTGTTTTGTGCTTACCTGGTCCCTCAAAGGGCAAGAGTTTGGAAGGAATTGGGTCCTTAGAACTCAGGGGGATCAGGTAGAGATCCTTGACATGTCTGTTGTTATTAGCTACAACACCAAAACGACCACGACTGCTAAAATAGGAGTAGAGAGAGATATAGGCAACTTCTTCTTCTTCTGTTGCAGGATGGAAACGAATCAAACACAATTCCTGGAATACAAAAGCAAAGTGGAAAAATTCGACTTGCAACATACCAGCAAATGAAATAGTAAAGGGCAGATTCCAGGGGTAAAAATAAACTGTACATTTATCTCTCCAACTATGCCTCCAGGGCAACACTCTAGATTTAAGAGACTACTGCTGTTCAATTTACAACATTAAAATAGAATTAGGTTTCTCATTTTCAGAAACACAAATTACTTGTGCATCTTACATCAAACTGAACAGCTTGAAGCTCAAATGAAAAAGAAATGGAAAATTCTTAGTTTCATGTTTATCTCTATACTGTGTATCATTTCTTCACTTCTGAAGTGGTTTTAATACTAAAATATATTAAATATATTAAATGATAAGTTCCTTTTCTTTAAAATTTGAATTTCAATCTTCAGTATTTCAGTTAGTAAATAGTATGAAGATTTAACTACTGTGCAGGAAAGAGATCAAGATTTATAGCTCAATAAACACATTACTAAAATAAATCAAAAATTTCAAAGAAGTGGTTTTGGTAGTTTTCCATGTGTGATCTATGTCAGTATTTGCTGTTTACTACTCTGTATTATAAAAAGTTGTCCTTTTACATTGCTGTCTATTTCTTCTGGGTTTTGCAAAGGATTTTAAGTGAATACCTTAGAAAGCGAAGACTTGAGCTTGCCAACATAATCCCAGACTGTCTTCGGTGAGATCCTCCCACCAATATGAATTGTGTCAGGTAAATCCTAAACAAGAAGTATTACATGGTAGTGTGAGAAAAACCAAAAATGAAAACCAAAAAAGGCAGTGCAGGTTTCCCCATCCCGGTAGCCCAGTGGATAATTAAATTTTAGTAGACTTTTGTACATATGTTTTTAAATTCAGCCAGGCTGTTCCTAAATTTGGAGGTGTTTAATTATGGCATGTGACCCAAAGGCCAACAGGATACAAGGAACAGATACACACCCCCAAACACAGAGAGCAGCAACACATCAAAGAGCTCCATATAACCATTAGTGGCATTTAAAGGGAAACTATAATATACATATATATTGGCTTTCATAGGGAAGCTGCTACCTGAAATACAGCTTTTCTCCACACTTGCAGTGACCCCAAGTCACTTGAATTCTGGTGAACTTTCTGCCACGAGGACAGTGAAACTCTTTTCAGCAAAAGCAATACTCAGAAGAACAAGCAACTCTACTAAGTCCTAAACCACACGTTTGTGTTTGAAAATACCTAAATCACTTAAAATGCCCTTGAGAGAAAAAAAGAGAAAGAAAAACCTTTCTACTGTCTCATTATTTGAATGTACATCCTCCCAGAACAGTATCATCCAACTTGTTTTACTTGAAAATTAGTAACAAGGATGATACTTTTCATAAACAGCTGAACGAGATGTTCTAACAGATCACATCAGTGACCCACCTGGTTTGAGAACAGAACAAGGTGCATACTTTAAAACACTGGCTCTTAAACAAGGAAGCTGATATAAAGCCATTATTTCATGTTAGATCCTAACATATGTATCAACACGTTGAAAGACAACAGAATTCTTCAAAGATCTGTGAGGAATTTTTAAAAGGCTGAGTTTTTTTCCTTCAGCTACTTCTCCTATTACTACAGGGATGGCATTTACCACTGCTACAGTTCTAATGTAACTATAAACACACAGTGCCCCCAGCCTTTCCAGCAACAGCAACTGCAGCACAGAGCCATTCCAAACACACACACACCTCACTAAGGTAATCAAAGCACCCGGAGACTGGATACGCTTTAGTGACAAATTTGGCCACACTCTGCATGTTAATAAATCCTTTCCAAATGGTGTTGAGACGAGAGAGAAAGAGGGAAGTGTCGCTGTCCTGAGGTGAGCGAGGCTCTGAAACACTGCAAAACAAATCCAAACGGCAAGGTTACAGAACGCAAATGAGGATGGGCCCTTTATATTAAATTTTCTTCCCTCCTCCTATTGATCCAATACTTTCTTTTAAATAAGTAATGAAATTTTTACTAAATGCTTTGTTAATGTTTTCCATGAACTTGGTATTAGTTAAAAAAGCAAGGAGTAACAGAAAATAAACTTGTAGCTGTAGACAGGCAAAAAGATGCCAAAAGGTATGACTTTTATAAAACCAGTTATAGATTTCACACTAATTAAGTAAACAATATGCTTCAGAAAGAGATTCTGAAATAAAAGAACTTGCTATGAATAAAAATTTTTTAACTGCAATTGCAAAAGGATATACTCAGCAATATTTATTTTTATTATTGCGTATACTCAGAATGTGAAAGAAAGCCACTTCCTTTCAAGCTGATCAATTGGTTAATTTTAATTCATATTTAGATGTAACAGTAATTTAACACAGGATGAAAATCTGGAAATGCCTTTAAGCAATCTCTCCCATGCACTGCCTTTCTAGATATTAACGTATATGCAGACTTCTAAGTCTGCATGACACCTTCAAGTTTTATTTCTCTGCTGGAACACTGTAGAATCTTTGCTGTCAACACACACTGATGCTCTGAAAACTTTACCAGGCTAAAGAAAACAAATGAGGAGAGATGGCATTTTAAAAATGTGAATCAAGCTGTGAACTTTAAACCTCAACAAGCCTTTTAGTTGAGGGAAAGGGAACAGGACATGGGACACATGGGAATCTGCAGAGAGCCACAGGAGGGATGTGGCAGCTGCTGAGGATACGCACTTGATGTTGGGTGACTGATGAACCGCCAGGTATCTGGGATCCGGTGAGGAAGACGGTTTGGTTAGTATCGATTTGGGGACAGTCATAACTGGTTTGGAAGTCTCCTGTTTGGTTTCCCCCGTTGAGACTTTGTCAGCTGCGGGCCCAGGACGCAGGGCCGGTGTCACGATCCCAGAGGAGCTGCTCATGGCTGTCCTGGGGTCTCTGCCAGAAACCGTTACGGTTGTGACAACGGGGCCAGCACAGGAGGCAGGGAAAGCAGGGACCTCTTCAGGTACAGCAGAGTCTGTGCTGTTCTGGCTCTGGCTTGTAGGAACATAAGTTCTTTCTGTGGTTGGCTGGGAAACTGTCTCTGCTGCCGGTTCAACATCAATTTCCATTGCGTCATCAGCAACAGGCTCTTTGTCAGGCTCTGCTGCCGGGGCTGCTGCAGGACTTTCATACTTGGCCTGGACTTCTGGCTTTGATTTCGACTCCACCTTCTTAGCAGAAGCCCCTGACTTCATCTTCTTAGCCGGTATCTCATCTTCTGATGCTGAAATCTGACCTACAGATTTACATCAAGTGCTTTTGATTAGTATTTAACAATAGTTTGGAGAAACTATTTCAAAAAAATAAATAAACGAACAACACTCTTAAGTAAGAGTTCTTTTACTTTGCCCAAGATCAGCATTGTAAATAAATACCTGTACAGATTTTGCAGTTCAGGTCAAAAAGATGGGCTCGATGCTGGCTTGTTGTATCCTTCAACATGCTGCTAAAAATGTCTAGAGAAGGAGCACTGTTCAAATTGGGTGCAGTTCGGGTTGACTCCTGCTGCTCCTAAAAGTGAATAAACCCAAAAAATATTACAGCTGATCATTAACTTCAACAGTAAGATCATACTTTGAAAACTGTTAATTCAGTTCTTTAAAAGAATACATAAAAGTCTTTGCTTAAAGCATATCATGTTAGATTGAGTTATGGCATATGTGTCCTCATTTCGTGCCACAGTGCTCTCAAGTAGAGCTGATGTTAAGAAATAAAAGATTTCTCCGCAAATTGACATCAAAGGCTGAAAAATACACAGCATTTTTGAAGTGCCTGCAAAATACACCCATCACTGGCTGAAAAATACACAGCATTTTTGAAGTGCCTGCAAAATACACCCATCACTGGCTGAAAAATACACAGCATTTTTGAAGTGCCTGCAAAATACACCCATCACTGGCTGTTGCAGTCCTTCACACTTGAGGAATCCTCATAGCACACCCAGTGGGCAATGATATCCCCACAGCTCAGTGAAACAATCTGCACTTCTGATGACAAATTTGAAGCCCCAGCTGCTATTTCTCTCCCTCCACATCCTCGTGCTGAAGGAACAGCCCCAGTACTCACATCAGAGTCAGACACGGGTGGAGAATCCTCCATATTGACAGCAGGCACATGTTCCCGTTTCACAGCTGTTTTCTTGACTTCGTGAGATTTGTTTCTTGACTCCATCTGAAAGAAACAAAACAATGTTGGTAAAAGCTCCCTACATTTATTTTACTCTGTACTTTGCTATCATTTAGTATGTGGTAGGGAAAAAGTGTAGTGAAACTGAGTGTTATTAGTATTTTGTTAAGAAGAAAATGGTGCATTAACCTATAATGGGTGGAAAAGGTTGGCAATCTTGCTCTTAATTTGTACTTAAGGACATAGGGAAAAATTATGTTACTTACTGCCTTAGCTGGCTTCTCTTTCCACACAGACAGTTCTTTGGATAGAAGTTCTTCTGGCTTCATTCTCACAAGTTTTGACAGGGAGATTTCCTCACGAAGGACACGATGGAAAAGACCCTGAAAACAGAAGAGACTTTTGCCATGCTGAAGAGAACCTGCTGACAATAACTGACAATATTAACAGTGCTGGGCAGGCAAAACCTGCTCCAGTTTCTTAATTCTCTATTAAAAATATCACCTAGTTATAAGCAAACTTGGAAAAGTGCAGCAACTGGAAAACAGGGATGAAATAAACCCCGAGTGTAAATTTATCACACCAAATGCTCAAACTGAATAAATACCAATCACCAACTAAAGTAGGCTTTGAATTCCTACGTAGATAAAAATATTGTTAAAAATGTTAGAATGGTTTTATAATAATATTTTATAATTTAATTCCTAAGTCCCTGTTTTGAAACTCTTAATGCTGAGGGTAGAGTCTGACATGCCATTAAAGCCCAAAACCACATTTTTATATAAGAACATTTTTAAGAAAATCTCAAACCTGGTTTTTGGGGTCCTTGAGATTGAACATGATGCTACGGTATTTGCTCTTGTATCTGTTGTCTGTCACTTGGAATAAATTAAACATCTCCTTCTCAATGTTGAGTGCCACTTTCCCTACTTCACTCTCTGTCATGACCAGGTCATCGCTGTCATTGACTCTGTTGTAAACAAGAACAGGACTGTGTGGTTAGCTCAGGGGTGAATGGTCAGGTACAGTCACCAAAAAAATTTTTCAGAGCTGCTCCTCATCCAGGAAGGGCTCAAGACTCCTTTCAAGGACACCTCAAAGCCAAAGTCTATCTCAGGACCTTAAACTTGGGCAAACTGTAATTACTGCCTGCAGATGGCCATGGATGACACGGCTTTGGAAGACCAAGTCAGCCTTTACTCCTGCTCGTGGCACTGCCACCAGGAGTGTCTTTGCCAGGAGTGACACAGGAAGCCCAAGCACTTGAGTTTCGGTCCTTGATTCCCCACGGTGACCAGGATTTCCTTTTCAGAGACAATACCAGAGGGCAGTGCTCTATGGCAAGTCTTTATGGTTGGCATTATCTTTAATAAATAGCATGGGAAAATCTGCAATTTTTTGTGTGTTTGTTATTTTCTTCGTGTCCTAAGTGATAGCTGCCCATTGACAACAATTCTCATTGATTTTTATGTTGGGACAGGAGGGAATCTCTCCTTCAGTGAACTTTAACCTTTCACTATGGTACTTCCTATACTGTGTTCCCTACAACTCTACATCTCCAATACTGCCATCTCTAGACTTTAAAACTCAGAGCACCTACATTATAAAAGCTTCTACACTGTGATTTAATCCTTTAACTGTAATTGTCTCAATATAAATGGAATAGTGAGGTTTCTTTTCATAAAGGCTTTATCACATGCACATTTATTTTCTATCAGGAATTTTTATTTCAAATATAAACCTGAGATGCTGATTGCACTTGAAGTAATTTGTTGCATAAATTCAATCCCTCAAAATTCCTTAACAAGACAAACTAGACTCTGCATGCTACTTCTAGGTGTAGCTTCCTATATAAAGTAAGTGTTTTGAATTCCCACCTCTTCCACAAAATCTCTTTCAGGGAACGTCGAATATTTTGTCGAATCTGAGAGTTGGGCTGTGACTGGGCAGGACTGGCTGAGGCTTTTGCTTGACTACTTCCAGCTGCAGCTGCCACGGAAGACAGTGAAGGCTTTTTGAGTCCTCCACTCAAACTGGAAGATGGAGCTGCTTTCTTGGCAACTGATGAGCCATGAGAGAGAGGTGACTGTTTGGAAGGAACACTGCCTGATGAAGGCCAAGGTTTCTTGGGAATGACACCTTTGAAACTTCCAGCAGGTTTCAGTGGTGGTTTAGTTAGTGACGTGTTGGAGTAGGACGGGGACTTCTTTGCAGGCAGATTTTTGGTGAGAGAAGAGGACTGTTTCTCCATGGCAGATACCACAGCCTTCTTCGGTGCCGCTGTGGACTCTGCTCGATCTTCATTCCTCTTCTCTTCCCTTTGAGCTGTTCAAACAAAGAAGAAAATACAATAGTAAAGGCTTAACTTTATAACTTCATATTCATGAAGAGCAAATATCAGTCTATAAAGAAAAGTCTGTGAAATACCATCTCCAGTGAGTAACTACCAAGCAGGCAGTCTAAGCTATTTACTCTCAGTTGCCTTGTTAAAAGGGATTTTTAAAACCATGCTGTGGTTGACTTGTTTGCTTGTTGAAAATTTTGTTCATAAGAAAAATGGAGGAGAAAAAAAGGCACCACCTTCAAAGATTCCTCAGTGGGATTTCATGGTTAAGCTTCAAAACCAACCCAAATGCTTACACATATAAAAAACAAAAATAAGGCAATACAATCCACTCTACATTTAAACAGACAAATTCTCATAGCACTTTACAGAACCAGTTATTACAGAGGATGACCTGACGACAAAGTCCATGTATTTGAAATTGTACTAATATTACTCTAAGTTGAGTATTACTGAAGTTTAATAAACCTATTCAGTTCCTAGCTAAAGACCAGATTTAAAAGGTATTTAAACATTAATACTGCTGCTCAGGCTGTAGCCATCTAATTGTCACCATTCTCAAACTATTCCATTCATAATATTCAGTTTTCCATTTAAAATTCTAACGTTACAATACTTGATATACATCATATACAAGAAAATTTACAAAGTCTAAGTAAAAGTTCCAGTTTCCACACCTGCTGAAGATATACTTGCACAGAATTTTAAAAGCAAGTATGTTTTTAAATTGCATTTCATCTATACCACCTTCTGGCACTGGCAGGAACAATTCAACCCAGCAAAAAAAGCCAAACCCAAAAACACACACATCCCCCCAACAGAACATCATTTCCAAGACATCAAAGTTACAGTGGGCAAACATCAGCACACGGATCCTGAGAGCTCAAATGAGGATAGGTCCTGAGGGAAACTACCAAAAAACAACTCCTAAAATAGAGTTGTTTCAAACCTTGTTGAAGATTTGTAGATGAATTAGCCCCGAGCCCTAGGTGCAACGTGCAGGACACTTCCTGGGCAATATCCAGGAATTCTAGTAACTCTACCAAGGACCAACTGCTCCCTCTTCACCTTCCAGGTCTGCTCTGATGAGAGCAGAAATCACTGGAAAAGGTCTAAGCTGTCCCATTGATCTGTCCTGAGATGGACTTGGCAAGGACCAAGCCCTCCTGAGGGAGCCTGGTTCAAAGCACCCCATATATCAGCATAAATTCCCAATGCAATCATCCCTCAAACTGGGGAAGATTTGGAATTCTTAATGGACAAATGATACTCCCTTATTTCGTGAAGAAATTGCCTTGCAAGTTTCTGTGTGCCCAGCAGAGATCAGCACCTCTCTGGACAGGAACACACCCTTCCAGCAAAGCCCCTCCTCACCCCCTGCCCTGTAACTGGCCCTGGGCGCCGGCAGCTCCCACGGACACTGGTGGGAGACGAGCCAACAGCCACAGGAGCTGACCCTTGGTATGGTGAAGTGCAAGGGTGTGTGCTCAGCCTCTGCTGGAACACAAGGAGCCAAAAGATCAAGAAACACTATCTTTGTACCAAACTTTCTCCTATAGGTATTTTACAACTGAGGATTTTCTGAATCAGATTTAACTACTTGAAGTATAAAACAAAACCCACTGTCAAAGTACATTAAATCATTTCATAGGCTGCGATGATTTTGCTATAAATGAATTACTTACTACCCTCACAATATTCCCAGAGTTTTCCCTAGCCTGGCCTCGATTCCTGAGTGAGGGACACCTCCTGTGTGACCCACAGTCTCTCCCTATGCCCCACCTCTACCCTACCCTGCTAACACTATTCCAGTTGTCAGGAGGGTGCTGGGAATCCCAGGAGGGAGGAAAGGGATAAGGAACTATTGCTGATAAGGTTGATTTGGTCAAGTTGGGTCCCCAGAACCTGAGAGGTAATCAGCCAACCTATTTTGAGGTCAGTCTTGAACAGAGAGATGGTGAATATTCAAAATGTGCGCGCTGATAACACTGCAGGAATTACTCCCATTCTCTTTTTCCTGGTTTATTTGATCTTCTGCACAGAACAGTACCTTTTCAGGCAGGAAGACAGCAGCACACTCTGTGACCTGCCATGGCAAGGCAGGACAGCACAGCTTGGCTTGCAAAGCAATGACAGCAAAGTTCAGTCCTCAGTACCAAGACGTTTAGTTCTTTGTGGTTTACAGCAGAAGTACAACTGCAAATTCATTATTAATCCTCTCTCCACTATCTATTTAATGATTAGTTCAACGTAGTTAACAAAAACTACACTGATAAAACTAAAAGTAGTAGAATCAAGATGTTTTGTGTCTGTCAGACATTGTGTATCTGTAAGAACTATATCCCCACCGAACATCTTTCCATTACAGCTATATCACAGTAAAGATATGGACTTGTAAAATAAATTGATAAATAAATAAAAGCTACTACTACAAAGCTAGATGGACGTTCCCAGGGCTGGAGGTCAGCAGTGTCTGTAAGGTCCAAGGACACACAGAGGCATCCTTTAACCTGCCAGCTGACACCACGACTATTGTAAAGGTGTGTGTTTCTGTGCTTCTTCAGCCAATGGAAAACAGGCAACTAGTTCCCAAGGATCACACGTGCCTGACAGCTTCAAGCTACAGTGCTACTTTATACCAATTACAAGTGTCTCCCCAGCAGGACTTGTTGATCAGACATGGATGCTACAGATCCTCTATGTACTAACTCAGCCATAAGTGACTCCTTCAGGTCTCCAGAACTACCGAGGTCCTGTGCAAACTGACACTGTCCCATCAGTCACATGTGGGTTTTGATAAAGAACTCTAAATATGTAGATCCTGTACAAACAAATAACCTGTGACAGCTGTACATGAAGCTAATCTAAAAAAACCCCCTCTTATCCTGTTTTGACAATGAGAAACCCAGATTTTTGTCCTATCAAGTTTTGGGTTTCAGTGTCAATGTGCTGCACCATACATCAGCTGGAGCAACTCACCGTGCCTTACACGGGTCTTGGATCCAATGCCCAGGAGCACCCAGTGGAGGGTGGGGACGGGGCAGGGCTGTCTCTTGGGGTGGCAGCTCACTCTCCTATTGATCTATCCACAACATGAGCACACCCCAAAGCTGACAGCACCTCCTGACAGGTATGGGATCATGGCAGGTGTATGTTTGGAAGCACAAACAGCAACACACACTCTTTTCTGAGAGCAGCATGCCAACGCATATGGAATTTTACTTCTGAACAGATGCCAGAGTTGCTCAGCAAATGGATGAGACAGATCATGGACCAGGTATTGCCTCAGCCCATGACTTCCAAGTGCTCAGCTGTGCAGTCTATGGGCAACATGAGGAGAAGGCACAGCCAATGCTACGGCACGCACCAGCCACTGTGTTTTTATACCGTGGTGGGTTTGGTCCTTTACATCAGTAGCTTGAGTGGACCTATAATAAACGCCCTAAACCAAATTTAAAATAAAAGGATGAGACAAGCACTGAACATCAGCCTATCCCACTTAAGAAATTAACATGGAGTTTCACCACCGGCAGTTTAGAATAAGGCATTTGGTCGTTCTTCTATTCAGCACCTTTAACACTCAGGTGAACCTCCTTGGCTTGATGTCAAAAATACTATTTAAAATGACTAACAGTAATTCCTAATAGCCCCATTTTGTCCCGCGGGCCACTTGTTAGGACAGGAACAGGATCCTTACTGACTGGAGGGAGGCGTGGGCTGAAGAGACCGAGGTGCAGCTGCAACTAATGAGCCAATGCGTTCCCAGGGTGAAACCCAATGAATCCTCTGGCAGAGAACTGTGCATTCCTCCCAGGCTTAACAAACAGCATTACCATGGTGTGCTCACTACAGACAGAACTAGAATCTCTCCCACCAGATGTCGACAGACACAGAACGCCTCCCCTGAGGAAACTCCCCGTGCAGCCACACTTGTCGTTACAACACACAGCCATGAGCGCAGCTTCTGCATGCAGAGCAGGACAGAACTGCCACAGCATCTGCTGGGACAGGTGAGCCCGGCGGTTCCAGGTACTTGTGAGCATCTCAACACGGTGTCTCAGCACTGCCAGGCCATTGTGGAGGCCCAATTTAAGCAGCATTTCCACAGTGCAGGGCTGTTAACTTTGCATGAAGGATTTGCAGGCTGTACTTTATCACAGTCCCTCACTGACACCCCGAGGTTGGGCTTTACACCACCAGTATGTACATTATCCAAAGGAAACTTTGTTTCTTCTCCGATCTTTAAAGAATATTTCTGTATAGCATTCAAGTCTATTCTGGTTCTTCCCCTTTCCCTCTCCACCCAACCCTTCTTTCAAGTAGTAGCTTTTGAAAGCCACTTCAAAAACTAATTCAGATTTCTATTTCAATTATCTCATTTGTGATGAGCTGTTTTGCTGAAACTATCTACTTTTTTCAATTTTTAAATACCAGATAAATGTGCTATTCATTTTCTCTGTATAGTTTAACAATTATTCAAATCACAGTTCTTTTAAAGAACTTCAATTCCTGGCTCTAGTTGATGTTAGAACTTTTAAATGCTGCGGAGATAAACCACAGGCTGTTACACCTGAAGAACCCATTTCGTAATGACTCCAGTAAAGCTGGGTGGGTTTGGTGGCTGTCTGTATCGAAAAAAGCATCACAGCTCCTCTTACAGTACATTAAAACACTTCGGTGCAATACATCATGCAGCCATGTAGAGTACTGTAAGTTTCTCTACAGAATTGGAATTTTGGCATAAGGCTACTCACACCACAGCACTACTGTCTCTGGTGTCTCATCTCATCTTAATGTTTCCCGTGTTCTCTTCCATCTACATTAATCTGCTTTCTTTCCCCAGGATGAAAACCCTCCAGGCAGCGCGTGAGGAGCCAATAGCTGTGTCGTGTCCAGCTGCCACAGAACTTTCTGCAGTGGGAGCACAGGCCCAAGGGAGCAGGACGTCAGGAACCCAGCACTTGAGGGGGCACTGCCCAGCACAGAGGCAGCCCAAGCCTGGCTGGGTTTTAGTGCTCCTTTTCAGACTTCTCTGTCACTACAATAGAGAGTTCCAGGGAAAACACCCAAACCTCGTAACTAACTTTCAATCTTACTCACAGTACATGAATTTCTGTGGCACCAACAGTAAGAAAGCTGGTAATTAACATTTTTCTGTAACAGTAAATCTGTAAAATTCCACAGAATTAATAATGCAAGCTAAGCAGAGAACAGCCGCTTGTGATCCACCTGTTCAAAACTGGATCACTTTTACTACTCTTTAGATTTTTATGCCTTTAGAGGGAAGAAAATTCACAGCAGTGCAGCACTGCAGTTGTAATAGACCCATTAATACCTGTTAGAAAGTATTTACACAGCCAGTGTAAAGGCTGGGCAGAGCTGAGCAACTCCATACTGTGACAAGAGCTCATCTCCAGAGGCACCAGCACTGGTGCTTACACCAGCTGACAGGAACAGAGGTGTGCACAGCCCAGCAGAGCCTGTCACCTGCCCTGCCAGTGTTTTGGGTGTCACAGACAGCTCAGGCTGTGACCTCGGCCTCGAAGTCCCGCTCGGTCCCACGGCTCCTCGGGCTCAGCCGCAGGTGGCTGCGGTGGCCGTCCCAGCGCCATCGTCCCAGCGCCATCGTCCCAGCGCGCTGCAGCTTCTCTGCTCCGAGCGGGGGCAAGGCGAGGGCAGCCCGCTCTGGCAACAGGACAGCGCAGGCTTCTGGCCTGCAAGGGAAACACCTCACGCCTCTTTGCCAGCAGCTGCGGATTCAAGCACTGCATCTCCTCTCTGGAAAATTGTTGAAGCAGAGGAGAGGCAGGACGTCCCAACCTCAGCTGGTGTGGTTCAGCAGTTTCCCACTGCCACTCAGCCCATGTGCCAAGAAGACTTGTCCGACGCAGCTGTGCCATGACCCCCTCCTGTGTGACTTGGGACAGGCATGACCTGAACAGAGCAGAATTTAACCAACCCCCCCGCCTCGATGCGGTGGCCAATACCGAACTTTAATCCGCAAGTTCTTCTGAGGCGAAACCTTTCGGAACTGAAAAAACTTAGTAAAAGACACGGGTGAGCAGGTGCTTTAGCTGTCAGTCCTAAAGCACTCCACAACGGGAAGCTACTTACCAGTTCTGAGCCAGCCGTGCCCAGTCCCACGCTAGGGCTGCCTGACATCTGTGCCTCGAGCACCGCTCAGCGCCGCTGGGTGCCCCGAAGCCCCCTCTGGTGGCACCGAGCACCGGTGCCCGCGGCTGTGCAGGTGAGGAGCTCTGGGACCGCCGCTCCTTCGACTGCTCTTTCCTCACACCTGCTTTCACAGAGCTTTTTGTCACTTCCCTTAAAGATAACTTAGTGCTAGCTCTAGTTCAGATGTGTTGAGCTGCTCTTACATCGGTTTCAGTGTTAGTTTTCACTGTTACCTGCCCCATCTCCTTCCACTTGAGGCCAAATTAACTTTATTGAGCACCAGTGTCTGGCATGTGCTGCCTGCCCCACTGCTGCTCTTTGCAAGCCTCCATCAGTTCTGATCTGCACTGCAGTTAAGCTGCCTGTGTGCCAGGCCTCTACATTCAGGTAGGCAAAGTAAACATGTCTCTGAAGTTAATTTAGGAGATTCAGAGACAAAGGCCTGCCTTTTCTGTAGTGATTTGTGTTCAAGCTAACCTGTAACTCTATGCTGACGCACATCTGCAGTTTTGACGTACAAGCTTTATTTTAATCTACATGATACTACAGTGATCTATCTTATCTATGTTAAGACAACTGCATCTTCACTCCTACCCCCCTCCTGAGGGACACAGGCACTATCTGTGGCAAAAAAGGGCTTCTTATTTTCCAGACTGTTCATGGATTGGCATCATCACTCCTTGCAGGGACAGGCCATCTTCAGGTTCCAAGTTCAGCACAGATCAGACACAGTGAATCAGCAGCGAACTTGACTCAAAGCGCAAGTGATCACCTCAAAAAAAATCCCTTTTATTTGGGGACTAGCAAAGAACTTTTTCACTGGCTATGCAGTCAAGTGAGCAAGTTCAAAGAACTTGAGTAAAATTAGTAAAAGAAAGCAAAACAGCAAGAGGGTGGTGAGTGTTTTTAATCAAACTTTCATCACTTTCAGTGTTGATGAGATAAACCACCCTCATATGCACAGTGACTCTGGAAGCGGTACCAGGTTTCTGCCCCCCAACCCTTCCCCTGAGCAATGGTTCTCACAGTGAATCCAAGCACCCCTGATGGCAGGAGTGCTGGCCTGCTGTCTCCGAGTGCCCGGGGCGTGCTGGGTGCTTGAGAGGCACATGCCAGGAACACATGCCAGGAGCAGGGACCAGCCTTCCTAACTTAAGAGATGGCAAAAATCTTCACGTGGCTGCCAGCCACAGGGCACGTGTAACATACCTTGTAGAGCAGAGAAGGGGAGCTCCAGTAGTTCACAGGCAGGAGATGAAAATGGCTCCCCAAGGATCCCACTGCTCCTTTTAACTGGCTGGGTCCCAGGGGACGTTGGCTTCAGCACCACTGTGGTCTGCCTCACTCCACAGGCAGGGCTCAGGTCTTGTGCCAGCCCCGGGCCAGCACAGTCCCTGCCAGTCTCACGACGGGAGCTGCCAAGTTACACTCCTGTACAACCCTTCCAAAGCCAGGTCTCCAAGGTGAGTTTCTCAGAGGTTCTGGCAGACTCATCTCGGGTATGCTGATCATTATTTGGTCTGTTAGCAGCCTTTCTGAAAACTCTAGTTCAAATGTTTAGGCCAGACTTACACACAGGGCAGCAAGGTATCCCAGAAAGTGGCCAGTACCAAAATCAGTAATTCTTTTCATTTCCCTGGTACTACTCAACACTTGTTGCCTCTCAGGATGGGCCTACATTGTAGAATACAGCATTAAGACACCTCGGCCTTCTAGGAGTCAATTCAGATGCCAGCAGTAGCTCAGTTATAACAGTATGGAACCTGGCGCAGCCTAGTTTTTCCTGTGAGGAAGCACTCACACCCAAAGGAATCCAGTTTACCTACAATCAGTCCTTGAAGGCAAACATATCTATGGTTTAAGACGCAAAGTTTAAGTAAAATATATTCTAAGTTAAGCTAAATCAACAGCAGTATATCTACATCCACTGCACTCAGTCACAACTTCAGCTGGTACGATCTTGCCTGAAGAGCAGCATTAAACTGGCACCAGCCTCTGTGCAGACAAGACCTTATCTTCTTACTCTTCATATCAGTCCTTACAGCTCCCTACACCACTATTACCTCCTGAGCCATAACTCCTGTCTTTAGTGCAACCTATTTTCCCCCTACTCTCTGTAGAGTGGTTTACTTTCTTTCCTGTCTTCATGCTGTTATATCAAGAAAAAAAAAAAAGACACAAGGAAATGCACACATAACTTATGCATGCTATAATCCTGCCATTTTGATCCACACAGCAGTTTCTGCTGGTGGGGCATCCCAGTATTCCTGTGTTCCATTCTCAAAGTCTCCTTATTTTGTTAGAAGTGTACAGGAACAAGCAGTCCAAGATCTTTAACTACACAAGCACATCCTACTCCCTCTGTGAATCGCTCTTGAGCGCGGAGAAGTTCAGCTGCAGAAGAGATGAAAAAAACTGAAAGGGGTAACAAAAGGAAATTTGTATCACCAGAGCCAGGGCTCCCACTTCCAGGAGGTGGCAGCGTTGTCTCTTCGTAATTCCCTGCTGGGAAGCAGGAGCAGGACCACAACCGTTGTTTTCTCTGAAGGAAACGTTTCCCCTGCCAAACCCCACTCATTAAGAACTTCCGTGAAATACTGGTACCAAATAAGGTAGGACCATCATTTCCTGTAAATTCACACTGCATCTGTCTGCAGTTAATGTAAACACAAGTTCAGTGATCTGGTGTGACAAGTGCTTTTTACTCTGCAGTTCTACCACAGGAACAGTAATTTCATGCTTCCTTTTGAGCTTTTATCTAATAAATCCTCCTCACTCTCCTGCACACTTAGCTGCTCTTCTCAATAAAAGCAGGCAGGATATTTAAACCGTTTTAACACCTGAATTGAGTAAATTCTTGCTTCAGGTATTTAAATCTGATAAATCAGGTGAACGTCAAAGCTCTGAAGCACTAATGAATACTTAGTAAGGACTGGGTAGTTTAAAAACTGGGATACTGCAAATGCTTACCCTCTTCCCCTCCTTTTGGATTCATTTTCTATTTTATAACTGCAGATACATTTTCTGCTTACTTCTCCCTGACAACTAATAGCAAAAAGACAGAAAAGTGTCTCTTGCAAGTGTTGCTGTTGTAACGTGGATCTCTGAACAACGTGCATAAAACTCAACAATCCACATACTCGTATGAATTTGGAAGCCAGGATGACTTCTGAATACAATACAAAAGCTGAGCACTGCGTATTAAATTAACACAAATTTGCCTAACAAAAACCAACTCTTCTGAAAGAGAATGTGACTCAGACCTAATTTCCTTTTACATGTGTACTTCAAATGCTGTCTGAAACTTTAGAAGTTACTTGTACTTAATATTCATTTATCAAATCAAGGTATTTCCCACTCCAGTTTTTCAAGGAATCAAAAGGATTATTTTCACTGGGCACAGAAAGATGGAAGACAGTGTCATTATTCAGCCACCAGATTCTGGTGTACAAAGTCACTTCCAAGTACAGCCCTAACTCATATCCTCAAAAGACATAGGAAAGTTAGGAAGTGAAGAAACACAAACTAATGGGGTAACAGAAGGAAAAAAAGTATCACTGTTCTGTACAACTGCACAGCACTAGCACCAAATATCTCTTTTTATAATAAATGCAGAACGGGTTGGGAAAAGGGTCCTGGTGGTAGGCTTGGATACAAATACATTATATACTCCTACCACCCAGTACATCTTAAAAAGTGACTTGATTTTCTTGGTACTACTTAACAAAACAACTCTCTCACATAGTAACAAAATCTCCTAACTCACAAGTAGAGAGTAAATATATAAAGTAAATCTATGTTTGAAATGATAAACTGACTGATGGAAAGAGCATTAGAGAGTGATTCTGCTAATGAGGTTAAGTTTTCTTAATTCCTAAAAGGCCTCATGCACTGAAGTTGCAAACAAGGATTTGGTGAACATGGCTGGAAGCTCTGGAAGAACACGGGCAGCATTCTCAAACGCTGCATCTGGAAATCCTCTGCCTCCTCTGGACTGCAAGTCCTTCAGAATCAGTGTTCAGAAATGCACATTTTCCTTGTTTTCCTTGAGAGACTAGCTCAGACTTAGAGACTTCTCACTCTTAGATACCCGAAGTGAGATGACTCTCATGAATGTCCCTCATGCTGTAGCTTTTAGGTTCTGAACAGCATATAAAGATTTCTTAAAGAAATAAAATCTGGTAGAGTACTTTTGCAGATGGTGCTTTGGCAGCTTCTCAGGAAGATTACAGCTCAGACCTATCCACTGAAAAGCAGGACACATTTTTTCACAAATACACAAACTATTTATCTGGGCATTTAGTAATGGCAGAGTTCCCACATATCAGTGCAACTTACCTTAAAAAAAGCACTCTGAAGTTCTTCCTTGCATTTGATATAAGAGTTCTTCATCACATGAACTAGGTTTTTCTCTATTTCTTGCTAAAGTCAGATATTTACATATCTTTTGGAATCTATTTAACTAAACAGGAATCGAGTTTTCTACTGGAAGTGGGTTAAATCTGTAAAACCTCCAGTGTGGTAAATTTTAAGAGCAACCTCCCTTAAAAAACTCTCAAACTTTCTGCCTCAAAACCTATATGTCTGTCTCCTAGGAAAAAAACAAACCCTATAGGAATAAGGCCATTTTAAGTGAAATAGTTCTATGGACACCTGTAATTGTCATAGTCAGAAAAATCTGATGTAAAAGAAGCCTTTACAGTTTATGTCTTTCCACTAATTTTAGTTATGTTTGAAACACTACTGTTTCTGACAAAAAAGCTAACGTTTCTTTAAAAGAATCTTAAAAAAAGGGAAGTTAATTAAAATATATACCTTAAGAGAGTTTACTGTAAAAAAGATAAAGGGTCTAATATGCAGCAAAAATACACGGAGAAAAATGACAACCATTTAACCATCTGATGTGGGTAAAGACCATTAAAATATCCTGGTATGTGCTATGTCCATCAACAGCAATTTAGAGTAGCTGGTGTTCCCTCAGTGTTTAAAATTTGTAACTAGAAAATCTCATCTTAAATATTATTTATAAAATTATCAGTTACTTTACATATAAGTGTTCAATAATTAGGTTTACTTCTCAAAATAAAATGTAAATTGGCAAAAGTGTGGTTACAAAAGCTGTGAGAACTGAATTTCTGAATTCATTACTCTTCAAGGGAGTAAACATGAGGCACCAGAGGTCATGTGGTTTGTAACTGAAATGTCAGATTTCATCTCAAGTTCCAGAACTGCATTATAAAACTATTTAGATGGAGTCAATCAAAAAATGTCATAAGCAGCAAGACTTGTTCAGGCTTCAAAGCAGTATTTACTTACCTTTACATGAGTTACAAGGATGCTACTCAAAACCTGCAAAAATATGCAAGGCAGTATCTCTGCCCAACATCCAGGTGAGATGTGCTCTTGTGTGTGTGGATAATGTGTGGAATATGAACAGAGAAAGGGGGAAAAAAAACCAAAATAAAGATAAAACAGTTCTGCCTCCCCCCCAACATAAAAGTAAAGGATGGTCCTTAAGTTACTTCATGTAAGGAAGAAAAGCAGCAGGAATATACTTGACAGTTAAAAGCTGTTTGCAGAGGTGTCAAGTATCGTTGGATACCACGTTGAAGATTTCACTCTCGGCACCACGCCTGAAAATGCAAGACCTGAGAGACAGGTGCCCAATCTAAATTACAAAAATACAATTGAAATTAGTACAGGCAATTGCTGATTCACAGTGCACACTGCACAACCTTTTTGTAAAGCTTAACACAAATGCATCAATACTTACCTTCTAGATTAGAAACAGACACTGTCTTTATGGGAAAGATTTCAAGCTTAACCATGTAGTTGTCATCCAGAAATCAGCTGGGTAGATGGACAGGCTCTTAATCATACAACTGTCATATGATACAAATGAAACTCCTAAAAGTGTCTCTCATTTCTGTATATCTGTGTGTGAATCTTTGAAGGTGGAGAAAAGGAGCTTGGTGCCATAGTAAGAAAAAACCCCCAAATCCTAAACTCCCTAGTGTTGCAGAGCCAAGAATGGATGGGTATTCAAAGAAAATATGATTATTCAGGAATATCCCTAAGCCATACATACATTTGAACAACAGTGCAGGTGAAATGGCAGCAGTCCTTTCAGGCTTTACAGCATTGTAATTATGATCGCTGGCCCAGGACGGCGTGACGGGTTCTGCCACCGGCTCTCGAGCGGGAGCTTGGGTGTTTGCCTCAGTCTTGGCCGTGCTCACAACAGTCTTCTTCACATTCACCTCTCTTTTCTCAGGGAACTGTCTCTTTTGGTTTGACACTGCTTTGATGCCCACCTGGATAATTAAAAGTAGCCTCATTACTACTAATCGTCAAATATATTGCATTTTACAAACAAGCAGAGAGAGTTACACACACATACACCAGTTTCTTTTATAGTAGACTCTTTACTTTTATAGTGCACCATTTGAAATTATTTGATTACTCCAAAACACAGTAATTTGAAGTTTAGTTTAAAAAGGCAAAATTAATTTGAATTAAAATAAAATAAAAAAGACGTACTACTTAAAATAGTACTTTTTAAAAAATCGCTGCCATCTGGAAGACCCTTGCAAGGAGCTAACTCCATCTAGAGGCAATTATTAAGATTTTTTTTTTTAAATGACAGGAAAACATTTTATTGTCCTTACCACAGAAAAAGGCAAGAGAGTAACAACAAAAAAATAACAGAAAGCTCCTCTTCAATGCAGAACTTGGCAGTTTTATTTGAGAAAAGGAGAACACAGAAATAAGCCACAGTGCTCCAGGGCACCTGCTGTGGATCATGAACACAAGCTTACCTGCTGCTGAGGTTTTGGCATGCCAGGTTTTTCAGATTTTGGTTTGATCTTCTCCTTAGGTTTTGGTTTTGCATCTTTGCCAGAACTCAAGATCTTCATGGTGGCTGCAGCGTGTTTGAGGATGCAGTCGTTGCTGCAGTACACGGAGTCGGGCTGGGCCACGTTGAAACAGCCGGGGCCGATGCACTTGGAAGCACCAGGAGCTTCAATTACCTACGGAGAGAAATGGAGGGAGGTCAGACTTCACAGAGGAACAGCAGGAACACATCTCTGCAGCAGGGAGAAACGCTTACACAGCCCACGTGCGGACTGCAGCTCTGACCTGCACAACTGCCAGGGTGAGAACAGCTGCTGTTCACGACACAACACTAACAACCCAGACAAAGTATGGATTTCGCTCCTCTAGCACGTTTTTTTCAAGATGTGCTGCATTTTCAAGTGGTTGGTCTGCTAGCACTGAGATAAAGGAGGTTGGTTTCCTAAATTTTCAAATCTCCTAAGCACACAAATGCTTTTTACTGATCCTCTACATCATGTGAGACATGTCCTTAACGATGCACAGCTGGGTTCTCCACAGCAGGGTCTCTAATACATGCCCAGCAGCTGCTGTCCTCAGCCATGCACACGTGCAAGAGGAAGCACTCAGATATTCAGGTGTACGGATTATTCTTGCTCTAGGAGTTTTACCACTTTTAATTTTAGAAGTCTCCAACTTACATTAAAAAAAGTTCTTATAGACAACTTTCACATAGCCTCCTACTCCTTACACATTTAGAGGTTTGCCTGTGCAATCTGAATTTTCCTCTAATTCAAAATCACTCTCCATTTATATCAAGGTGTTACAGATGAAGCACTTCCTCTTCCAATGTTAAGATTCAGAAAATAGAACATTCCTTGAAAAGAGAGTGCATTAAGTTGAAGCCTAGAAATACTTGAAAGCTCTTCAGGCTCCAGTGTATCATCTCTGGGTATTATGCTTTTAGCCTCTCTTCTAAATTTCTCCTGAAAATGATACAAGACACTCACAACTACCATAGTTCTAAACAACCTCTCCCCATTTGTAAGTACCAGAAGTAAGTTTGTCAGGAATATTTCCAGTTAAATAAATATTATTTGCATGGTGTGACTGACTTCTCCACCATCAAAAGTCAGTACACACAGCTTTATCTGCAGCAGCCTGATTAAACATGGATTTGGGAACTTTCCCATCATGTACACACTTAACTGAGAAGTAAAGATAAAGATATTGGTGATATTCAGTAGCAGAGCCAACATCAAGAGCACTGGACTCTCAAAATGCTTTCTGTGTACAAAGAAGTACAAATGTATTTCAAAGTATTTTTGAGAATACTGTTTTCCACACATTTATCCTAAAATAGTAAATATATATATATATTAAGCTCAAACTGTTCTGACCTATGCATTAATCTCACTGTGCTGCCATGGAGAGCTCTGAAATCTAAAGGGAAATGTCCAAGATACTGGCACTAGTTAAGTACCTTAGGCAGAACAAAGACAACCACTGTAGCACTTGTTTTTTTTAACTCGTATACATTGAGCTGAAGAATCTCCTATGCCTTTCCAATTGGGCATGGAACTTTGTATTACAAAACTTAAATATCTTTTAGGTTTTTAAAATAGTTGAAAATATACATTTTTAGATTAAAAAAATGCAGTATAAAGAAATTCTCTATTTGCTAACAATCTAAAGCAGCATCAGGACAAAAATTAGAACTTCAAAGACTAACTGGAAGTACAGCTGGAATTAACTCCAACAGAGACTTGTCAATGTTAAGTAAAAAGTTTCACTACCATTGGAAATGGCCAAACTATCTGAGATTATTTCAAAGGTAGTATAAACCAGTCCAGAATTATAGTATTTATTAAAAGAATACCTCACTGTTTGACTTCCAGAACAGTATTTAGAAAGGGCAGAATAGCACAAAGCATTTCCTTAAGCCTATATAAAACTTTTAAATTCTTCACTTGAAACTAACAGTTTTAATTCCCATACTGATAGAACTATGGATAAACTTCTGCTAACCAGCACTGTTCAGTGGGCTGTTCAGCTGATGTGTAGCTTTAAAATCAAGTCAGATTTACAGTCATACAAGTCATTGTCTCCATGTACTCAGTGAAACAATAAGAAAAAATAAGAAACAATTAAAATACTTACAGGTTGAAATATCTTTAGTTTTTTCTTCCCACTTGGATTTGCAGCTTTTTCAATCCTACCCTTGATTCCTTGGTCCTCAACTGATTTTTGTTCAATTGTTCCTATGCTTGTGAACTCTGTGCCATCCACATTTCCTTGCTCCACTTTAGCTTCCTGCTGGTCTAGTTCTGAAACAGGTTCATCCTGTCCCTGGAGAATGGTGCAGTTTGGACAGATATAGTCCTCACCATTCCTCTCCAACAATCGCCCTCGAGCCTCAGAAATACCCACGCAGTCACCATGAAACCATTCCTCACATCTATCACAACAAATCATAAACCTGAAAAAAAAAACCCACCAAGGAACAGTAAAACACTGTGAAATGAAAAGCAATTAACATTTAATGGATATTTCAAGCAACACAAGTTAAGCACCCCAAAAAAGCACCAGTGCATGGTTCTGCCCCACTGGTTATTTCTGTATTTGTTTATCCTCTGTTAAGTATTTGTTACAAACTCCCCGCCAAAATTCAACAAACTCAAGAGCTCATTCAAAAAGTAAGCACTAGCATCTGGCTTAATTTTTCATCACAGAAAAAGTCCAACTCCTCACACTGCGTCTGCAGCTTACCCCTTTGCCTACCTGTTGTTATGGGGCTGACGACAAATACAGTACAGGGCATTTGGGTCATAAATCTCAGACTCGGGTTTGCTTTTGGGCTGTTCTTCGGGTTCCTCATCTGAAGCCACCTTTGCACCAAGGGCAGGCTTCTCCTCCTTCTGAGCCTCAAGATCTTCAGCGTCCTCCTCAGACAC
This sequence comes from Callaeas wilsoni, assembly GCA_013398955.1. Lineage (NCBI taxonomy): Eukaryota > Metazoa > Chordata > Aves > Passeriformes > Callaeidae > Callaeas > Callaeas wilsoni. The sequence goes on from VWPU01015257.1 coordinate 34,952, forward strand.
AACCACCTGACTCGCAATCTCAGTGCTGTCTGCAGTCTCGGGCTCCTGTTTGACAGGCAGCTCAGACTCATCCTGCTTTTCAGGTGTGACATCATCTGTTTTGGCAGGGTCTTGTTCTGAATTCCTTTTCCTCAGGTGGTTCTGCACATCCTTCAACACCAGCTGAGGAGGTTTTTGCTCAACACGTTTCTTTCTTAGCCGATTCTGCAGTTCCTTTAGTGTTAACCCATCGCTGTCACTATCAGAAGTAGCGTCTTCATCTTCCTCCTCCTCCTCCTCTTCTTCTTCTTCCTCTTCCTCTTTTGTGGGTCTGCTTTTAGGGCTTTTCTGCTCCTTGCAACTCCTGGTGCAAATCCTCCGAGTGACAGGTTTTGTATCTGGAGTGCTCTCAACACTGTCTTCGGAAGCAGTCTCGGCGTCCGTGGCTGGCCCCGAGGCTGCTTCGCTGGAATCCTCCAGGGTAGTGGGAACACTCCTCCTGCCCCTGCGCCTCACTGTGGTCAGGAACTCTTCCACCCTCTCCGTGCGCTTTGGCTGCCGTCCGCTCCTTCGGAGGTTTATGCCTTGCTGCTGCTGCTGTGGCTGCTGCTCACTGGAGTCCACATCAGCATCTCCTGCACCCTCTCTCTTGGCAATCGTGGTCCTCCGAAAGCCCCAGGTTTTCCTGAACTCTTTACTTGTCGGCTTGACAGACTTTTGTTCCTCCTCATTGCTTTGCTCACCTTTATCATCCAACACTGATGCTGAAAACAAGGGAATAGTTAATAAAGTGGTGATGATGAAAGATGTGTTTTCTTAAAACCTTTCTTCAACATGTTGTTTTCTTTGTGACGCCTATGTATCTCTACTTCATATGACGAGCCTCAAAACAGGTATTTTCTTGTGAATGTAATACAACAGCAGTAGCAATTAAATACATCACTGATCACTGTGACAACATAATCCAGCTGTTCCTGTTAAAAACTCGAGTTATTTAAAATAATTTACATATATGTAACACACACACATACACAATGGACGAATAAGCACATTTTCAATTGCAAAGGAAGAACTCTTACCAGGAGAACTGTTTTCCATGTTGTCAGTATTAGGTTCAGACTCTAATGGCACTGTGTTTCCAGCTTGTTCCATAGCACAGGCAACACTGTCCCCACCATGAAATGCTAAAGAGAAACATAATGTTCAAAACACTCATTCAAAAATATTCATAGCCTAAGTAATTAGTAAATATTCTGATCTGAGTTTTAATTGTAACAAACACTTCAAGCCACAAATGTTCTTTCAAAGTACTAAGTTAAACATCTGGGTTTGGATATGGTACTGACATATTTTATTGAATAGCCTTAGGATTTCTGATATTTTCTGGTATTTCTCAAAAAAACCAACCAAACAGAGAACTCCTTCACGGTATGAACCTACTCCCCGGAGTTTGTCTGGGGAAAAACTCTACAGCAGTTCCACTCACTTCGGTGTGCAATGAAATGGAAGAAAGGCTACTCCTTGACATGGTTATTTACAAAAATGTTTTCAGCCTATGTGATCTACCGGAATGACCCAAACAAAAAACCTGATTCAGCAAAGAATCTCCAACTGTCACAGACTGAGTCCCAGAGAAAAAGAAAATCTGTGCTGACAACCAGATCTCTGTTTTCTCAAAAGTCTTTCCCAGCTTACTAGAAGACTCTGTTATTTGAGAAGGCAGAAGCAAGTGAGAGAAATAAATGTAGGATGTGTATTTTGATAAATTCAGGAATAACCTGGTTTGAACAAGTACTAAAGTTAATCTATTTCCAGTGAGCTGCATGCCATGGAACTGCTCCTAAGGGCACAGCCACTGCAGTGACACTGCTCCCAGGGAACTGGAACGTGCAGTAGTAACTGCACCTCAAAGAATGGGCTGAATAGAAACAGTTACTTGAAAACCCAGAACACACCCCAACTCTCCCCAAGGATGTTTCTGGGTATGTGTATCCCTGGCTAAGGAATTGATAAGGTAAGGCAAAAGGGAACGTGAGCAGAATTCCTAAGGAACAGCACTGAAGAATCAGATGTTTCTAACAGCGGTACATAACACAGCTACGAGTTTTCAGAAACATCCTTCAGCAAGTTTTTCCCAGTTTTCCAGTGTTCCCTGGGAATAAATGCCTCCTTATTTCATAAACTGCATCACTTCCATTACTGTTCTGTCTTAACACAATCCCTCCTCTGCAAATCTTCTGCTTTCAGTGTTACATTTAACACTGCTGGAACAGAAATGTTAAAGGGCAATGCTATGGAAACATAAAAATCTATGCATATATGTGAAGAAAACTAACACTTCAGTTGTAACTGTGAATACTATAAATGTCACTGTAAAAGCAGCAACTTCAGAACATTAATTTAAATAGTAACTGATTACTTTTAACATTACAGACAGAATAAAAAGCTAATTTTAAGCCTGCAGTACACAGGTAAACAGCTCAAACTGTCTCAATCCAATCCTTTAAGCTCCTCCATCAAAAAAACACTAACTATAAATTTTTAACTTCTTTTTTAACAGCATTAAAATTATATTCATACCAGAAAGGTCACAATATAATTAAGGGAACAAGTCAAAACAGTTAAAGTTTGCATCTTTGTTTACCCTGGAACATGAAGAAATGTTAAAAGCTACAAGCAGAGGTTACCCAAATTCTGAGATTCAAATTTCAGTTAAAATGTACATAACTAAGAAGGCTCTGCAATGTCCTCTGTACCTGACAGAGCATCAGAGGTTCGAAGGGTTTCTCCTTGAAGAGCTGAGCCAGAGGAGGGCAGCACAGGATCAGAGTCATTCAGCATCCTCCAGCCAGCACATGCTGAACTTCCTGACGCAGAAGTGCCACACTGAATCTCTGAGCTGTCAGCAGGTCCAAACGGTATGAATCCTCTTTTCCTGCTGGCTACTGGAAAAAAGAAAGGGACAAAATAAGGCATCGATATATTTATTAACTTATCTTACTGCTGTTTACCTAAATTTGGAATTGTTTCGCTTCTATAGTATTAGACAATAAAGCAAATTCCATTATTTTGTCTTCTTAACAGTTTTGCACTTTCAGAAAAACACTGGAACTGGAAAGAAAAGTCAAAATTAAGCAATATCACATCCCCAGTTACCAACAGCTGAGACCTTTGAAAAAAATACAACATATGATTGCACTCTCACTAATTCATTTAGATTCAATTAAGATTTCCGGAGCAGCAACAAAACTGTAATGAAGAATTTAGTTCTTGTGCAGTATTTAAAAGCATTCTGAGAGTGGAATTTACTAAGTGCAGACTGTCAATGAAAATACAGAAGTGCTTTTAAGCTCCATCAGCATGACCCAGGTAACAGCAGGGCAGATTTGATGATTTATACATTTCAATCCAGGAGACACTGCAGCTTCCAGCACTTGAGTTTGAACACCAGTAGGAAATGCCTGCGTTAACCCAAAGTAGTTTATCAGACTACAGGAACACTTGAAAAGAATTTGGGAAGAAAAGGAGGACCAGTTGGACCAGATGAACTGGACTATGAAATACATCAGTGAAGACAAAAGAACGAAACCGAACACAGACCCTGTGCATCAGCACCCTGCAATTAAAGATGCAGAGGAACTGCCACAGCGGGTGTAGGACATAACTAAAAAATATTAATTCTCTGAAAGGAATAAAAATTGGTTATTAATACTTCAGGTGAGGAGACATACAAATTTTAAAATAGGTTAGCTAATCCTTCACAGACATGCCAATACACAGTCTGACTTTGATTTTTAAACAATACCTTTTTTTATTTTTTCCTAATCTCTGAAGCCCCAACTTCTAAAGCATCTGTGCTCCTCAAAAACCACTTTTTACTCACTAAGCAATCATCATCTCTAAGTGTTCTCCAATGTCACTGTCCCAAAAAATAAGGAACAGGGAAAAGACAAAACTGTCTCCAAATGCAATTTTCATCAGTGGATCACTTTATTTCATGAACTATAAATCTCAAGATTTGCATGACTGTGGCAAAGCAGAATTAGGAAAAACAACAGGAGCACAGAGCTAAATTCACATCAGTATTTCTTCTTCCCCCTGTGCCTTTTCTGTAGGGGACTATGTACATTCTTTGCTTCAGCCAACCACTACCACTCCAAGAACAGGAAAAAATGAACAGAAAAAAGAACAGGACACACTAATTATAAAGACTCTGGTGCTCTATCTCACGGCATTGAACACCCACTCTAATAGATATTTTTGTCCATTGTCTGAATCAAGCATTATATCCAGGGAGTCCGTCACCGAGTTTAAAGTGCGTCCTTCCACAGTGTACGTCTGTAAAAACCTTTCAATTTCCCTGTTCAGAATCTCCAACTGATCACACATCATGCAATTTTTAAGTGATATGCCTAGAGGAAAGTCAGCTAATCACCTCTTGTTTAACTCTGTATTAAACCAGGAAACAAACAAAGCCTCCAGCACACACAAGAAGAGCCTCCTGCTCGGGTATCTGCACTGAAGCAGGAACTGACTGAAGGGCTGTGTTCACAGTGCTGCACCTGGGCATTCAAGGCCCTGCGTGCAACGTGCTCTTCAAATTATGTTTGAGTCACCAAATATCACAACATTCCAAACCCAGAACCAGCATCCTTCTCGTAGGAGACACAGCTGGCTGAACACAAAGTGCCCTTTCCAGTGCCAGTCACTGCCCACCCAGCAGCTCGGCTGCACAGGGCACAGGCTCCAGCTCTGACTGAACAGAGAACAGCATGAACACCTGTAACAGCTGAAAACAAAGATTCTGTGCCAGAATCATTCTTTTTGCTCTAGTAGATATTATCTAACTGCTATTATCTATATCATCTCCATTATCTACAGGAAAAAAATTTTACGGAACTCCGATTTTAAAATAATTCCAAATTTGAGAGATATAAATATACAGTGCACTTAAAACTCTACAGTTACAGACTTCATATGTTTGCTGTAAAATGCCTAGTTGTTTCTTACTATTATTTAGTATTTCCACTTTTTCCTTTCCCATGTGGTTCAAAATATTTTTCATGAAAAATGGAGGAAGTTTCAAACTTACTTTACATGAACCCGCTCTTGCAGAATTGCATCTTAATACAAGCTAAACTTAAATGCCTAAAAGAAGCTGAAAAATCAAGTATTATCAAAACATAAAAGGATGAAGCCTTAACTCACAATTATACTTTGCACTTCAAAGCAAATGTTCTACAAACTGGCTGCAAAAATATTTACTACAACATATGGCAACTTTGGAATCTTCAAATACCTCTTTCTTTTCCAGATTCAGTGGGACTTTTTGTTCATTTTGTTCTGTTTGTTCTCAAGTTCACTGTTCAACTGCAGCTGAGATACTGACAGAAATGTCAACTGAAGCAGCAAACTGGCAATCTTGTTTTAAAGGAGCTGAACATCCATGATACCTTCTCCTAACACAACATATTAATCACACTTCTGAAATTGAAAGCTCCAGCTGGAAACTGAAAATTACTGTATTTCTCCTAGCAGACAATTCCCATCAGCATCATCCTGTCTATCTGTATGTTAGGTAACCATATCTAATGTTCTGCAGAATATTAGAAAGGATATTTTGTTCCTCTGAAAAACCAAGGCAGGAATCTCTACATAATGATGGGATAAAAAAAGCAAACTAACATGAATAGATATACATTCAAAAGGTCCGGTTCCTACTGAGGTTCACAGCTTCTGTGAGAAACAGTCTCCAGTGGGAAAATGTCTCAGGTTTTTAGACCAACTATAAATGAATTTAGAAACACAAATCAGGAGTTGCTGCAGTAGCATGAGCATTCCAGTGAAACAACACTTAACTGAAAGTGGAGCATAAAGCTGATGCACAGTATCTCAAGCGAGAAGGTCCAGTCAAGGAAACATTTATTTAGTTTTTTTCTCTCCCATTAGTTTTTGGGTAAAACAGATCAATTTTTCCAAAACTAGTTAGGCACTTAATTTCATTCTGGAATTAAATTCCATAAGCAATAGAAGCACAGAGGTGTTGTACCCTAGAAAAATCACAAAACTGTCACAAGCTTTTCATTTCAATCTGGTCAACTATTCTCAAGCAGTAACAAACCCGAAATCACAGGGCTGCTACACTGCAAGAGTACAGAGCCCAGCATTCACATTCAGGAGCTCTGTGGATTCTCCAACTGCTGCAAACCCAAGCGGTTTTCAGTAAACACAGACTCAAGAAATTCCAGAGCAGACTCAGCAGCCAACTGAATCAGAGATGGAAGAGTCCCAAATTTCAAATCCTGCTACTGCAGCACATATTAAAAATGTAATCTCCAACACATCTTCACTAAACAAACAAAATCCTGCTTGTAATCTCCCCTTCAGAGTGAGACAAAACCTCACCCGAAGCACACTCTTATCTACTGCCTTCCACTGTGACCCAGCACCCAGAAACCTCAGGTGAAAAAGGAGAGATTATCTCGGCCAGTAACACAGAGCTGAGATATTCATGGCAGGATGGGCTGTGAAGACACCTGCATCTGCTCCTGCTGACTTCATTAAGCCCTTTTTAGGATGCCCAACATAACATCTTTATCAGAGGTGATCAAGTTTTTCAAGAACACCAACATTTGCCCACCTTTTTGTGTTTGTATTTCTAGATAAAGACCGATTCAATAAATCATGACAAATAATCATTCAGATCGGGATTTCTACTTTTATTTTTTCTCATTTTCCTGAAGAGGTAATTAAAAGCTCAATGGGTCCTCTGACTACATCAAGGTTTTGTCTTTTCTGGAGCTGATTGTTTTAACTGCATTAAGAATTCCGTGCTTCAGGTAACTGGGAAGCCTTCACTCTAAAAAATGATCTGGAAAGGAAGCCTAGTAATAAAACCTTTAACATGAACTAAAACCATCCCAAGAAAAGTAACTTCATTTCTTGTTTATCTGAGGACTTGCACACAACAAAGTCTGTCAGTATTCAGAATAAATTCTTCAGATTCAGCTTACTAGGAGTTTTCTTTAGTGTTTGAGGAATATGTATGAAAGACCAGTGATCTTTATTCTCATATCTAGATAGCAAAATATGCTGCATCTTATTCCCTGATCTTGGATGTCAGCACTCTTCAACACTCAGCCAATTTGCTGTAATCTGCACCAAAACTGGTATCTCATGGGGGATTATAGCAGCACATGCATGAATACTTTAGTCCAAACAATTAATACCTGCCACCTATTCATTCTCTTATCTGCTACTTGCCTTGAGAACTCTACAGGAATGTCTGTGATTCTGAAAGATCACAGAAATACTCACCCCTACACAAACACCCATGGAAAGAAGATTCGCTCCTATTTAAGACTTGTGACAGACAACATTTACATCTTTTAGATTTTTAAAGCCTTCACACAAACTCCAGTTATTGTTTTAGATACATTATGGAAATGCAATGGCCACGCCCCAAGGACAGGACAGCAATCTCAGCAACTACAATGGCCAGTATAAGGTTCTGAACACGAGGGTTGGTGAGAAGACAGACTCTGCATCTGCAAAGAAATTCAAAGCATGATTTTACACCATGCTTTTAGGTTTTCAAAGCAGGTATCATTCATCAGTGACCGATTTCATGTTCATGTCCTAACACAAATCCAGTCTGTCCCAGTACATAAGATATAAGCTTCAAGTAGAATGACTTGTATCTGGCTTTTATATTTTTCTATGGGTTTCTTCAGAATTTGCTTGATCTGCAAAGTACTTGGCTGAAACAATGATATCCCAACCAGGTTTCTTCAATATCCAAGAATTCCAGGATGTTACAAACACTGTGATTTCAGTCATGATTTAAACTATTTTCTCACTTTATTCCATGTAAGAGAGTTACTGGGCTTGGTCTATGATGGCCTCCTTTAAGTGTTAAAAATTCCTAATCAGCAAATATAATCACATGAGGAAAAACAAAATAGTTTGAGAAGTCATCTAAGGATATAATTTCTGATGCAAATAAATGCTGGTATGGCTTAGAAGATGCATTCCGACTCAGAAGACTGATCCCATTGAAAATTATTCTGCGTCCCTTTTTGGCAAAGATGACAGCTGGGAAACCTGCACTTTCTGCTAAGCAGAAACAAAATTAATCCCTTGCATCAACAAGCACTACAAGAGCAGCCCAAAAGATGCCAGTAGTGCACCACCTACTTTGTACAGGAACAAGCGGTTCCAGTGAGACCAGGGACAAAAGTGCAATCCAGTGACCCCCAAGAACAGCAAGAACAGGTTCTGCCCTGGCTCTGGAGAGGTTCCCTCCATCTGCTCAGCCATGAAAGATGCAAGAACAGATACTCTACTGGCATAAAGCAACAAAAATCAGAACCCCCGGCACAGTTAGTCTTTTATTTTCATGTAAAACATACCCACTGCTCACTAATTTAAGTATCTTATGAAGGAAGGGAAACATCTTCCAAACAGTTGTGAAATGGACCTTGTGACAAAGACAGGCAATGAGAGTTGAAGAATGAGAGGTCACGGTCCTAAAGCTTAAGTCTGGATATTGTGAGACAAGAAAACTGTGGCCCTAACTCCTTCCCTGCACTCCAAATAATTTACTATCTCACTACCTGACTGCTATAGCCAAGCTGCAGCTCAAGGTCAAAAGCACAGACATTCCTGCTAAGCACAAAAAATTTATGCCAGAAGTTTACATTTCAAATATCATGTTAAAAATCAAGTTTGCATAAAATCACAGTATTTTAATGCTTATAGTTAGACCTAAAAGAATAAAACCAAAGAGAAATAACACTACAAAACCTGTAACACTTATCTCTAAATGCTTTACTGGCTATCATTAAACACACTAAATTAATTCCAAGATTACAAACAAAGCCACCACCTCCTCTACCCACAATACTAACAACTTAAAAGTGGCAGTTCATTCCTTCCTATTCTGGAGTCAATGTACTATTCCTATCTTAAAAATTTAACAGGCTTTCAAATTTGCAAGATGTAGACTGAGCAGTAACATAGCCATGATCCTCAGGAAGAACCCAGCCTAATTTAAGAAACCTGCACTCTTCTTAAACACTGCAGAAAGCTGTAATTATTCCAGTAGGAACAGGTCTATACAGCCAAATTAAGACAAAATATCACCAAGATCTACTTTTAAGGTAGCTTTCAGTATCAGGACAGTATTCCAATCTCTGATGCACAGAGCACAGCAGGGTATTAATTTGTCAGGGGTGGCACCAGGACACCTACAGTCCACTCTCACACCACACCTCAGTCCACTCAGACCCGCTGCTTCTGCCCTCACCTCCCATTAGAGAGATTCCAGTCCTCATAAAGCCTCATTTTGCAGTGTTGGGGAGTACCCCATCAAGTTCCTGCCAAAAGTAATGGAAAAGAACTGAGTGGTTTGGGAGATCAGGCTGTCCCGTGATAGAAATGGCTGAACCAGAGGATGAAGAATCTGCACCCTTTGAAGGTGGTGGAAATAAAGGGTGTTCATGGCACCCACACCACAGGAGGGCAAAGCTCCCCGAGGACACCTGAGCACACCAATGCAGTGAGACAACCAGAGGGAGCTGGTGAGGAAAACATTAATGCAGGTTTCCATACATCTGTTGATATCCCCTTCCTCAATCTCCCTGATGTTTCTTCAAGAAACCTTTGAAGGTACTGTAGGACCCTGAGGTGAAATGATGTGGTGCCATGAACTACTCAGTAGCGCCCATCGCTACCATCTCTCTCCACATTTCAGTGTAGCTTTGTAGACTGCAGACTTTCTGTCTTGTTCTATGTTTGGTGCTGAAAAATTATTTCAAATGTTCCAGGTATGGTGTGAAACACTCGTCCTGTCTTGGTACAGGAGAGCCCATTAAATGCACAATCACATGACACCACAACACACAGTGCTGACGCCAATCAACTCATGAGATTTTAAATGTAAACAAACATTAACTATTTTTTTTAATTTTCAAAGATGCAGAAACAAGTTTTCAATCTCCTAGATTTTTCTGTCATGAAAAATGAGACTTAATACATGAGACTTAAATGAGACTTTATAAATTTCACAAGATCAGTACTTTTCAAAAGTGTGAAACAGTGAAGAGTTTAACAAACTTTAGAGCAAATCAACCTGACAGTTACTTTTTAAAACACAAGGAAATTGATTAATTTCAAGAAGAAACAGCTTCCTTAATAACAAGATACACTTACTTGGTCTCTGTACTTGCAATAATAAAGACATTAACCTTTCCAAATTAAAATGTCTTTAGTTACACATTATAAACCCTCTCTGCTGAAACTAAAACACCATCAGGCTTTCCACGGTTCCTGCCAGGCTGCTCACTTACCTTACACAAGCCTCACAGGAGGGCCAGTGCCTCACAGGATGGAAACCTGTGCTCACACAGGACAGCAGTCCTGCACGTTTGCAGGGAATGTGGGACCTCCTGGAAGTGAGGAATTTAATGTGTGTGCACAGCAGCAGATTATGAGATTAGCAGCACACACAGACTGGGCCCAGCAGCAGCTGGAGAGCAAAGACAACAAGCGACTCCACGGTACAACAGAACTGCACCACACAAAAGCACAGAGCAGCTCCCTGGTTTATGCAAAGCAAAACACACACACACTGAAGTTTATTTTGATGTCCTTCTGGTTAAAACCATCTTACTTCAGATTGTAGCACCCAAGCAGTCAAAGGAAGAAGGGATAGCCATTGGGTAGGTCATGCAGCAGAATGAGAACAGCACCAGGCGTTACAGCAGTATTTTATTCTGGGCGAGTAGCAAAAAGAGCTTCTTTGAGCCAGATTGAAGTTTTCATAGTTAAATTCAGCTAAATAGTAATTTCTCATAAGAATACTCAAGGCACTTTAGCAGCGCACCCATCAGATATCTGGCAAACATGAAGATTTAATTTAGTAACAGATCCTTTCTGTACTACAGATGTTGCCTGTCACAACTGCAGAAGTCAGGAACGTTAGGGGCTACAATCCCTAATCAACAGAGCTGTGCTGGCACCAGTGCCTCATACTGGTGTAATCAGATCTGCGAAACTGTACTTTTACCTGTGCTGTTTGCAGGGTGAGGCAGGTGAGCACTGCCCTGTGCAGTGGGGTCTCAGTGCAGATGCACACGTAACCGCAGCTCTAGCACAGGCCCCTCCAAGCAGGGAAGCAGTTCATCTTGGGGGGGAAAGAGCCTTTAAAGTTCAACCAAATTCCTTGGAAGAAGAAGTCACATTGGCAAAGAGATTCAAAGGTAGGTGTGTAGGCAGGAGAGGCTTTGCCAGCACAGCTCTGTGTCAGCAGCTGGGGACAGAACTGTGACAACAGCACTGATGAACTTCGGCAACCCCTAACACAAGGAACTGTACATATCCTCCAAGCTGTAAGCCCATAACTGTGTATGGGAAACAAAATTCATATTGTCTGCATTGTTTTCTGCATTTATGAAAACATTAAGAGGGAAGAAAAGCATTATATACATGTCATTTTTATTTTCTAGTCAGAGCTCCATGGGTGGTTAACAGCCTAGGCAGATACTGACTTAGTAACAGATTGACATTTGGCATTTCACTACTCCTACAACACCTCCTGAAGCCTTTACTCATATTTTTCTGAGTAAGATAATCCCATACTTGCCCTAACAATGAACATTTACCCCCGCCCCCCAAAATTGAATTTTTGGGTCAGGTTTACTTCTGCTTTCAGAGTCTGAACAGCATGAGCAAAAATCAGGTAACGAACAGATTCTGTGCATTACAGAAAGTCCTGTGAGCAGAATCAAAGCAGTGTAGAGAACTCTGCTGTTTTCTTTTCCCCTTTTATACAGACTAAGAAATAATAAACGCAACTTTAGGTGGTCAAATGCTTAGATTAAAGCCCAAGAACAATCATCTCTTTACAACAAATCTTTTAAATGCCCCAGCAAAAGCCAATTTTACAAATCAAGGTTGAAAGTTTAGTCAACACAAGTATCAATTACAAACACTGCCGGGGTATCACTCAGTACACAGGACCTTCAGCAGTCCTTTTCCATCATCTTGAATAAAAATATTTTGCAAATACATACTATATATTTGCATAATCTTCAATTTCTGCTACTGAACTTTATCTCTTCAGTAACTGCCCAGGAAACATTGCTTTGGGAAGGCAATTCACACCCTATGGCATTCCTCCACCGGGACATCAGGGAAATTAGTTCTTTATCAGGGCCATTAGGAACATTCAGCTGTAAATCCAACGGCTAAATCAGAGAATTTTAAAGTTTAACCTCACAATTCCACATCTTTTTTATTTTTAAATAATCTATCATTTCTGACTCTACCAGTACAGCTGTGGAAGAAAACAAAATCATATGGTTTTACAATCTTTTCCCTTATTCCGTTTGTTAAAAGTGAGCTAAAATATAACTTCTGAAACTAGCTATCATTTTTATTCTTATTTCATCAAAACAGCTTCATTAAATTAAGTAAACAGAAATGAACTTCTTCCAAATTTGGTGAAACACAGTAATTACAGCACGTGTTATTAAGGATGCAGTAAACACAGTTGAGTTTCCAGTTTTGATTAGAGTTTACTGGGAGAACACACATAATGCTCATTTAATATATGTGTTTGAGCTGCCTAACTGGAAATTTAAGCTTTTTAACCTCAAAGTTTAGCTCTTGAGACCACCATCAACAACAGGTGTGGAATACCCACTTATTTCAGAAGCTGCCTTATATAAAAACTTCCCAGCAGTGAACCCTCCAAGCACTAACTGAGAGCTGAGAAGTCAGGCCTGACTGCACACACAAAGAGGAACCGGCTCTTGCATAAACTGGGGAGATCTTACTTGTATTAAAATCCTCTCCTTACATCTCCTACCACTGCCCTACTACTTGTGGCACAAGAGACACAAGGCACAAAGTGCACCAGAGAACAGAACTGGTGCAGAGACACCACTTCTGTCACCTAAAGCCATGTAATCTCACTCTCGCCCAGTCCAGCCCCTTCTCCTACTTCTATCAATTACATTTTATAACCCTCAGCCCAACCCCTTTAATCCCTGCTCTTCGTCTTCCCGCTAATACCTCCAGCTTAAAGATTCAGGCTGTACAGAATTAAAATCCCACAGTCGTCAAGTTACAATATAAAGATAATTACTATCTTAAACCAGAAATAAATAATGTGATGAACTGCCAGAAAATCTTAGTAATGAAGTTGGATTAAGCAGAACAAACACTGGTTTTTGGGAGTCAACTAGATACCGAAAAAATATTTATTCAATTTTATCTACCAACCTAGATTCGATTCTATTTGCATTGCTTTGGGGAGTTCCAGGGTTTTGGTGTTATTTGCTTTTTTAATTCAAAATATATATTTTAATTATGTGAAAACACCCTCTGAAGCACTGTGTGAACAGATACTCATTTATATTATTATTTTATATTTCAACAGTTTCAAAAACTGTAGGTATTTTTACACAGTACATATATTTGCAACACAGCAAAACCTTCATTTGCATATCAACAGAAAATATCCCTTAAAGAAACAACACAAAAACTTTGTAAAAAAAATTATTAAAATGCTGGTCTTGAAAACACCAACTATTTGATTTTCAAATCACTAGAGTCAAGCAGTCTCAATGGAGGCTGAAGGCCAACGTGAGCCTTTAGTCTTTCACCCTAGTGCATTAAAACAACTTTATGTGTGACATGTTTCTGGAACTGTCAAGGGAAAAAAATTTAAGGCCTAACCGAACAGCTATTTTGAGCTTACTTCTATATTTGTTCCTATAGAAAGTTCTAAATGTCAAGGAATGATAACAAGCAGCTGGCACACATAAAAGTGGAGCACAACCCAGAATATCCACTACAATTAACACAGTATATGGTACACTTGGACGGTAACTACACATCGGTTTTCATTGACCAGCAATCAAATTGATTAAACGGCTGGCAAATTTTGTTTGCAGAAGTAGCACCCACACTGTTAAAGCTAAAGTAATTCAAGCTACCCCTTAAAAGAAAACTGAGGAAAATGCACAATAACACAGTGAAAAAGTTCACATAAAATAATGCAAAATATAGTTTAATATAAACTGCCAAAAAATTTAGTTGAACTCGACTCTGATTACTAAGTACTCAAAAGAGCTATTTCTGAAAAAAACCTCTCAACTCTATTATCCAGGCAAAAAACAAACAAAGAACTCGGAGAATTTAGGAATGCTATATACATTCTTCTGAGTTAAATAAAAGGAATCAGCATTTTTTTTCTTTCTTTTTCTCTCCCTGAAGTTCCTGGAAGGAAAACGCATGAAAGCCCATGCAAGAAAAAGAGCAGTGACACTGTTTCAAATTTCTGGGGATAAAAACTGCAGTGCGAGTGTAATACACATTCGTTTTATAACACTGCGAGATTGTAATTTTCTTTCGAAGTTAAAAACTACAAGCCAAAACAGTAAGATTTTCATAACCACAACTAAAACATAAGCTGTCGCTTGGAGGGAGAAACTGAAAACCATTTAACTGTATGAAACAAAATTTGGTCGCCACCAAATAATGGTTTTTGCAAGCCAAACAAACAGCTCCAAACCATCATCACCTCCAAGACACAGCATTTAAGTACATTAGTGTTAGGGATAAGGAACAGTTATTGGCAAGGAATTTATTAACTATTTCAAGCTGGCCAACAATTCCTACTATTTTTTTTTCCCTACAAAAGAGTCAGCAGAACATGATGAAGTTCAACTCATATAGTGTTTAACTCACCAATAAGGAGATCCCCTCCTTTGCCCAGAGAAAATCAACAGCTCCCCAAGGCCGGGAAGTTCCAGTCCCCCCCGCCGAATCCCCGGAACGATTTCGGTCGGGCTCGGTTGGGTCTCTGGGTCCCCAAGGGCGCTCCCCGCCCCCGCCACCCCCGGCGCGGGCCCGGGCCCGGTGGGTACAGTCGGTGGTGCCGTCACGAAGCAGCTTCCTGGCGTCAGCTTGGCCATGACGGCGACGGGCTCCGAGCACACCCGGCCTCTCCTCGCCTCTCCTTCCCCCCAAGATGGAGGAGCCGCCTTCAGCCCGCTCCGCCCGGGGAGCGGCCGTTCCGCTCCGGCCCCGCCGCGGTGTGAGCCAAAGGCTTCCTCCGGGGCCGCGGACGAAGCCGCCGCCTCCTCCGGACCGAGCCGGACCGTGCCGTACCCGCGCCCCGCTGCTCCCCGGGGAACCCCCCCCGCCATACCCGAGCCGCTCGGGCTGCCCGCCCGCCTCCATTTTATAGCGAGCCCAAAGGCGGCCGGGCCGCCTTTCCCGCGACCTCCCCGCAGCAGCGGCGGCCCCACTCCCGCTCTCCTCCCGCCCTGGTACTCCCCCACCCGCCCCCCGCACTCACCGCGGGCAGGGAAGGGGGCTCTCGCCGCGGCAGCCGAGGGTCTCAGCCGCGCCGCGCCGCCATTTCCTTCTCGCTCCGCGGCAGCGCTGGGCGGGGCCGCCCCGCCCCCCG
>VWPU01015260.1:0-166175 GCA_013398955.1 Callaeas wilsoni
CTAGGTGCTGTAGACCTTTTGCTGAAGCTGATTCCACTCTGCTTTATATTCCACAGCGTAGGCTTGCTAAAGCTGATCTTGGGCTCCCGCGGTTGGGAAGGGATGAGGAGGAAGGGATGGGGAGGAAGAGGGGTTACAGAGGGCAGGGCTGGGGAGTTCCCCCTCCCTGGTCCCCAGCGCATGGCTCAGGCACAATCCCCCTGACCACTGGCTCGTGTTCTTCCAGTTCCTCTCTCTGGAAGACCACTGTGAGAAATGATCAAGGATTCAAGGAGGTCTCATGGAGCCAGAGAAGGAAAAGTGTAAGAAGGAGGGTGGCACCATGTGCATTTTGCACCAGGAGCACAGGTGTGCAGGGAGCAGGTGGATGGCAGGTCTGCCCTCAGCTGTACCATTCTCGTGAGCAGCACGTCAGGAGCTGCCAGAATGCCCAAACCTTTCCTTTGCTGAACTGCTCTGGGGTATCGTGAAAGTATGTTTCACGATGTCCTTTCTTCTTTTAATGACTTTAATAATTATTAGGTGAGCTTTTAGGCTCAGGGAGTATATCACAGGTGAGGTGTGATGTACTGAAGGCCATTGCATTCTTGATGTTGTAGCAGCCCAAGCTACGGTCGTGCCTCAGGACAAGAATGTGCTCCAAGCAGACTTTGAATGGTCAATTTTCATGGAGGACACACTCATAAATATTTGTGAACCAACAGGAAGTTGCAGCATGCCAACAGAAGAAAATAACAGAGTGGAAAAACCAATCCCAGGTGGAGTATCTGTTTCTGGAACATATTTTCTTTGAATAATTTCCTGGCTTCTCTGTGCTTCAGATTTTCCCATCTTTCCGGAGGCACTCCCTCACCCTTACCTGGGATTTGGGGAAAACTAGTAATTTGCCAGATGTGAGATAGTCAGGGGCCACTGTGGAGACGCCAGAGAACATCAGGCAGAGAAATCAGAGTGCCCTGTGTAGCAGTGCCTGCTGTCATGCTTGTTCTTTAGTTTGTATAAGGCAGAAGTGTCTGCAAAACTTCCTTTTCTCTACCTAATGTAGCTCATAATCGTAGAAACAGTTGCTTCTCGTGGAATAGGGTGCTGTTGTTTCAAACGACAGGAAAAAACCCCATAAAAATATTCTCCAAAGAAATGATGATATCCCATGTTCCTTATTAACGAACATTTTGCCAAGAAACTTGTGGCTGTAATGAGGAGGCTGATAAACATCCCCAGTGTCACAGCACTGAAACATAATTGCCCCTGGGTTTCATGATTATCTCCAGCACAGCTGTCATGTTGCCCCTTTGAAAAAAATGAACTGACATCACATGCACAAACTTCAAAAGATTTTTTTTATTTTTTTTTTTCTGGAGACAGGCAAAATTATTTTCAAGCAGTCTCTGGTGCTTTTTACCAAACTTGTTGGAATATTGCACTGATCTGGAGACCTGTTGCTTCTATATCCCAAGTTAAATGCCTGTTCAGGTTTTCTGTCACACTTGGGCATTACCACAGCAGGACTCCTGCCAGGATTCTGTACCTGCTGCCTACATATGTAAGAGTGTTATTTATTAGCTGTGGCTGGAACAGGGCTGTGCTCCCAGGGTGTAATCCTCTCTCCCACAGCAGGAAAGGTGCCCTCAGAGCCCTCGCTGCCTCCTGCTGCGGCCCCTGTGAAATGGGAGCAGTGGTGTTGTTCTTTCATACTGCTCCATCCTGGAACAGTGTGTTGCTGCTGTTCAAAATGGGCCCATTTTCCAAGAAAGAGAAAGGAAGTAATACAAGAACAGTAAAAATAGATCACTTTCTGAGCTTTCAACAAGTACAAACCTGCTTCCCCAATAACTGAATATAAATTTCCCTCTAATTGCAGGTGTTTTGAACCTATCTTGGTCCTTAGAATAGCCCCTGATTGGTAAGGAGGATTTTCAAAGCATTAATCACCCAGTTGCCTGTGGCTTTTGGCAGGGGTTTAGTGGCTGATTTCCCTTTGTGGCTTTCCTGTTAATCTCTCCTTGACCTCATCTCCCAAGCAGACACAAGGGTTGCACATCCAGCCTGTCCCAGTTCCAGGCTGGTGGCCATGGACAGCCCCAACCATGGCACCAGCGTGGTTTCAAGGCTCAGTGAACCATTCTGGGCAGAGCAAAGGTGTTACTCTTGAGCTTTTTTTACTATATGAGGAGGGAAAATGGCTTAATTTTAGCTTCAGTTGTTATTCTGGGCTCCTACGAGAATTAAAATGAGATTTTTACAGTGGCCAAATTGGATGTGAAAGTGAACACTTCAGAACTTGGGAAAAGCTTCAAAAGGCTGAGTATCTGGTCAGATGGAGGGGGTGTTGCTGGCACAGGTGAGCTCAGGGCAGGTGAGGGTTGATGTTCCTGCAGGATTTTGGTCTCACAGTCTGGTCCAGGGCTGGTGCAGATGAGGAGATGGGCAGAGAGCCCAAGGTCTCTCCTGGATCTGTACCCACCCAGCTTTTGGAGCCTGCTGGGCACAGCCTGAGCATTGCTCTCTTAGCCTGGTGCAGTGGGAGATTGCAGATGGCAAAGATTTGGAGAAATTGGTTTAGCTTGAAAACAAATCTCCTTCTCTCCTCCAGATAATTTCTGTTTATTTTTGAAGGGGGAAAAGCAATCAAGCAGCTAAAAACAGCATCGCCATGACAAGTTGGTGATGGCTGGCCTATTCCAGAAGGCTTCCTTGTGTGTAGTACAGAGTGTTTCTGTTTGTGCAAATGAATTACTAAAAAAGAAAAAAGCTCATAGCCTTTTGGAAGCCATGCTGAGACTGAAACAGCCAAAGAGGGAAGGAGGAAAATCCCAAATGGCTGGAATGGTGTATAGTATCACCTGGGGAGAAGCAGTGGCTTGCAGGGGATCAGGAGAAGTGTTTGCTTGGGCTTCAACCAACCAGCCCACCTTCACTGAAGGTGGAAGGAGGTTTTTTCCTGTTTTTTCTGAAGATGGAGAGGGAGCTGACACTGCTGGAATGAGCAGCCCCGTGCCCGGGCCGTGCAGGGTGAGAGGGAGTGAAATGCAGCAGGGCAGCAGCTGGCAGCCCTGGTGATAGCCCTGTAAAGGGAAGCGTTTGCAAGTGAGAAGAGATGAGTGTGTGGATGTGCTTGTAGGATCCTGGTTGTTGTGTCACCGTGGATCTTCAGGGACAAAACAGCCACTCATGCGTGGAGCGTAAACAGACACACGCTGTGTATAAATAACATGTGGAAGAGCAGCTTCTGAGTGCAGTTCCCATCATTATTTAAAAACCTGCTACTTAGGCAAATTATTATCGTTCCAGTGACACTAACTAATCCATCAGTAATTAGGATGGGAAATGGGAATAAATTCCACTTAAATGATCTTGGTATTTCACCCATCCAATTGTGCAGTAGTCTTCTTGAAGAATAAGCTGTCATTTGCCCAGAGTTTTTTGGAAGGCTATAATTTAGCTGATTTACAAAAAAAAAAAAAAAAATCAGGAAAATGCCCCTGGAGATCTCCATGTTGGGTTGAGAACACTTAAGTTTAGAATAATACAATTAGTAGTGCTTTTGCTGCTTTTGCAGTATCTTCTCTTAGCATAGCTGATTATGTAAATACTGATAATAATTCCATCTTCTCTTGGCATCAGTGGCATCCTGCGAGCTCAGTCCTTTCCAGGCTCAGTGAAGCCACATGGCTGCTGTTTCACCAGGGATGCTTTGGCTGCTCCCTTTGGAGAGCTCTTCTGTAGCATTTTAATATTTCAGAACTTTTTTCATGAGTAACAGGAACTGCGAATGTGTTTACTAGAGCTGGGGGTGTTTATCCTGGAGAAAAGGGGACTGAGGGAGGACCTTATTGCTGCCTACAAATGCCTGAAAGAAGGCTGGGGGAGTTTGGGAGGAATCAGTCTGCTCTAGGTATCAAGTGATGGGATAAGAGGAAAGGGCCTCAATTTGTACAAAGGGAGATTCAGGTTGGGATTTAGGAAGAAAATCCTTCACCATAGGAGTTGTCAAGCACTGGAACAGGCTGCCCAGGGATGTGGTTGAGTCCCCATCCCTGGAGGTATCTAAAAGCTGTGTACACGTGGCACCTGGGGACGTGGTTTAGTGGTGGGCTTGGCATCCAGCACTGGGGCTGTCCAGCATAGCCCAGAACTCCTGCCTTGAAGTAAACACAGTTTGCCAAAATAACAGTGAAGAAATGCTGGGAGAAACAGCTTGTGAGACCCCTTGAGTGGAGTTCCGAGTGCTGGGAGCTTTAAAATTCAGTCTTTTTGATCTGCCAACCCTGTGGCTGTGAATCCTAATTTTTTAGGTACTCCCAAATACGCCGGAGGAGTCAGCTCCTCTGTACAGGAAAATGTGCTTTGTAATACCAGTTTCAGTACCTTGCACAGAACCTGGTAATCAAGTGAGTTTGTTCCTTGGCTTTGCTCTCTCTGGGGAGTAGATTAAGATCATCAGACGTCTTTCACTCGCAGCCCAAAACAAGTTTAAATACCTGTGTTGGAGGAGTGAGGCAAATGCAATTCCTGCCTTCCACTGTGTGCCCCTATTGAAGCAGGTCACTGTCAATGAAAAACTCTCTCACTAACCTTTAAAAATGGGTTTTGCTGTAATTCTGGTTCTGCTGAAGGGTAAGGCTGTGTACAGTAATTGAATCGGTGGTGCATGCAGACTGAATTTTGCGGGATGAAATTACGGGGCTGTAATAGATTGTCTCTGTTTTCCCCTCTCTTCCCTCTATCGTATATCTTTTTTTCTTTGCTTTACATTCTCCTCTTATTTCTTAGTGTTGGAATTGGTATCTGAAAAGTTTGAGTGGTTTAGTGAGGAAAGCTGAAGTTGTGATTCAGGAAAATTTGGATTTTTAATCTTTGGATTTTTAATCTGTTTTGAACTCTTTAGCTCTTGGTTCCCTGGTCATCTCTGCTGGCTGAATTATGTTGAAGCAAACCTGTTGTTTAAAAAAGCAAACCAAAATCCTCAGAAGAGTAGGGCACCTCTCACAGGCACTGTTAGAGAGCCCCTAAAATGTAGGAGAGGAATGCTGAGATCCCTCTGTCACAGGAGAGGGAGTTTGGGATGTATTCAAATCCTTGGGACCTCCATGCTGGGTCTGCAGACAGGACAAATTCCCATTTGAAAACTGTGAGTGAGAATGTGCACAGCTGCTTCTTCTCCTCAGATTTTAAAACCATATAGAGTTGGTTTTTTTCTGCCTGCTGTAATATAGAGGTTGTTCAGCTTCTTGTTTTAGGATGTGTTCCTCTCCTGATAAGATGCCAGATTCCAGTGCCTCTTTCAGCAGCCGAAATTGCTTGACAGTTTTAGCTTTTATTCAGGAAGGTTTCTTGGAGCATCCCAGTTGGGCAGTAGCAGATACTGTCTCAGTCAGTTATGGGAATGCCTCCTACATTTTTTCAGCTATAACATACTTCAAATGGGCGGATTCTTGCTAAAATATCTGGGAGTATTGAACAAATATATGCCATATTGTATCCAGGAACAAAACTGTGCTTTCCTTTTTATTTTGCTTTTTTGTCCCCTTTTTGTTTCAGCTGTTTGCTCGTATCTTTCCCAAGTCACAAGCCAAAAACTCACCTCAGCAGTGCCACACCAGACCTAGGCTGACCTAGTTTCCAGGAAGCCCAGAATTAAATCCCCATTTATTTAGCAAGTGCTAAACCAACAGAATCTGCTTTCCAAATACCAGATCAATTGTGGATGTTGGAACAAGAGATTGAGTTTCATCAGGGTTTGTCTGGGTGAAATAAGAACCAGGTCTCAGACAAAGTGGTGCCTCACACAGAGGTGAGAAAAGCCCCCAGGAGATGCTTCTTGGTGGAGCTGTGGTTTAGGATTGCAAGCAAAGCAACAGGTTTCTGATTTTTTTTTTTTTTTTAAAGAAAAATAGTATGCTATGCTTTCTATTTGGAGGAGAGATGGTTACACCAAAAAAAAAAAAAGGGGGAAAAGAAATGCTGTGATGAAATGATGAAATTCCCTTACTACAGCAAATAATCTGNTAAGAAAAAACATTTCTAAGTGGGTGTCTAAGATTTTAACCAATCACGCTAAGAAAAGTGTAAGCACTGTTCAATTGCTTTATAGAACTAAAATATATAAATAGTATTGTAAATTTAATAAATAATTCATTCCTTGCTCTAACTCCTGCCTCGCTGCATCTCTAAACCCCTGCTTAGAAGCCCACAACAGGTTTCTGATTTTTAAAATTATTTTTTAAAGAAAAATAGTGTGCTATGCTTTCTATTTGGAGCAGAGATGGTTACACCAAAAAAAAAAAAAAATGGGGGAAAAGAAATGCTGTGATGAAATTCCCTTACTACAGTAAATAATCTATAAAAGCCCCGAACACTGAAAAGTCGTGTGAAGGAGGCAGAAGACAATCAGAGTTGTTTGTTCCTTGACAGTACTTGTTGAACTCCGTCTCTCCAGACGTTTTGGCTTGTCAGAGCCTTCACCTGCACCTCTCTTCCACCTCCAGGCTCTGAGTGCTGTGTGCACCAGTCCCTTTGCCCGCTGGCCCCTGGCCACTGCGCTGCATTGATCCAGTCTTCCCAGAGCTCTCCTCTGCTGCCATTAGCAATAAACCCCAGTGCACAAACCAGAAACGTTTACACAGGGCCTACTTTCAATTCCTTTATGAAAAGCAAATTCAGCTCTGAGATGTATTTTTTTTTTCCCAGTGTTTGCTGGGAGTCTGCATTAGGATTTAGAGGTAGGGCTGAAAGTTTTAGATCCAGATGAGCAACTCTCCTTTCATTAGCTAGTGCCTTTTATTTAGCAGTAAATAAATAAATAACAAATCCCTCTTTTTTGGTCTTTCTGCCTCATATGCCTGTGTCACAGCCTTTTTTCCATATAATTAATCAGCCCATATCTCTCATGCAGCTCTGCTTGTCAGCAGGGATTAAAGCCTGACAGTATTTAATCATCTTGTATTTCATAGAAGACTAACAGTCTCCCTTTGCTTCCTCTTCCCTCCTTTCCCTTTCATTTCCTTCTCTTTTCTGGGCATGTAGCACAGTATCTGCTCTGTCTGAAGTTTTTACACAGGGAGTGACAGGTATAAAATTCCTTTCTTGGCTTTTTTCTTCTGTGACCCGTGTAATTCCCTCATGGGATCATTTGCTGTGACATTTTGGGTGTACTGTGACCTACCCTGTTAGCACAGAGGCCCACCACCCACTGAGACTGTAGGAGTATGTATTGAATCATATTTTACTGTTATTTTTTTCCCCCAGGAAATAGAGTAAAGCTGTGAGCCAAGTGGGCTGAATAACTAAACCAATTATTATTTCATTTCTAGGGTGATTTAGCTGTTTGTTTTGAATATATGTGAGCTGCTTGGACACTGACTTCATTTCATTTTATTCATTTAGATAACTCATTAAATTATGGATCTCAATGTTTGACCTGCTCACAGAGATCCCCTTCGTAATCAAGGGGTGGAAATGGATCCTTCTTTTAGGCACAATGCTTCTATTTCAAGGTATAAATCCCCATGGATAGATGACTCATCTCCTAGAAGGGCTTCTTTGTCTCCATTGATGTTTAAATAACTTGTCCAAATAGAGATATTTTCGTTATAGATGTAGAGGGAGATAAACTGCATGATGAGGTTTAAGTCTTTGCCACTGCCACAGGAATTCTGTGCATTTCTGTGCGCCTGTGGGGTGGGATGGGAGACTGAGGGAGCTGTCCATGGTTCCATTCCCGGGATGTGAAGGAGTTCAAGGGACTCTGTGGTCTGAGTGCTGTGACACAGAGGGATGAACCTGAGGGGTTGGCTCTCTGCAGAGAACAAACTCTGCCTCCGTTTTCCCAGAGTATGGATTGCTAATTCCTCAGACTTAAAACAATCACTCTCTTAATTTAATTAGACACCCCTTTTAGCATGGATAGTGTCAGATATTATAAGGTCTGTAGATCGAAGGGATTGAATGTATTCTGTTTAATTTGAATCTGTAGGTTAAGTGGTGTTGACCCCAGCTAGCTTTTATATGGGAGACTCCCAAGAAATCCCAAGTACCATCAGTGCAAATGGCATTTTGCTTCCCCTGCACCAAATATCATGCCACTGAAATGTGTTTGCTTTCTGCTGCTTTTCTGGCATTGCTGTATTGATGGCTGAAAATTGGAAGAGGAAAGGAAAGGGAGAGAGGGACTTAGAACAGTTAAAAAAGCCAATTATTTTCATGTCTTAGGTAAACTTGCTGCAGAAGAAAGTTCTATTTATAACAGGGTTCAGGTGCTGGGAGAGGCCATAGGAGGTAGCAGGGTAAAACCTTTGGCCGATGCTGTTGAATCCTAGGATATTCTTCTTCCTAATTCAGTTAAGAAGACTTCACCTTCACTAATTCTTGCTGTAGGAGGCAGCTTATTGTCTTTGGCCTCTTTTGAAATCAAATGGTGGATGAAGTGTTTGGTTACAGTTTTGACAACAAAAGTAGAAGAATAAATCACAATCATGGCTGAGAATTAGGTGTTTTTCTTCATTAACTGAAGTGGTACAGTGGTGCAGTGAAAACAAAAAGAACAAACAGATCAAAAGACAGTGAAGAATATAATATTGGCTGGTTTATTTTAGTTCTAACATGGGCAGCTTCAGATCAGCAGACTGAAAATCCATACCTAAAAGCAGCCAAGTGGCTCTTAAATGGAATTTGCACATGCCAGAAATCCCAGGGACAAATGTTTGTTTTGTGTTGAGTGGGCTGTCAAACTAATGATCAGAATGCATCTTTTTGGCCTCAAACCTTTTTATCGATACAGATTCTTTATTTTTCTTCCAAGACTGACTGAACGGATGTTTCTATTTTATGGGAAACAGCAGGTTAAAGTAAAAGCCAGAGCCAACAACAGTACCAGAAGTCGGGCTTTTTTAAAGGGAGGATTTATGATGTCTAATCCTTGATTTATTTTTAAAAAAATGAGCATGAGAAGTGGTTTTTAAGCACATTTGCCAAGGAAAAAGAGTTAGAAGACTGGAAAATAAAAGTTAGGAAGTGATAAATGCAGACATCACTTAATGAAGAAAATTAATTCTACAAGTAGAGTGATACAGAAAGGAAACATCCGTTACTGAGGAAGGGGCATTGAGGCAGAGGACATTTGTCATCTCTAGTGACAATTAGATGAGCTCCAAACAGAGCAGGGGAAAGAAGGTAAAAATATGCAAGGGGAGAAAATGAGGCGAGGAGAATTGAAGGAATACAGAGCAGACTTTTTCAGGTCTGTTGGCCTGATTTATGCTTTTACACCCTCCTTAGCATACAAACATCCCTGAAAGGAAGAGCCTGTTTTGCTCTCATTACTGTACAGTCCTGCAAGCACCACGTCGGGAAAACCTGCTTGGCAGCAGCACCTGAGAGCAGCTGTGGGACTGAGCAGAAGGTGGTTCAGCAAAGAGAGGTGAACCATGTGGGATGCCTTGTTCCCTGCCTGCTTTCCAGTGATGCCTTAGGGTTTTAGCTTTTATATTTTCATATGTTTGTAATCTTGCAATTCTTTAGTGTATAACTCTGAGCTCCATACAGAGTGTGAGCAACTGCTTCTCCCATTTTGGTCAGACACAACAATTCCCCTCCAGGCCTGAGAATCAAGGACGCCTCACTGTTTCAGGCCCTGAGAAATGGAAACAAAAGTGAGTTGAGGGGGAGCAAACTGGGAGAATGGGACTCCACTGCCTGAAGCTGTAATTGGACAATTAACCTCTGATATGCAAGTGGACAAAACTTATATCTGTCCCAAAAACGTGTGGCTGTGTCCATCCTGGGTGCAGTCTCTGTGAGACTCCTGCACTGCCCAAGGTGCGCCCTGTGCAGGCCTTTCAATAAATCCCTGCCCTTTATCCTTTCATTCTCTGTCTGGCCTCTGTTCCAGGTCAGCCTCTACAAGGCATCACCAGAGGGCTGTGGAGGAGGCAGCAGCAGCCAAGCGAGCGACGTGCTCTGCCCTGAGCTCAGGGTTGTGCTCAAATCCGTGCTCTGCAGGGCAAAAACCTTTGCAAAGACTCGAGAACACCACGGCCTGTCCCACTCTATTGAGCTCCACTCAGCACATTCGCCGTGACTTGCCCTACTGAAACAATCAGGCTCCGTTTCCTTCTGTGGAGACCTGAATAGAGAGGAGAAAATATTGATTCTGTGGGGGAAATTCCTCTTCACAAGTTATTTCCTCTCTGCGTCTCTCATTTGGGTAATACAAGACCTTCCCTGCACCCCACGGGTGTTGTTTCCACAGGGGTCTCAGCATATTGGGTGTCATAACTTAGGTTCTGCCCAAATATTCATGTTTAGAGAAGAGAGAGCTTTATATTTTTGCTCTAATATTTTGCACTGGCAGAAGAAATTGGCAGACTGGTTTGAGATAGAAGTGCTGACAAAATAGGTGAGTTTTCTGTTATTGATGCAATTCAGATAGTCTTGATGGCTTCTGTCATCAAGGGGCTCTTGCAGTCCCCCACTTCCCATGGACTTCAGATGTCTCCTGTGTTCACTGCCAGGTTTCTTCCATTGCCAGAGCCCTTTTGACCCATTTCTCTATGGCTAATGTCAAAGAGTAGCCCACAGCAGAAACTTCCAGCAGTCCCTTTGCACAGAGCTCCTGTTCTGGGTACCCTCTCATTTAGTCCAGGACAAATAATTCAAACACAGGTTGGGCAGGATGTGCTAGCCAGGCCCTTGTTTCTGTAGCTCCCATGGAAGAACCATCTGCCTGATGGTCATCCCTGACACAGGTACTGGGATGTCATGGTGAAGGGGATCATCAGTGCTCCCCAGGTGTGCACTCATGCCTCAGGTACCCAGTCCTGCACAGGTATCAGTGCTTGAAAAGAAATCTCTAGCTCCTCTGTTGAAAATCAGGCAGGGGCATCACCCATAAGGCTGTTTCAGCTTCTAGAAATTTAATCTGTTTTAAAGATTTTCTTGAGACTTAAAAGTGGAAGCAGATTCCTTCAAGATGAACATCAGCTGTTCATGCATATTTTTTAGAGGTTGCCTCTTGTTCTTGGTGGGTTTGGGGTGTTTTTTTAAGCGTTGTATGAGCAAACTGTTAATGGTGCATCTGTGTGTAACACCCTTTCAAGTGGCCAAGTTTGGCAGACATTGAGTGTTCTGCAGAAAAAGGGGCTGTTCAGTCCCAGGTCAAGCAGGGTTTTAAGCACCAAAGGCTGAGTGATCTTGTGTCAAATACTGTGCCTGTGGTTTTGATGCACCTTTTAGCACTTCTGTACCTGTGATTAGTGCTGTAAAAGAGACAGGAAAGTTGAAAGTTCTGTGGTTTTACAAAAAGTCAAACTTGGCCCAACTCAACATGATTCACTTACAGCCCTTGGGACTGGACTCTTACAAACATAAACTTTTCAGGACTGCAAGACATGGACTTCCCTCTTTTTTTGGGATTAATATACTTACAACTTTTTGCACATGAAATGCTAGAAAAGTGAAGTTATTAATTATTTAGTTCTTTGTCATTATCTTTTATTCTACCTATCTTACTAAAAAAATAACAAAACAAAACAAACTAATAAAACCCCCCACCAAAAGTAGTTGCTTTAGGCACATTGTACAGTAGGATATATTCAGTCTTGAAGTCAGCAGCTGCAAAGTGTGATTGCCCTGTATGGAGTGTTACAGGGAAGGCCTGTGTGGTGCTGTTAGGCAGGACAGCTTCCATTTTTCTGTCAGGTGACAACTTCATGGTCTCTTCTCTGTCCAACAACTCTAAATAAAGGAGAATAATCTTCTTGAGCTGTTAGACTGGAGTTGGTCTCCTCTCTGTGATACACAGCAGAGATGAAGATTCTGTGGTCTGTGGCTCTGCTGTTTCAATCCTCTTTATACATCATTTATTTCAAATTAGTGAGACTTAGCAGGAATCTAGAAATTTGCATCTGCTCCAGCATCAGGGCCAAATAGGCAAAACTGGAGCAAAGCCACAAGGGCTGCTAAGAATCTGGGCAGTATTGGTTAGATGGCATTGCTGCCTTCAGGCAATACCTTTCTCTCCACTTCGTTAGCTGTACCAGCCCTGTGGCCAGGCACACAGGAGGAGTGTGCTCAGATGGGAGCTGCCTTTGGGCAGTAGGGAGAGCGTGTTCAGCCCTGAGGGTTGTTCCAGAGCTGTGCTGGGTTACAGACACCTCTGAGGATTTGCTCACTGGCTCTGTGTCATGCCAGGAGCTGCCTGAGCAAGACATTAATTATCCGTTCCTGGTTCCGATTAATTTACAAGCTTAATCTTTCAGTTTGGTTATGCAATTTACTCCATGAGATATCGCTTGTGTTCTTTCTAGTAATGAAAACCCACAAATAATCCCCATGCCCTAAGTACCTGTCCTGATTATCTACCGCGTTCATAAGCGCTGCTTGCAGAATTATTTTGCCTGGTTAGTGTTTGATTTTGTATTTATTCTAATTGCCAGTGTTGCTATTTTAGAAGTTGCCAACCCATTGGTGGATATTCTGGTTTAATCCTTTTTGCCATCCCCTAGCAAGCCCCACTTTGCTTGTTTTACAAAGCCATTCTGAGTTCCTGTGCAGACACAACCGTTCGCTGGGGCTGGCCCCTGCTTCCATATAGTGCACATTAATCACAATTCAGCTATGTAAACACAGACTTGCATTTCGGGCTGCATACGGTTGCCCAGCTGAGGTTGAATGAAAGATCTCATTTCTGTAAGTCATACAAACACACCTGAGACTCTGAACACAATGTAACGTGACTCTCTGTTCTACAGAACACATCAGTTTGCTAATTAAAAAGCTGCTCTTATGGTTGATGCTCGTTTCTTTTTATGAAGCCCTGGAATGCTATTAAGCAGATCTGGAATGGTGATGTGTGGTTTATTGTTTCTTCTTAAAATTGTTTCCTGTCTATTTTGTCTGTGATTTCGTTGTGTTGAAGAGTCACTCTTTGCTTTTCATTTATGGTTTTCATAGAGTAAATCTGCAAGTATTGTTTATAGTTGAAATGTTCTCAATTGTATATTTTCTGAACAGCTTGGATTTAATAGCTGGTTTATGTTTGGAATAAACAAGTTTAAAAAAAAAGTAAAGGGCCGTGAATCAACAAAAGGAAAATAAAAACAAAGTCTTTAGAGAAGTAAGTAACAAGGCTGTATACTTTTTAACCTAGAAAATTCATCAATTCTTTTGTCCGTGTGTACACTCACGTTATCATTTTGCTTTGATTCATGCCTACTTCAGGGACTCTGTTGCTTACTCTAGGTGGGAACTATCAATAGAGCTATTACAAGAAGACAGAAGAAACACGGCCTGTCTCAAGTATTCAGCTTTTTGGGTGTTGTTCTGAAATATTACCAGTAGATAAGCTGCAGCATGTTACTCAGGCATAAACTAATCCAGATTTTATAAGAGCTGGGTTTGGAATAAAGGAACATCTTAGGCTGCAAGAGCAGTATTTAATACTCATATAGCAGGGAATGTGTGGTTACAGGGAAGGGAGAGAACCATAGGTCATTATGTCTCTTATAGATAATTATTAGTGAAGAACAGCCTGAGAATTCAACATACACAAATACACAACTTCTGATGTGTCTTTCTATACTGGTACCATTTATAAGA
Source organism: Callaeas wilsoni (assembly GCA_013398955.1). Classification (NCBI taxonomy): domain Eukaryota; kingdom Metazoa; phylum Chordata; class Aves; order Passeriformes; family Callaeidae; genus Callaeas; species Callaeas wilsoni. The sequence goes on from VWPU01015260.1 coordinate 13,597, forward strand.
TCTGCTGTGACCAAGAGAGACTCCCACTTTTCAGCAATTCTTAAGTGTGAGCACACAAAACACCTAGTTTTGATCAATAGTTTTTATGGCAAAATCCATAAAACAAAACAGACCCTTCATACAATTCAGAACAAATAATTTAGACTGCAAGCCCTGAGACAATTTCTGTTTAAGCTTTGCTGGAGGATGATGCTCTAACATGCAAAGTGGAGTTGTATTGCATTGACATTTAAATATAATCATAGGAGTAAATGGTTGAGAGTCCAACATGAGCCACAAGCAACTGAGTAAGTTGCTGGCGGAGGAGCTGATGGGAAGGACTGCAGTGATTGCAAATGAGGCCTGACCAGGAGGTAATGTGATTAGTGTTCTCTAAGAGCAAAGTACGTTGCAGAAATTAAATGAAGCCTGGAGTGAGGTGGAGGTGGGGGAGAAATCCCATAATTCCTCCAGTTTCATCTCATAAAGTTTTATAATTTTCAGTTGTGGGTTGTTGGTGGGGTTTTTTTTTCCCCCAAGCCATGTGCTGAGAGTGTTTGAGAGTTATTGTGAGATTTGAAAGAATGCTGAGGTTTTGATCTTGTCGCGACTGAAAGTCCTTTATAAATGTCAGAGTTGGTGCCTGAAAATCTGGGACGCTGCTTGGCTGCTTCTCTTGCGAGAGCTCGGCTAATGAGGCCACCAGAGAGCCACTGCCGAGCAGCCCGGGGTGGTGGCCCTGCTGCATCGAGCCTCTGGAGAGGGAGGAGGCACCTGATGTGTGATGGCCAACAAACAGCCAACCCTAATTAATCATAATGTCTGGCATTCCCATCACGGGAATGTTTTCGTGGTGCACAGCAAAGTTGCGGTCGCGTCTTTCCGTCCTGACTCTCAGGGTGATGTCTTGAGGTTTTGGTGGTGTGTCCTGTCTGCTGCATTCAAACCTGATCAGAGCAGGGTGAGATAACCAGAGCAAGGCACCTGGAGGGGCCGTGTGGGCACTGCAGCTGGGGCAGGAGCTTTGTTGGCCTCATTGAGGTTTTAATCCAAGTTAAAGCACGTAAGCAATGTGACTCCGGCACACGTCTGACACCAGCAGTCACCAAAAACATGAAGTGCCTAAATTCACATGAGGTGTGGTAAGTTTTTTCTGGACAACCTTTTTTGAAGTTTCATAAACATGCAGCTCTTTTAAGGCTCACTAAGGAGTTTGCTTTTTTTAAGAGCAGTGATTAAAAATTTCCATAGTGTATTTAAGAGGAACAAGAGGGTTGTTACAGGAGATCCCACCACATTCACATGCCTGAATAACTGATTTGCATTGGAGTCTGGCAAAACCGTTTTGTTGAAGACATTGAATAAGAATAGTAACATTTTCCTGGTGTACCAGGAAATGCATATATAGGCATATGTTGATGACAAGTTTCTTCCCTCCAAACTACAGCTGCGAAAAAGCCAAGCAGTTTCCTGGTTTGGCAGCATACAGAAGCCCAAGTCTTAACTTGTCACACAAATAATTTCCTTGAGTTCAAGAAAAGTTCTCTTGTGCTTTAATTTGTCTGCTTCAAGGGTTTTGGGCTGAGTTGTGGTCAATGATGACACCAGTGTCCTGCAAACTTGTTACTCCCCAAACTTCTGCCAGCATCTGTCTCTACTGATCCTGAGAAGCTCAGAAGAAAAATCCTGGATTTGAAGGGAACATAAAGGGTCCTTTACAGCAATTCAGATGTACAGATTAGGAAACCACTTTTCTAAAGCCCTAGAATGCCACTTTTCACTGCCTAGAAATTGGGTGCTTATGTTCTTCATGGATTTGGGAAACGGCAGGTGTCAAACAGAAACTGTGCTGGTGCTATAATAGAAAACTCTGTTACTAAAATATCTTTTCCCCAAGAGAAAACAGGACTTTCCTGAGTGCTTGCTGTGCAGGGCATAGGTGTGGTTCAGACAGCAGGTTCACTCTTGGAAACAGCAGCACAAATGGGTTTGTGTCTCACAAGTATCACCTTGTGAATGTGGCAGTGGCCATGTAACTCTTGGTAAATCTATTAAAATGTCTGGAGACCTCACTGTAAGGCAGGAATGTGTAAATACCAGTGAGTGGTGTATAGAACAGCAGGAACATTTTTACTAACTGAATAATCAGACATCCCTTTGCCCTGGCCTGCTTGATCTGAACTCTTAATTCAGGTAGAACAGCTTGATCTGAAGTGCACAAGCAGGACTTTGTAGATTCTGTCCTTTATAAAATTAAGCCTCTGGCTGGTTGATTAAGTAAATGGTGGTGCATGGCTTTGTTTTGGAGTTTGCTGATGGTTGGTTTGGAGCACTGTAACACCACATCCATTTTGAGGTGCAATTTAATGTAGTATCTGCTGAGGGATCTGTCTGCTGGACTGTGCTGGGCAAATTTGTTGAGTTTGGGTTTTGGGGACTGGAAAATAAAGCCATGGTAGTTAGACAACAGCAGCCCTATTAATCCATTGAGATCTGACATTGTGGCTCTGGAATCCCCAGAGGATCAGGAATTTGGGGAGAAGAATAGGATTCGGTCACTCTGGCACTAGCTCTTATGTGTCTCATGGAAAGGAGCACACAAACAATGATTTGGAATTTGTTTCCACTACAAAATGGATCCTTGATCTCAAGGCAATAAAAAGTAAAAGAGTAAGCAGCAGAGAATCAAATATTACAGAAGCTCATGCTAAAACAAAGGGAATTTTGTATGGCTTTTCAGCAGCAGAATCTCGGATGCATCAAACACTTGCAGTAAGATATTTTTAACAATTAGAAGTCCAAATATATGCAGTTACCTATAGCAGGACTTCTGTCAGGAATGACTGCACCAAGTTTAATTTAATGTACTCAGCCTTGTAATTGGTTTTTTTAATCTTGCTGTGCCAATGACAGCAATTTTTGCTTTGTAGTTTTTATGTTTTATATCCTCCACAAATCACACATTTAAGACAGTTTTGTTTTGCAACATCTCTGAAATGCTGGCTTATTAGCAAGCCAGTCCATGCCAGATTATTTTAATATTGATAGACCGTATCAACAGTTGAGTTTAACATTCGTTCCTTGTGCTGTTTTGTTAAGGTTTAGTGGGACTAAATCACAAAACATTGCTCTGCTTGGAAATTGAATTGAAAAGATCCATCTACAGTAGGATTACTTGTTTAGAGAAAGCTGCTCTTGCATTCTGAAGGTTTTGGTGATTTTCTCTTGTAGTTTGGGTGCCTGAACAATACCAGGGAAATTTGAAGTGCCTCAGTGCTCCAGCACTGTGCTGAACTGGGATCTTGCTTACAAAGGATATTTTCATCTCTGCTTCCCAAAGCTCTGTCTTTGTCATAAATAAATAGGAGATAGGAAAGCAAACTTGAATTTAGAGTTGTGTGTAACATTAATTTTCTATGCAATATAACCATGAGCTGCTAGACCTGCCGGTGACAAATGATGCTGGTGCCTGTGTGTTCTTACTCAATCTTTTGAGGCTGCACATGATGATAAGGATTAGTCCTGCAAACAGGGGTATTTTCTTTTCCATTTTTTTACTTGTTTTGCACTGAAACGCTTGCATGTGCGTTCAGGATATTACTTATTTCATTCTGGCACTTTTAATATGAAACTTGCCCGATTTTTATCCTGGGCTCGATGGATGATTACCTGTGGGATGTGGACAGCCAGTGTGCCAGGGTTTTGTGCTGGGGTGGTGCAAGTGCCTTTCAGCTTCGTGCTCCTGGAGCTCCAGCAGCTTCTGCTCCCTTGCAGGGGATTACAGAAGGTAAGTAGGGAAAACAAGGCTTCTGTCAGGATTTCTGAACACAATCCCTCGGTCTGCACTTTCTTTGGAAATTTTGTAGGGTTTTGTCAGGCAAATCAGGCTGATCACTACTGACTGTGACTTCTTTTGTAGAGCAGATTACAGGGTGTTTCAGCGTGTAGCATGATACAGTGCTTGAAGTTAGCTGGCTAATGATCTGCATAATCTCATATATACGCCTTTAACAGAGACACAGCTGTACACCTTTAGCTTGAGTTGCTCAATACATAACTCCCTGTATCCTCAGTCATTAAAAAATAAAAATTCACTGTGATAAAAAATTCAGTAACTCCTGGAATCTGGAATAAGAAGAAGAATTGTTGGACATACCTTGCAGGCTGTGTTTCAGAATTTAGGAAAAGTCTAGCTCGTTGTCTTTTGTGCTGTATGTCAGGCCTCTGACATTAATCCTTTATGTCTCCTGGCAAGTATTTCACATTCAAAAAGGCTTATATGCCTAGGGGGGAAAAAAAAGAAAAATAAAGAACTAGGAAAAAAGACAATTGCAGTGACACAGGTTAAACTAATAGAGAGTAGAGCTTAGAGAAGGTGTGGAAGTGTTTACACTTCTGTGTGGCAGGGATTCCTGCCTGGACTATGGCCCAATGGATCAATATTGCTGTTCTTCAGCAGATTTCCCCTCCTAGCCCTGTGCACACCCAGGTGCTGGATTCTTCTGCACATGCCTTGTGATGACTGGGACAGCTCAGAATTTCATCCTGCTGGATGGCAATGAAAACCCCAACACGCCCACTTCTGCTGTGTTTCATCCCCACGGGCTGTTCATGCCCCTAGAAATTGTGGAAAATCCCTGGCTGCAAACCGATCATCCAGAGGCAACAAACCTGAGGGACTGCTCCTTCCTGCAGCTTTGGGTAGAGATGCAGCTGAGATGGCCAAAAACCTGCCTGACCTTGCCTGCAAGGAACTTGAGCCTTGCTCTCCTGGTCTTGAAGGTTTCGTATTAAAGTCTTGGGGGTTTTATTCTGTTGTCTCTTGGAGTAATTTTCTGTGCTTCTTAATTTTCCTTTAAAGCAGCCTAGGAAGTGTTCTTCTTTGGAGCAGTGAATTTATCCACTTTCCCTGATCTGATAACTGCCCAGTGAGGATCTTCTTTGTGGATGGAGGAATTCACATCCACACTGAGAAATCCAAATGACTGTGTTTGGCCCATGGCTGGAGATGTGTTTGGAAAGCTCTTCTTGAACAGCAGAACCTGTTGTGTTTAGGTGTGCTGCGTGCCAGTGGGAGAAGCTTTGTTAAACCTTTAGGACATGATTTGCCCAGCTGGGCTTTTAATGCAAGGTTTTCTGGCATTTTTGGCAAAAGAAAAATGTTTTTTGTCAAAGAAAAATGAAGCTCGTGGTCTCATTCTGAGTCCTAAAACACAGGTGTGCTCATGAGCATTCCATGACAGTGGCCAATTTCTTCAATATATGTTGACTTTATTCCTCCATTGTTAATGGAGAGAATTTTTTAAGGCAGAGTGAGAGTGTGTGTTTTGACTGATTGTACCCAGCAGTGGTATTGGCTCTCAGGAGGCAGGAAGAAATTCCCAAACCATTTGATATTCTGGTAGCTGCCGGTATTTAGCTGTTACCCGTTAGTTACTGAGTGTCATTGCAGCAGGGTGCAAGACCCTCAGTCTTTAACACCTGGACATAAAAGTCTCTGAGAAACACACGCTGCACTTTTTCTACGCTGTAGGTCCATCCCCCCAGTGTGTATTTCTGTGTGAATTATAATCAAAGTCTAAGAACTGGCCAGTGTTTTGCTACCTTCTGCTGACAGATTTGGCTTTTTTGGAAATATTTTAGCTTCACGCATACTGTAGCTGTCGCTGTGATTCAGAGCCCTTGGAAGCAGAGCTTCCTCTCGTATTTGTTATTTGCTTAGCAGAGCTTTGACTTTATGGCTATGTATTTCAGAATCTTTTATGCCAGGGAATCGTTTATATTTCAGAGATATGGGAAGGCACCTTGGAGCTTGCTGCATGTCTTGTTTTTTAACCTTAGCCCAGTGTGATATTCTCTCTAAAGAATATTCTCACGTAATCCTGCAGGGAAGGATAAAGGTAACACAGTTGCCTGGCATTGAAACTGTAAATCAGAAGTACATAATGACAAGTCTGAGAAATGTACTAAAAATAATAAGAAGACAGACTTCTTTCTGAGCAGTAAATGCCATTAAACTTTGCTTTGAATTCTGACTTCCACCCAAAATCTGCACCCACAGCCCTCAGCTGTGTGTCAAGGGGCTGTTTGCTTGTTTTGTACTTCAGAGGAGCTGACTTAACTTTATGTGCTGGTCCAGATGTGACTCTCCCTGGGGGCATTCCTTGGCCAGGCTGTAGCAGGATGTTTCTGAGAATCCGAAGAGAAATGTGAAGCTGAAAACCAGCACTGCCTCAGGGGCATTCCTTTCCCTGGGAGAAAAGCTGGGACTGGGGAGGGATGGGACCATGGCCCATTTTGTGTGACTGAGAGCAGGAGGGAGAGATTTTTACAACGAGGAAAGTTTGATGGAGCCTGAGCTGCTTCTTAAGCCCAGCTTACACGGACAAGTGTGGTTGTGAAGTGATTACAGTGAGGATTTCTGGGGGAAACCTCAGCGATGAGGCTTTCTCAAGGATTTTGGAAGCTCTGCGTATAGTTCTGATTTCCTTCTGGAGGTCTTTGCAGGACTGTATCACCTTGGCAGACATTTTGGAGATACAGGAGGCCCATCCCCATCCAGGACAGGCTCACCTGGGCCCAAGCAGGGCAGTTATGGTGGGAGCTGGGTGTAGCCTTCTTCCCTGGGTGCTGGAGAGTGGGGCAGGGGGACTTGCCTGGGGAAGAGGTGTGGGNTGGGTAATACTCCGAGGGCTCCTCGGCGCCGGCCCCGCTCGAGTCGTGGCTCGGGGACGGCGTCGGCGGCTTCACCATCTCGGCCGTCTGCAGGACTGTATCACCTTGGCAGACATTTTGGAGATACAGGAGGCCCATCCCCATCCAGGACAGGCTCACCTGGGCCCAAGCAGGGCAGTTATGGTGGGAGCTGGGTGTAGCCTTCTTCCCTGGGTGCTGGAGAGTGGGGCAGGGGGACTTGCCTGGGGAAGAGGTGTGGGCTGCACATTCCATTATACTCCAAGGTCGTGCCATTTGTCTAGTGGGAAGGGACCTAAATGCCTAATTTATGACCTCATTAGTGGTGCTTGCTTCACATTTGCATTCACGGGCTCTGAGAAGAAAATGTTTGCATTTAAATCTTCTGCGAGATTTGAAATTAAAGATATGGGAAATTGCCCAAGAATCCCTTAAAGATGTAAGGGTGAATCATACATTAAAATAAAGATCCTGCAATTGCTGACATGGAGAGTAGATGCTGTATTCGAGGCACTGGGGCTTGTCCTGGCTCTGCTGTGCAATGCAAAACCAGCCCAAAGCAATCCATTCCCTGGCAGCTCTGATAAAGACAGCTCACTGTCCTGCTGTATGGCAGGGGCCCCACGAAAACACAAAGCACAGACAGATTCAGCTCTTGGTATGGGCAGTGGAGGGTGTTTTTTTCAGGGATTCTGGCAGTCAGAAAGGGGAAGAGGTGAGGACAACACCTGCTCCAAACCCCTGTAATCTGGTGAGGGGGTTCAGTCTGAACAGATGTAGTTTGTACCTAGAAAGCTTCCTGGGAGTGATCACATAAAGCCTCTCAGTGTCAGATGGGAAGTTACACACACACACTCAACCCCATCTTGCCTTTTTCCTCTTTGACATGAGTGTTGAAGTGTTCTGAGTCCATGGCCGTTCTGAGGATGAGAAAGCAAGAAAATGATCAGAGCAAATTCTGGAAATGATGATAACATAGTATGGTCCTAACAAATCAGTGCTAAATAAAGTGATAACTCTGCTCTGGGAGGAGAGCTGCCCCAGCAAGCCTCAAAGGCAGGCTGGCTCATTTAACCATGAGCCTAATCAACTGGCTCCTTCTAATTACCATGGAGGAGTGACTGTATAAAACCTGCTTCTTTCATATGTATCTCTCTCTTTTGGCAACTTCTCTCTAGTGCCTGGAGAACTGAAACCAGGAGACCAGGTTGGCTTGTTGGGACAGCCTCTCTAGCCTATATATGCTTAATTTCCATGTCAGCATAATTAGGAGGTGGCCACAAATAATGGATTGAATGTATTCCCCTGGGAAATTGGGTAGAAAATGCCAAGTTTTGAGCAACTTCCACCCATGCTTCAGGAGGAGCTTGCTGACAGAGCAGCTCATGGAGGTTTTAATTGCCATCCAGAGCTGATGATTCATAGGTTTCTCTCTTCCCATTCCCTTTTCTTTGGCAGATCCTGGATGCCCTGCTGACAACTGAAGCCAACAGCTCAAACCCCGAGCTCTTATCTGTCCTTCAAAACCCTCCCAGCCACCTCCTTTTCCCACTGATGTTGACAGCTCCACCACCACGCCGTGTCCCACAGGCTCACAGCGGTGGTGTCACTTCTCACTCTGCTCCCTCTCCGAGGTTTTGTGAAATGCTGGTGCTTTTCTGTGTGGCATCTCTGAATGCACCTTCTCTCCTTCCTTTCTGCCACCGGCACGAGCATTAGCGTCCACCTCTGTGGCTTTCCTGGCTCTGCATTGCCTCTGCACGTGTGAAGCTGGGAGGATCTGCTCCAACCTGCGTTTCCCTCCCCTTTCCACATTTCTCCACACCATGAACTGGTGCTGGGTAAGGGGAGGAACAGGCAGGAAGGAAAAAGGAAACTGATTTTAATTTCAGAAGACCACAGTGCTCTTGTTGTTATGCCCAGAGGAGCACAGGCTTTTGTGTTAATCCAAACATGAGATTTCCTGGGTTCTTCATGCTTTTGTTTCACTTCAGTGACTGACACTGCTAAATTGGTGGAGGATTTTTAGCAGAATATGGGAGATAGGGAAATGTGAGTTGCTCTGAAGTCCTGAATGTTCCAAAATGTGAGTTTGTCCTGCAGTTCACAAATGGATATTGCTGCCTGCTGGGAGGGGCTTGAAGGGTTTATGTGAATGAATCAATTAATCTTTGAGATATTTAAGTTAAAAAAAAAATCAACTGAGAGTATTTCTGGCCTCAATTACACACATAAAACATATTCAAATAGCCGTAGCATATTCAATTCAAATCCTACCTTATTCCTACAGCCTTAGGCCACCGTATTTATGTCAAGGATTTCCCACAGAGACATGTGCAGTGCTCAGTGTAATGTCTGCAGAGAAAGTGCAGAGTTTCTGGGGTGCATTTTTTTACTACTCTTGGTCAACCATAATTTGCATAATGACATCCATAACACGCTCTTGCATGGGTTTGCACTAGATAGCAGGGAGTTTTTTTAATTTAGAAGTATCTAAATACATTTTTGTTATATAAATGAGAGACAGAGAAATCGGCTTTTTATGTTTCATAGGGTTGCCAGGGTAGCAGTAGTAAAATATAGCAAATCAAGAGTGAGATCTGCAAGAATGAATACAGACTATGCCCAGAGGCTATGGAAGGCACCAAGACATATTTCAGGCTTTATCAGGAGTGAGGCAAACATTTGCACGGCCCTGAAAGAGCTTCTGGCTTCACAGTGAACTGCCACAGAATGGTGTAATTAAAAGTTACAATCTGTTTGAGCCTTGTCTCACACTCAGTAATCAAACACCATAATCAGAACGAATTATTGCGTTTGTATTCTGCCACCCACTGAAAAAGATGCATTGCTTGGCTTATAGCCTGGTCTTGATTTATGAGGTCTAATTTCAGAGACTGGCACAAAAAGTGAGTCAGATTCCTGCAGGAACTGTTGCACAGAAGCAGTGGTGCATGTGGGTTTGTGGTTTTTTTTTGTGAGCTTCTCATTGCTTAGAACAAAATGCCAGGTTGTTTCGTAAAGCTGCTTGGAGTGTGCAGACATGATGAAGGTTAAGCTGAGGAAGGGTTGGTCAGGACCAAGACAGAGAAGTGGGCACAGAATTTCTATTCAGGGCATTAAAATCAACCCTTGAAGCACAGCATTGCTTGTTGATTGCAAATAATGGAGCTGCAAAAATGGTTTCTGCACAGGAATGTACTGTTTGGCTCTGCTGCAAACTATTTTCTGTACCCATTTCAATACAAAGCTGGGATGTGATGACCGTGAATTATTTTGCTTGGTATAGGTAGGAGTTTCCTGAAAAAACAGGAAAATGGAAGTAGAAATCCAGAGCTAATGTTTTTATGTAAAAATTATGCTTATAAGAGAAAGTAAATTATGCATAATCCAGCAAACTTTTAGGATATCTGGTAGAGCAGCAGTCCAGCTCTGTCCTTTCTGAAGGACACACTGTGGCACACACTGGCATTCATCAGTATCCAGAAACGACCAGGAAGACACAGGCAGTAGTGTGTTTCCAAGTGTTTTTCAATAGATGTGAGACATTCAAATTAAAATAAACCATTCAAAAAAGTGGCAAATGTGCTGCAACTGTTGGAAACGTGTGAGAGTAACAGTCTGCAGCAGGCACTACAAACAGTTGGCAAAATAAACAGTGTCAGGCTGTGGCTGATGATTTTGTGATTAACAGCTGCCAGTTGTTTGAACAAAGGTCACTTTTCCACCAAAGTCTTGCCAGACCTTTAGGAAGGGCTTTCTTGCTTGGTTCTGAGTTTACTATTCAGCCCGATTTCTGCTCAAAACAGTCTGGAGAGCTGAATTTAGATACCAAAGACTAAAACTGTAAGTCAGATCCGAAGAGCTGGGACTGCCGTGGAGAAGAGGGAGTTTCTGTAGAGGATTGAGAGCCTTCTTGGGTTGTCTTTCTCCGTGATCCTCCCTCACACCTAACCACAACCTGTGTTTCCAGCTCCAGGAGCAGAGATGTGCATCTGTAGCCCCCTCTCTGATCAGATTAGCGCAGGTTAATGATCTCCAGCCTCTCAAAACAGCAGCCTCCTGACTTTTGGTGACTCCAGCTGCTTTGCTGGTGCCTCTTTTCCTTTGTTCTTTGTCACTTTACCCTGCCTGGCTTGTCAGGCCGAAGCTACATGAGCATCTCTGAGGAGGTACAGAGTAAACTTACTGGATGCTCTGCCCAGGGGCTGTGATTTATTGGTCCCCCTGTGTTTATTAAAAGGAAAATTGCCTCGCTTTTCTCACCATGTACAATGCCCACGTACTTCGTTTCCTGCCAACATTTCAAATGCTGGGACTTGGCAAGCACACCCAGCTTCTTAAAATGTAGGCCTTGGAGGCAAAAGTTTTTTGAAACTAACAGGTGCCTCTGAACTTTGATTTAAACTTGTAACTGTCGCCAGGGTTTTGACAGATGGGTAATGAAAGATCAAGACAAATGCTGGTAGGAGTCTTTTGAGATGTGCTGCTATTAGCATTTGCTCTGAGCACATTTTAAAGGGAACATGAGACGAACAATTTAATGTCTGTTAGTCATCTCACACTGGAGAGCCCCTGCCAGGGAAGGTGAAATGTCTAACTTAGAATTGATGACAGGGGATTGGTAATAAAGAAGAGGCAAAGGCAGGCACCAAAAGACCAGCTGCAAGCCTGGACCAGGAAAAGAACAGAAACAAAGAGACAGATCAAGTCCGAGTTCTCAAATTTGGGGCTATGTCAGTCAAAACTGAGCGTCCCGGGGTATGGGCTGGGAAAAAACACCTGTAATGAAGTCTCTGCTGGATGTGGTATTAGCTAGAGATGCTTGGGACACAGTGGAGGAAATAAGATGTTTCCTAGAGTGACTGTTGAAGTTGTCAGTGGAGAGTGGTACAGAATAATGCAGATAAGCTTCTTAAGCCACCCCTGGATGGCAGCTTAGTGGTACCTCTGCTTACCCTGGATCTGGCTTTTTACATATTCTTTAATATAATACTTCTACAAGGGCTCAGAGTGTGATATTTTATCACGCTCTGGTAGCCCCATATTCCATAAGTAATGAAGTGCCAGTGGAGTCGGAGGGATTGTCTTTCGAGGAGGGAGTCACTCCACACAACCTGCTCTTCTCTGCTATTGGATTTCCTTGCTTTTCCCTTCCACAGCACTGAGATGTCTCATAAGCTGCTAAACTCCAGCCCTAAACGAGCCAAGTAATTCCTTTCTGTGCCAATCTGTGTGTGTCACCGATAACGTAAATCCCCGTGTGCCACGGTGATCTGTGCCCAGATGTGGGAGGGAGCGAGCCAAGGCACCGACACCGTGCAGTGCTCTGCTTGTTCCCCTTCCAGAACCTGCACTGCCCTTATTTACCCAGGGAATGGAAAGAAAGGGATGGGGGCCTGTGCTGAATTGTGTGCTCCTCCTCTCCAAAGCCTGCCGGAGACCTGTTGGAAAACCCTGAGGAAGAGAAGGCTCAAAGCAACACCAGCTCCTGCTGTGGGGGGTTCTGGGGGTCCTCAGTCCCCAGGAGAGCACACGAGCCCCTCCACTGAATCCCCTTTTTCCTTTCAATGAGCTCTGGTGTCTTTAAAAGAATCCAAAGCAATGACAAATTTAACCACAGTAATTTTGCAAAGGGCACAGGCTTTTCAGTTCCCTCCTCCCTCAGTGTTTCCTGACATCTGTCAGTGTATTTTCTAACACTGTGCCTGTCATAAAATAACAGATCAGGGTGTGAAAACCTTCAGACCCTGGGAAAAGTGTTGGAGGTCACAGGGTCCCCTCTTTGGGGCTATCAGCATAATTCAGAGCCAGTGACACCCACAGATTAATTGCCCTTTTATTGATTCTGAATTGACTTCCTTAATTAAGGAGAGTGCCACTTGCTTGCATGATTGCTTTTTTTCATTTTCAAATTATTAAACCAAAAGCTTGGAAGTGAAATCCTTTGCTGTGTGTAAGCTCTTCCCTGGAAAATATTCTGCTGTGTTTAACAGACTTCCCTGCCTAAAGTTTATATTTCCTTGCTCAGTTCAGATTAATTGGTGTGATTGTTTTGATATAAAGTGCACTGAGACGACTTGCAGCATCTGGGGCTATTGAAGCAGCGAGGGGCCCTGTCTGTGTGGGATATTGTGATAGAGATGCTTTCCTTGGAGGAACCAAAATAACTGGAAACTTGGAGAAAAACGTTCCCTTTTCACACAGCTTGTCAATATGTTAAGTGCTCTGGAGACAGCGCTTTTGTGCTTCTGCAGACATTAAATCCTGAGTGTTTCCTGGGCTGTGACAGTCCCGTTTTCAAATGTTTTAAGCATTGATTGTGCTCAGGATGATGGACCCAGTGGTGGAAGCTCTGCTGAAGGGATAATGGTGGTGCTGGAAGGAAGAGAGTGAAGTATTTTCCTGGAATACCAGCCTTTGGTCCTTCCCTCAGGCTGTTCTTTGCACAGAGGCTTAAACCATAAAGCAAACACAGAGGTTTGGGAAGGGAAGATAAAAACTAGAGTTAAAATTTGAAAACTCTCACAAAATTTTTCCCAGCTCTTCCCACCAAATTTGAAGTGGTGCGAAGTTTGGGTTGATTCTCATACGGGATTTTCCTCTCCTTTTCCACTTGACCAAGCACACAAGAAAGGAGGTTATGCTGAAGTGAATGCTGTTACTCCTCAGGCTGCAAGGCTGACGGGGATTTTGTTCCTTTGAAAGGTTTTGAACAAATTGGAGGGATAAAAACACAGGAATATTCTCCAGACTGCTCTCACTGACATTCCCCGTGCAACAACAGCACATTCAAAAGAAGCTGCTGTTGTGGCAGGGTGAAGGGGGAGTTCTCTGGGGCAAAGTTGAGGTCTGGGGTAAACTTGGAGCTCTGTGAAGCTGCTCTTCAGGGAAGCAAGAAAAAAAACAGCTGGAAAACCAAGAAAAAAGATCTGTCATTGCATATCTGCTCCTGGCATTTCTGAGCGCACTGTACCCCCAGGACCTCCAACTCACATGGAATAAGACTTTCTTTTGCTTACCTTCTCTCTTTACCCTGCTGCTGCTGCCATCCACCTGCCTCTTGGTGTTGGATCTTCCATGTGCTCCAGCTCCTCAGTACAGATAATTGGTATGGGGAGAGCACGGTGCAGGATAAAGCTGTCCAGGGTCACCTTCCAATATATTGTAGCTGCCTTAGAGACTGTAACTAAGGAGAGTAACTCGTGGTTCTGTAAGATAACGTGGAGCAGGTTGGACTCACTGGTCAACTGGGAAGTTTTAGGAAAGCCATCTCTGCAGGTGATGTGGAATCGGGTGGTTTTTTGCTCTTCCCATCTGCAGGATTTAACATCAGAGCAGCGATTTACTCTCTGGGGACAGATCAGGTGCAGTCCCTGCTGCTTACTCTTTGTCAGAAGCAAAGCATAATATTCCTGCTTTTAAAATGAGAAGTATTGCACAAATGTATTATTCATTTTTAAGAGATAAATACTGGAGCTGAAGAAATAATCGTAGTGCAAAGACTTTCAAATGTATTTCCATACATAATAGCTTTCTGAGTGTGTATATACACGTTCTCCACAGTAAATATATATTGCAGTTAAAATTAATTTGTATAGTCATAATGGGGCTATTGTGGTAATAGGTGATTTGCTTCTCTAGTGGTTTGAGTTCTAGCAGGGTAAGAAAAGCATGAGTTTGGTCTTCAGTGAGTGCAAGCTGGTGCAGCCCTACATTGTTGTCATTCTGGACTTGATATTCCAGAGTGAAGGTGGTGGCAAAACAGCATCAACAGCACATACTGAGCCAGAGGGAACGGGTCAGGTCACCCTCCCTGGCGTTTGTGCTGGAGTGTTTTCAGGAAATCTGGGGCTGGATGCCCAGGCTTAACTGGAATTTAACACAGTCTGAGGAGGAATAGAGCCCGGTGGCTGCCATCACCTTTAGCAGCATCTCAGAATTGCAGCCGTGATTCAAAAAAGCCCAGTTCTAATTTTGGGGTTTTTTTGAGGCTCCTCTCTCCCCAGCTCAGAATTCTGTCATCAGCTTGCCAAAAATCCTTGCTGAATTTTTTTTTTTGGTCTGAAGATATCTTGTAGAGAACACAGAGTACAATCCACATGTGCTGCAAAAATTCCTTCAGGTTATACTGCATTGATGTCACGATCCATCCCAGTGCAGCATCTTCCAGAGGAAACCCAGCAAGACCAGCCTGTGTTTGAGAGATTTATTCAGACAAAACTGTGAGGGAATGCAACTGGACCAAGAATCCTCAAGAGGGAAACAAATCCCAACTAAAGACAGTATAGCTGGCTCTTAAAAAAAGACAGTCTTTTCCATATTTATGTCTTTTCCCAAACTTGCCAATATCAAACCCAGGCGAAGGTCATTACTTGGTTGAAACAGTAAGGAAAGAAATTGTATGCATCTCTTTGGTATAATGCAATAACAATGTGCCTTTTTCCTTCCCTGGTGGCTGAGCTATAAAAGAGGATCAGCCTTCCACAGCTGCTAGCCACAAATTGTACCTTTGGGTTAAACAAGAAAAACTCTCACTTTTAGGCTTTAGTTCCATAAATTACTGAGTTGCTTCGATAAATCCATGTGAATCCAGTAAGGTGCTTAAGCAGGCACATTAATGAGCCTTAAGCAAACATCTCAAAGCAGATGTGGCTTTATGTGTGCGTGTTAAAGGGTCTTCTCCCCCTTCTCCCGTTAGGATGGTGTAAAACGTCTCGCAGGCAGCTCTCTCTTCTCAAGCACTTGGTGTGGATGTGCCAGGTTGGCCCCGTGGCACTGTCCCACGTCCTGGCTGCTGTTGGGCTCTCTGGAACACCCCCTAACCTGCTCTGTTCATGGAGGGATTATTCCTAGAGGGATGAGAACTGTGGTGCCAGTCTGGATGAAGTGCAGAACGTTTCTACTTCGTCTGTCAGTGGTAGAGGATGCTGACGTACGAGCAGCAAGCAGGACGGATGGAGTGATCCATCCCAGGCCATATGCTCCTCATTTCTGACAGTTTGTACTTTGCAAAGACTTTCTGAGCCAGCAATCCTGTTTAGACCACCACGGACCTGCCCTCTAAGATTGTGTTTAACTCCCTTTGAAAACCATTTAAACCTTTCAATAGTTCATGAGCTTGAAAAACATCCGCTGGGATGATGGCTTTGCTAATTACAGCGGTCGCTGCGTTTTAAACCAGCACAGTTGCTTTTGTAGCCAGCCAGAGACTGGAGGCTGAGAGCAGGTAGGAGAAATGCAGGGCTTTGCCATCTGCTCCTGCTGAAGTGTTGTTTTGGGTAAGTGGCCGTCCAGTGCATTAATGGCCCCTGGTAGCAGCACAATACCTGGCGGTCCTGGCGTCCTTTTCTGGCTAATAGAAAATGTCACAGTGTAAGCACCGCGTTCTAATTGCATTGGCCCATTTCCATCACAAGCATTAATTTAGTGTAATGCTGTTTGGGAATCTCAGTGAATTGCTGACGTGGGGCTTGCCAGCTGCTGGAGGTACTGCAGTTCTCCCCGGGCTGGTGTGGCTGTGCTGCTCGAGCAGGAGCAGTACGAGGGCTGAACTGAAGCAACTTAAAGCATTTAAAAGTAATAGCAGACAGATTAATTTTACAAGTGGAGCCAGGGCAGGAAGAAGCAGTGCCAGTTTGCATTGGGAAAGAGGGCAAAAACCAGAGGGTTTTGAATGCTTTCCAAAGCTGCAACACTCTAGTGCAAGCTGACACTAATTCTGGTGTAAGCCGTGCTAACACCAGCAGATCTCGTGTGTTTTGCCAACGTCAAAAGTGGCAGAGCTGCATGGAAGGAGGGATGATTTACTATGAAACAACAGCAATTATACCAGGGATGCAGATTACTCTATAATGAGAGTGAGCCAAGGCCACATGTCAGTGCATTAGGCTTCTAGTTCACATCTAACCATAAATCTTCAGTATGAAGGTTATAAAACTCTTCCCACCAATGTTTGTCTGCCTGAAAAATCTATGAAGCATTAGCAGCAGCTTGAAGCTATGAAGAGGAACCACTCAGCTTAATTTACATGTAAAATATATACAGTACAAGCTGCAAAAAAGATCTCTTGATGTTTTCCCATGATATAAATATTTGATGTTGTTTAGATTCCTTTCCTGTTCTTTTATGGAGGGTTTTCTACTCAATTAGAGTTGGGTGGAAACACATTTTCTGCCCAGTTTTGTACCAGAATCATGGAGAATGATCAAAATGAACAGATGTAAAAATTAAATTTGTTATTGCAAATGAGATTTATAGATACTTTCTCTTTGGGGAATATGTTGCTATATTGATTTCTTCAAAATAACAAATAATGATACGGACTATTAGAAGCTGTGAGGCGGTGAATCCAATTCCTGACAATTTTATTATTCCATCACTCTGAAAAGAATTTGTTCAGCTAATTCTTGTTCTTGCTGATACAAAGTAAAGATGAAAGCTTCTGTAACTTGATAGTTGAATTGACATCTTCATTCCATAAGCCATAACAGAATGGACAGTACAAAACGCTCTCTACAGAGATTTTTTTTTTATTTAATGGAAAAGCAATTTTGGGTTTGCCTGACTTTCAGGTACTGAAGAGCAGCCATGCTGGATCCAACAGTTGGGCTGTCCCGAAACTTCTGAAGAACCAAACCTGATGCAATATTTCAGGGCCCAGCCCTGAGCTGTGCAGACGAATCTGCAATAAGACTCTGTCTGATTTTACTTTGTACGGGAGTCAGTCAAGAGAGATTTGCTGAGGGTAGATGCATGACACTCATGTGAACCTGATCACCGTGTAGTTTACCATGACATTTGGTTGAAAAAGAACCAAAGAAATAGGGTTGTTGGGTGAAATCCTCCTCACGTGGCTCTTACGGGAAATTCTATGGAGTGCAGAAGTATTTATATGACATAAGAGAGTAAATTTGACTTGCTTATTCTCATCCCTAATACTGCAGTTGAGGTGGAGTACTTAATTTGTGTATTTTAATGAAGGTAGAATAGCATAGCTATTGCCTGGTGGAAACCCATGCTTTCATGATCATAATTCAATGACTTTTAATATATATACCATATTTATGCAATGTGCAGGAGAGAGAAATTCCTGAGGGTGTGGTACAGTCAAAATCAGCTGTGCAACAGTGCGAGTCTGGTTCCTGTTTTTATACATATTTGCAATGATCCAGCAGACTCCAGAAAAAAAATCCCATTGCAAAGAAACACAGATTAAAAACAAAAAGGAGTTGAAATCACTGGTACCTAGCAATTATATCCAAATAATGATGATTCAAGTAACAAGCATATAACTACATTTCCTGGCACCAGCATTTCCACTAGGGCAAAACAGCACTTTAACAGTGTTCCTAATCAGCATGTGCAACAAAACAGAACCTCAGCTCACTGCTACTTAACCGGATGCTTTTTTTTTTTCATAGTGTTTCATAAATATCTTTAGGAAGTGAATCTGATGATAATAATTATACTACTGCTGTATGCAGCTAAAGACTTCTCCCAGAATAACAAATAACCTGTTAGAAAATCTCTAAGAGCTCCCCATGCCTGCCTACACTAATAATACAGTAGTGCTTTGTGTATACAGAGGCTTTTTAAAGGCACTTTCATGTTAATTATCTAATTAAGCCTTACAATTCTCTTTGAAAGTAAGTCAGTATGATTATACCAATTTTATGAAGGTGGAAACTGAAAAATAAAGGCTTGATGTCATTTCATCTAATGTTCTTTGACCTTCCCTGACTTTCTTTGATTAGATTGACTGAGGGGGTTAGGTGTGAGCACAGGAACCCAAAATTCCCCCTTTAGGTAGCAGAGGGAGCAGAGAAGGTGATTTAACCCACGTGAGCTCTGTGAAGAGCTGCCCTGGGATCACCCATGGGAGCACTGGGATGCTGGGTCTGGTCTCACTGTCACCACTGCCTAAAATCTGAGGGGGAGAAAAAACCCAAAGTCGAATGAGCAAAGCTCCCAAACTTTTTTCTAGCAGTGGTCCGGTGTCCAAGCTGTCTTTAGCATCCTTCTCAGCTGGAAAAGGTCCCAACACTTGCAGGACCCACTTGTTATGCGGGTGATCTGCCTGGTTAGGAGTGAAGCCATCACACCCAGGGTTTGTCACAGGCCTGTGACAGGGTTCCTCACCCACTGCAGCCTTGTGGGGTTCATCTTGAGTCCTTCAGTGTAGTGAGAATGAGGAGATGGGAAGAGAGAGAGTTCTCTCACGCCTTGCTCTCTGGAGTGCCAGCATTTCCGTGCCCGTCCGCTGGGATCTGGCTGTGAGCAGCAAAGAATCCCCGCGGGTGCCACAGGTCTCGTTCATCCTGCAGTTAGTGCTGCAGTCCGTGGGTTAACTTCAGCACACGTGGAGAAGCTGGTTTTTAGCCAGGAATCTCAGACAATGCTGCTGTGGGTATTTGGTGGCGCTGAGTTTGGCAGGGAGAAGCATCTCCAGCCCTCCTCTCCTGCTTGGCAAGCCTACCCAGCTTGCTGCACTGTTTGCAGTGTTTTGAAACAACTTGTGTAGGCATCTGTGGAAGTGTTATGTGTGTAGCTGCAGATTTCATTTCCAAATGAGTATAAAAACCCCTAAGAACAGAAATGCTTATCGTAAGACAAGAAATCAGTTTGGTAGATGGTAGTTTATAGTGATATCTCCTTGATGGAGTGATCTTCAACCCCTCCTGGGCCATGGGCCTGTGGTACTGACAGACAAACACCATAGGCAGGATCAGGCTTTGCCTTTCTTCACTGTTTTGGTGGAAACTTCTTGATTTCCCCTGGCTGCTGGTAGCACTGAAAGCTCTTACAGGAAAGTACAGGTTGTGGGCTACTGCCTTAATAGCCGTATTTCCTAAAACTTTCCTGTGCAAATTCAATAAATAATTCATGAAGTGATTGAGGCTGATAGAACTTTCTTCTGTGCTTGCAATGGTTCAGACATCACTTTTATCTTTTCTAAGTCCTAATGCATAGTTGGCAAGTGACTTCACTACTTCACAGGGAGCCAAACTGCTGGAAATTTAAGGCTTGGATGCTTAAGCAAAAATTATAACCAACTTAATCAGGCTGTAATTGAGGCAGGGAAGTGCAGTGATGGGGGAGATCCAGAGTCAGGTCTGTGTGTGACCAGGGAGACCCGCTGTAACTGGGAGTCAGGCTCTGAGCAGCGGTGACCCCATCCACTGAGCTGTCCCCAGCGGGGTGGTTGTCCCTCTGGCAGGTGGTTTTGAGGCAGTAGTGATTTTCAGCTGCTAAATCTGCCTGTGGAGATGAATCAGTGCCCTTCCCTACCTGCCACTGTCGTGGCAGTGCTGCCAGGAGACGTGTGCATGGGAGTCAGATGGAAGGAAGGTTGTCCATTAAAACTCTGCATTCCATAAGGAAATGGGGCATTTAACAAGCACTGCTTGAAGGTACCAAGTATATTTATTTACTTCTATCCACACTGAACTGTCATGAAAAAGCGAATATTGTAATGAAGTTATATTTCAGGAAAGCAGGTAAGTCTTAGAGGAGGGGCCTCTCACAGGGCTTGTTAGTATTTGCTGTTCCCCTGAACACCTCAAAGGAGGCATGTGCCAAGCTGAAAAGAGAGCAGAGCTTTTCAGTTTCCTTTCAAGTGCTGGCTGGAGGGGAAACCACAAGGACTTTCCTCTTATGTTGACTGCTGTAATGATGTGCTGTACTATTGAATTTCCAGGTCTAACTGATGTGGATCAATTATTTGAGTTTGATGGGCCACCTGCTTGGGAAACTTCTGTAGTATTTATAAAAGACCTGGCAGTGCTCTCCTGGCAGGAGATACTTTTATATTCGCTCCTGTGGAAGTGCTGTCCAGGTTGAATTATAAAATGAATCAATGCCATGCTGGCAATGGGATGTTACTTGGGTTTTCAAGTTCCACAGTAGGACTTCCTCAGTGTGTAGTGCAGGATGGATAATTAGTTTAAAGTATGTGCCAAAACTTGAGACCAATGATATGTTGCACATAAAGGCTCCTTTGTGTGAGAAACACTCGAGTCTGTGTCAGTACAGGGTCAGTGCATTGCAGGGTGTCACCCAGAGATTGTGGGTGGTGGTGTCAGCTGTGAGAGTTGTGATTCTGCAATAACCCAGACAGCTTTTATCAACACACTTCCCATGGGAAATATCATCCCTGCTGCTCCTGCAGAGCCCTGGCTGCACCTGCTGCTCCTTTCCAGGTGTCTTCCCACCAGCCCTTGGGTGCAGAAAGGGAACGTGCAGCACACTCCTTTCTTAACAAAGGAGATGATTTTGGGCAGTGCGATGAGCAGGAGTAAAAGGCGTGGAATTGTTCTTACCCAGGTTTTTTATTCTGTGTTTAGTAGCTGGGGCAGAATTTCTTACAGTTGTGCAACATGTGAGGCATCTGCAGTTTCTCCCAGCACTGAAATTCTTCAGCACTTTTCTTGCTATGACAAGGATTTGATGGCCATTCTTTCCCCACAGAGTATTTCTGACAACAGCATACAAATATTTTAAATATTTTACTTTAGAAACATCTGGTTGCTTTAACCAAAAGATAGATTTCTTTGGAATTAGGTTCATGAATTTAAATAAAAGCTATTAGTTGTTGTGGTTTGGTTTTAGTTTTCTTGTTGGCTAAGAAAATAGTCTGAAAGTATACAATCATCTTTTCTGAGTGTGCCTGCTTTGTTTGTCCTGTCCTTTGAACATTCTGTTATGTCAAATACTGTATTTTGATTTCCATGAGCAACCTTATGACTGGACAACTGCCTTTGCAGAGTATCTTCCTGCACAAGGTGCAGTTACAGCTGTGGAAAAATCCTTGAATTTTTAAGTTCTCTCATTAAATGGGATCTTTGTAATCCTGAGGTTCCAGTGTGTGGAGATCAGACTCCTCTAAAACACAGAAGTGGAAATATTTACAGGTTTAGATAGGTTTTTTTAGTTTGTTCAACTTCAAAAAAGTTGAAGAAGGGTATATAATGTATGTATTGCTGGTTGTTTGTTACTTTCCTGGAGGAATAAAAGAATGTGACCAGATTCCATTTTGGCTGTTAAATCAGTGCAGCCCTGGAACCATGTTAGTATTCCTGACATTTCATCAAAGCACTGATTTGGCAGCTCCTGACATTTGGATCACTGACTAAACTTGTTTCCTTGTTGATAGCAAGTCATCTGCAGTTAGAGCAAAACAAGGCTCCTGGACCTGACAGATCTTCCTTTGCCTTGAAAATAAATCCTAACATTGCAAGGTCACTTGAGAGCTCTCATTGGAAAAAAGATTCTGTTCTTAACCCTTATCTGGGTCAGTACTTCTTTACATTTCCATGGTCTTTATGGAGGATCAGAAAGTACTTTATAAATATTAGATAGTATTAGATAATCTTTCTGCTGAGTTTGATAAAGCAGTATTTCCTTCATTCCATGCTTTAGGCTCGGAGTAGTTAAGTGACTTGCCCAAAGCAGTCTGTGGTAGAGCTGTGGATAAAATTTATGCTGATACCAAGCTGGCCTTTCTGTACTGTGGTACTTTATTCAAAGGGTTCCTTAGCTCTTAGGCTCTAATGATTCCAGTGAAAACAGCATATAATATGCTTTATAAGCAAGTTCAGGAACTGACAGGAGGGAGAGAGAATTATAATTTAGACTAGAGGACAGTACGTTATTTTTTTGCAGAATAAAGCAGAAGGGGTAAGAACATCTGGCTGCTCCCCTTGCCTCCCTAACAGTGGGACTGAGTGCAGGCGTGAGCAGAGTCCTGGTTAGTTATGGACATTCAGTGATGCTATAATCCTTTTTTTGCAACACCAAGGTGTGTAGTCCTATTCCAGGCACACATCTCAGGCATTTCTGGAGAGCCCGAGGAGTGACATTTCATAGTTACACTACTAAACTCGTTTTTGGTTTGTTTTTCGTACAAAGGCAGAAGAAGGTCCTGTAAAAGCTGACTTTATTATTGTGTGATGCTGATCTCACATACAACAGTCTGCATAACAGTTATGTTCTATGTACCCTGTTCTTCTGGCTTCACCTTAATCAGCCTCCTTATTGATGCTTGATTGGCAATTTAGTGATGTGGGATGGAATTCAGCTCAGCACGGCCTCGTCGACCTGCAGTGAATGGCTCCCCTCAGCCTGGATGTACTTTTTCTGTAATATATCACTTTTGCATCAGCGATTCTCTACATGACCTCCTTGCTTTTGATTTCCTATTTGCAATATCAGCTTTTTCAGACAAAATCAATGATGAGCGGTATAATTAATTTTTACGTGTTTTAATTAAGTTTTCAGCTGCTCCAATGCTTTTCATTATCTTAGCATGATCTCTTGCTGCTACCGAACATTACAACAAAAAAACCCCTGTTGATTAAATAAATTATTATTTAAAACGTCCCCTGCAAGTTGTCAAAGTAATTAAAGCTCAGTGATGCAAAGTGAATATAATACCTACTGCACAAAGAAATGTCAGGTAGAGCAAGGTATTTAGAAGGTCTCAGGAACCTACAGCAGCTTGGGGCAGGTTCTGTCAACTCTGCAATGGTTTGTGTGGCACCTCCCCATCCCTCTGACATCTGATGCCATTCGTGTTATCCCAGCCATGAGGATAAAGGACCCATTGATGCCTCCAGGAGCTGAATTTGCAAGCTGAACAGAGATCACCATTATTAATATGGCATGATACAGGAAGGTTTGAGTTCCTGACAACTTTTGAAACACTGCTTTGCAGAAAAAATACAATATTGAACCTGCTACTAGATAGGAAAGAAATTGATGGTACCTTGTCTCTCAGGGGTTTATTTTTAGAGGAATTCATCTTACTCTATTTCACTGGTAAATTAATCTGTTCATTGGGTTCTTGGGTAGAAGACAGACATTGCTTGGCTGTTGCCTGCTTAATTATACCCTGTAATTTTGATTGACGGGGGAATATGCATTGAAAAGCAGCTGGAGGTGTCTGTCAACTAGTTTAGAAACTGGTGAGGAATCTGTGCCTCCTGCAGTAGCTGCTTGCTGTGCTGCCGTAGGCCAAGTGGGAGGTTGGTGGATGGCTGGGGGGCAGAAGCAAGCAGCCATACTCTGTTCTGAACAGTCAAAAATCAGACGTTTGAACTGTGCCACATCTCCTTTCAGCAAACGCTGGGCTCCCATTCAAAATCTGAGGGTTAAGCATGAGGAGCTTGTGTTTCTGTGTAAGGCATTAATTGGGATTTCTCCCTGCTGGAGTGCCTGTGAGGATGCTTTTGCTGTGTTAACTTGAGATTCTTATGGTGTGGTTGGCTTTTATGTGTGGCTTTTATAACTGCTGCTCAGTATCTCTGTAAATTGTGTGAGACTCCAAGTCACGAAGGTGAAGGTACTTTCAGTGATTTTGGAGGGGTACAATGTGGAACGGGGGGAAATGGAATGAACACATTTAGTTGAAAGCTGTGAGCTGTAAAAAGAAAAACACTGAACATTAATGATAGTGTGAGAAGTTTGAAGCCATTAAAATGGCTGGAACACAGTTTGTGCAGGGATGAGCTGCTGCTTTTGGGGCCATTTGCGGCTACATGGTGTTTGCCGTGTCCTCATCCCCCATTTCTCTGTCCACGATGTTCTGCTGCTGCTGCATCACTGTTCTGCCTCCTCTTGATCACACGAGTGTTGTGGGGGAGAAAGAGAATGAAGAGACTGTCAAAACTGTAATATTTTTGCCAGCAGCCTCCTTATTCTGGGAGTTTCATCCCAGGACAGTCTTCCCAGTGGTGAAAGCAGGGCATTTTTGCATTTTTCCATGTTTGCCGAGGAGCTGTGAGCCAGTGACTGGTGAGAGAACACCAGATGGAAATGAAAGGTTGGAGAGAGCCCTAGTGAATGTCACCAGCTGAGCAGCCTTGCCCAGGCCGAGGTGCTACAAGCAGCAATCCTTTCTTTGGTCAGCATTATTCCAAGGTTTATTGCCAGAAGGGAACTGGAGAGGGAGTGTATGTCCGTTTGTTGGGATGCTGTCATCAGGTCTGGTGCAGCAGGGAAAGGAGAATGTGGGCCATGGGGACAGCCCTCAGTTCCATGAGGTGCTCTTTGCAGCCAAATCACAGCTCTAGCTCTACCTGCAGCTCTCCTTTTCACAACTTTTAAATGGGCATAAAGTGCCATACAAAATAAGCAGGATTCTCCATTCAAAACAAGGAGTCTGGCTTACGAAGTGATTTAAAAAACTGTTCCTTCAGAAATGTCTGTGCAACATGACTTGACTGATTTACCTTATAATGGCTCAAAGCCAAGAACATAATGAAATTGTGAGCAGAAGAAATTACTCTAGTGCTTTTTCCCTTTTGCTATCTGCTGATTTATTGGAAATGCCTTTCATTCAAATAACTGTCCCATTAACCCACATGCTGCCAGAACCCTGGGAAAGAAAAGAAAGACAAAACAGAGGCAGTGACTGCTCTGTAAGAGAGGAGAGCCAACAAATGTAAGCAGTGTTACACTGTGTGTTTGCAATTTTGGAGGCAAAAAAAAAGTTTCTGATTTCAAGCGTAACTGTTACTCTGGGAAGCTGGAAGCTTAAAAGCCCAATGGGTAGCTAATAAAAATTTTGTGATGGCATGTCTCAGCTCTTCTGACATGGGCTATTTAAATCCTAGACTTGCATTGCAATAATAATGAGATATTCCTCCCCGATATTGATTCTCTGCCCAGTTTGGGACCGCCTGTGCAGCCTCTCTCTGCGGTTCGGGAACGTTGAGTCTGGATCTTCATGGCTAAATTTCCCGAGTGTCAGACAGGCTCCTAAAGCTGTGGAGATGGGGGTGAGAAGCAGCACCACGCTGGCGTGCCTTGTGGCTGTGATCTCACAGGAAAAGGGCAGAAGGAGGAGAGGAACTGGGAGCTGGCAGGGAGGCTTTGCTGTAGCACTCTGGCTTCCAGCTCCTGGTACAAAAGCCTGGCTGCCTCCAGTCCTGCCTGGGAGAGACAGAAAATAAATTGCTGCTGTTGAACATTTTATTTGCACTCACAGAATATTCATCCAAGGAGCAAAGAAAGCACCAGAGGAGTGTGATGAGGGCTCATTTTTTCTTAGCAAGCCAGTAGGAAATAATGCCAGAATCAGACACGGTGGAAGATTTTTGACAACATGGAAATTCCTCTTTGTGCATTGCCAGCTAACTCCAGCTCGGTGCAATTCCTCTCACCTTGAATCAACAGCAGCTCCTAGAACTGCTGCAATTTCTTAATCAGTGGCTATTCAGCATGGCTTCATCACTGAACCTTTCCATTGTAGACACAGACCAAGTGTAGCAACTAAAAAGCTTTTGTTTCTGCCCTTCTGGAAGAACAGAAAGAGGCAAATACTGGCAGAATTTCTGCATAGTGCCTCTTAGTTGGTATCTGTAAATACTTCTGAAAACTATGGAGTTTTTTTGAGGGGGGAAAAACAAAGGTAAAGTTGATGCAAAGAGGTGTTGTTGATCTGAATACATTCAAACAGAAAACTAGATTCTTTCCAATTGTCAGAATTTCTGGAATATTTTCCTGAGGAGATATTAGGGACTGAAAGGCTAACAAATTTTGTTAGTTTGGGGTAAGTTTAGGTAGAAGTTTGGGGTAGGTCGTAGGTAAGTTTAGGAGGAAATGAGGTTTTGTCTGAAAGAACAAACACATATAGATGATGTTCCTTTTGAAATGGAACTGTTCTTGAGCCTCTCAAAATGGTTCAGGTCCACATTGTGCTCTGCTGGTTTCAGATACTGCTTTACCTGTCTCCCACTTTCTGCATCAGCAGATGGACACTGTGTCCATGGCATGGCAGTGGCAGATTTGCTTCTGCATCTGTTTTTCAGTTTTGAGACTGAAGAGGCATCTGCTGTTTATTTCCCAAAAGGAACATTGATGGATACTGGTAAAACCCAAACTTTGGGCTCGACAAGTGGTGGTGGAAAACCTTCTCCTAGAAAAGCAACTGTGTTGTTAAAGTTTGGCACAACTCCTTGGGGTGTGTTTTGGAGCTGGCTATAAATCAGGGGCTGTCTGGGACATGAGGAGAAGTAACAGCCCCTTTACAGTTATCAGGCAATCCCTGGAAGCTGGTCTCCACATACAGGTAAAGATTGGGATTAAACTGTCAGTGTAACCACTTGTAAAGCTCTTTGAGTTTGGACTGATCAAGCCAGTCAGGGCAGGCTGAAAAGGCCCCGAGACAATGTGGAATTTGACAAAATAAGGGTTTTTTAAGTGCATAATTGAACATCAGCTTGCAGGAGAAGAACAGCGATAGTTCAAAGTTGTGTAGATAAATATTGTGCCTCAAAGTTGTGTTGGAAGGGGAATTTCAAAGATTTGTCTGCAGCCTTGCCAATTAAAAGAAATATAAATATTTGCATTCATGGATGCCCTGGAGTCCTTTCTCTAAGTAAGACAGAAAAGGTAGAACAAGGTTTGCAATTCAGTACTTGCTAAGAAAATAAAGACCTGGGGCTGTGCACAAGTACTTACTTAATCTCTGTTGTATTTGTTGTTTCTTTGACACTTCTTTCTGCTACTTCCACTGATGTCTGGTAGATGGCATTAGCGTATAACAAATTTCTGAAGTTCTTTTCTTCTTGGAGGGGGTTTATTTTTCATCCATTTCACAGATAATGCTGTCTTTTTCTGGCTAAGCAGTTTTAAAGCATTTTTTTCCCCTCAATGTTTCAGTTATGATTTGACTAAATGCTTATATTATTCAACATGCCTTTTTTCCTCCTCCTTGTGCCATATAATTATTATTTCTTCTAGAGGGCATCAATCACTGAGAAAGAAAAACTTGATATCTTCGGCTGACTCTGAATTTAGAAACTCTGTTATGTTGTGCACTGTTTATATGCAGGACCATATTTATTTCATATTCTCCTGGCATAGAAAGGGGGATGGTGCTCTGAAGGGAGAGGAAAAATTTCTCACACAGAGAGAAGCAGTGCAGATACTCAGAGTAGTAAATAGGAGTGCTTATATATAGGGTTGAAGACATATTTGACTTCCCTGCAGAGAAAGAAGCTCCATAAATATCTTTTGTCTTTTTTAGTCCACATAAGCATTTTTAGCTAATTTTGTGCGCTCCAGGAAAATTAAAAGGACGTCCATGACACAGGGGCCGTTTTGCATAGGAAAACAGTCAGTCCTAGGGATGTTGTTTATCTGGACCAGGAGAAGGAAGTTTCGTCCACAGGGAAGCTTTGGCAACAGGGTTTATGAGTCTGCCAGTAGCTTCATCTTCATCAGTGCTCCCTGGGGAAGACATCTTTTGTGCTGAGATGTACATATTCATCCTTGCTTTTAGATTCAAGAAGCAGGTAACATTTTGAGCAAATATTTTGGCTAAATGCTGGTTGAGAGACATTTGGAGCAGTGGGACACTGCTTCCTCCCCCCCCCTCACCCCAGATTCTCCCCACCATAGAAAGAAGACTTATTTCCTTCATAAATAACCAGTCTTCCAACAAAAATCACCAGTTTCATAATTGGTTTCTTCTCAGAACAAGCCACAGCCCATAATTCTCCAAGCTTTGCGTGTCGGTAGCAGGATGGAGAAGTGGAGTGCTGAGGGAACAGTTTTGTGGGAGCAGTAATGATTTTAAGTAATCCTCAAGAGGTATCTGTTTATGAAGATGATCCTTTCCAGATCAGATGTGCTTGATAGCAAAGGACTAAAAAATGACAGAGATATCTTTGAGGTTAATTTTGTATAAAGACTATATAAATGCAAAGCATGCTAAGCACCAGGTTTTATTGAATCTATCCAATTATGAGCAACTAATCAGCATAATTTTCCTGCATTTTCAACCACATTTCCTTGAGATTGAAGTATTTAAGGCAATTATGAAAAAATGACAACACCTAATTGTGACGAATTTTATCTTTAAGCAATCCTTAGGTTTATCTTTATAGAAATGCAAATAATTTAGGACAGACAGGGCTAAGCACTCTCTGGGTCCTGGTGTAAGAGGCATTATTGTGTTGCAGACTCACTGTAGTGAGTGAAGAGCTGAATACATGTCGCCTGGTAGCCAGCTTTTTTTCTTCTCCTCTCTTCTCCTCTCTTCTCCTCTCTTCTCCTCTCTTCTCCTCTCTTCAATAGCTTCTAAGGCATGTTGGTTTAGAGTTGTTTCAGGGCCTGCAAGCCTTCCTTGCTTCAAAAGACAAGGCCAGCTTCAGCATCCAGTGGATGAGGAAAGTGTGTGGGTGCATTTCTGTCCTTTTGCTTGCAACAGCCTCTAACTTCCAGCATTAAGGAGTCATTTCTCTTAGTGAGCACCACCAGGGCTTCCTCTCAAAGAAAGATGGATTAATTTCACATGGGGATCGCCATCTGAAAGGTGCTGACCTGCTGTAGCACAGCAACATTCCTTTGGTTTCCCAAGCTTCAGCAGATGGAGGTGTCCTTGCTGGGGTTTCTCTGAATCCTCTTGGTGTGTTATTTCCCCTCTCTGCCGTCCCATCTTTATGGTGGTCCTCTGCTATCATTTGCAGGCAGGTTGTCTTAAAACTGTTACTGCACCTTTCCTTGGCCTCTGTCATCTCTCACAGTTACCAAAATAGCACTGGTTGTGGACTGCTCTCCAGTACAGAAATAGCATGTTGTTGTAATGTAGAGCATTAAAATTCATAGACTGTAGCCCGTCTGTTTCTTGCACTTTCTGGACAGGCCTGTTAACCTTTGAGAGATTTGCCGTTCAGATCTCGCTGTACAGTAATAAAAACAGGTAGGTGAAAAGGAGCCCTGCTGGGAGAAAGTTTATGTGTTGGGATGATGAACCCATAAAACTCTTGTGACTGTTCCAGACTGTGCTCCCAACACGTGTTCCCCCACCTGCTCACATTCAAGCCTAGTAACTACCTGAGTGATTTAGGTTAAAGGAAAGGCTCTGGCTGTGCTGCTGTGCTACGGGCAGATCGCTTTAACCTCAGCGTGGCAGTCAGGATGGAGGCTCCTGTGCTAAGCTGCTCCCAGATTTGTGTGATGATGATGATAAATAGCTGCAGGGGTGAGAGGAGGAGGCTTTGCTGTGATGTGAACACAGCCCAGTGCTGCTCCTGCCAGATGCTCTGGAACTGAGATTCACATCTAACCCCACTGCTACAATGCATTTCTTGTGACTTAAATACCAGGTTTCTTCAATACATGTATATGGTTTCACAGTTGAGAGTAAATGCTCTCCACTGATTTCTCTTGTGCTGCTCTCCTGTAAGGTGGGGGTTACAAAAATGCCCAGCCATTTATTAGAACCATAGAATCACAGAATATCCTGAGTTCTATGGGACCCACAAGGATCATCGAGGTCCAGCTCCTGGCCCTGCACCATCCCAAAAACTCCCACCCCGCGCCGGAGAGCGGTGTCCAAACGCTCCTGGAGCTCTGGCAGCCTTGGGGCCATGCCCATCCCTGGGGAGCCTGGGCAGTGCCCCAGCACCCTCTGGGGGAAGAACTTTTGTCTGATATCCAGCCTAAATCTCCCCTGATACAGCTCCAGCCATTCCCTGGGTCCTGTCCCTGCCACACAGAGCAGAGCTCGGAGCTGTCCCTCAGGAGGAGCTGCAGTGCCTGGTGAGGTCTGACCTCACTGTCCTCTTCTCCAAGCTGACCAAACCTAGTGACCTCAGCTGTTTCTCATATGGCTTCCCCTCTAGACCCTTGTCTTTGCATTTGGAAACAGGTTTTACTTTCTCACTTTGCCTATTTCCTGCTATTGTGGAGGGAGAGTTTACTCCAGCTGCAGAGGATGTCCCTGACCCACGTAAATGGAGAAGGCAGGACAGATCTGGAAAATGAGAGTAAGACACAAGGGCACGTCAAAAAAAAAAAAAAAAAGAAGCAGAAGCAAATAAACTTTCTTTAATTACCAGTTAGTGACTTCTTAGAGTTAAACTATAATTGTAAATATATCTCTGAGTGAGGCATAACATGAAAACTCTTCTACTCTTTGAGAAGCATCCACATAAACTTTTGTCGCAACCCGGGGAGAAATGTGGGCAGGTAAAATCCCTCACATTTTTGGAACATCTCTCTTACCTCCCTGACAGCTACTTTGCCCAAAAAGTAAGTGGATGAAAGACAAAAAGCGCCTCTCTCTCCTTTCCTCGCCTTGCCCTCTCTCCCTGTGTGATTCTCATTGGATAATATCAAGAAACCCAGGAAGGTATTTTTAGCCTGAGTGAATGGAGAATTTAGGGCAGAAATGATGCTGACATTAATCACAGCAGTGATGAAATTCCACTTCAAAATATACGAATGTGGCAAGGTTTTCCCTGTGTCCTACTAATGAAAAGAAGATCCTGTTGCTGCCAAACCACAGGATGTTTTGCTCATGCAGAGGAGTCACAAAATGAGCCTCTTATTTTTCTGCCGTGTAGAAATGAGTATTGCAAGAGGAACTTCATTCCACTCCTCTGCTTGTGCAGTGAAGATTTCTGCAGTGCAGTGCTGGTGGAGGCTGCGGGGGTCACTGTGCTCACGAGTAATCCAAGACCATAACTATAAGGGTAAAGGATAAAGAGACAGTGCCAGGAGCCAAATTGTATGCTGGCTCTGTGGAGGAAGGGGCAGGACACTGGGTTCTCTCTTCTGTACTCTAGTGGGACCAAACCTTGTTCCAGCCATCCTTAGCATGACTCTTGGGGTCACAGAGAGATTTGGGAGCAGCAGCAGCAGCCCTCTCGGACATTGCAATGAGGGTTAAACCTTACCAGCTGCTGAAACAGATAAATATTTGAAGAGGAGAGCAGACCAAGTGCAGAGGGGCTCAGCAACTCTCTTGGACGTTGCAGCCTTTATGGATGCTGTTGAGCACACAGGAAATCCCCCTAGCCCACGCTTCAGAACCTGGTTAAGTATAGGAAAGCACAAGGAATCCTCTCAGAAACTGAGAGGTAATAGCTACAGAATGTTACAAATGGATGTGGGTGTTTAGCTAAGTCTCTGCCTTTTGCCCAGGCCTCTGGCAGCAGGCAGTAGCTTTACTGGCGTGGCCAGCACCTCCAAACCCACTTTCGTTTGCAAGTCCTTTAATAATGGCTGATTCAGTCTATTATAGAATGAATTATTTATTTAATAGACACAAAACTAACAGACATAAGACTTAAAACAAACTATCTACTACACAGGAATAAGAATAAAAAGAAGCTACTAGTAGATATATACAGTGCGAGGTTAAAAGTACCATTAATTTTACAGCTGGCAAAGAAATAATATAACTTAGGATCCAATGTATCTTACCATCCAGTTGTTGGTGGGGCACACATCGAGATCCTTTCCCTCAATTCCCAGGAAAGTAACCATGGAATCTGCGTCCAAACTCGGGGGAGAAGTCCCCCACACTCTCAGGGTGTGTGTGTAGAAGGCTTCTACCTCTGCGATAACCCCTGTGTCTTTTGTAGTTTGTAAAACAGTGTCTCAGTCAAGAATATCTCTGTTATCTCTTTCCACATCTGCTCTCCAGACTAAGATGTTGATTCTTAGCTGGGGCCTGAGCCCTTTTGGTGCCAGAGAAGACCCCTTGCTGGGCCTTTCAGGCCCTGGGTTATCTCTTCCATGTCTGCACCAACCATCTGTGGTAGAGAGGGGGAGGATATGTCCTGCCACACAGAAATAAAGGGATTTCCCTATTAAATGGCTTTTCACCCTTTATGACATCCTGCCAATAACTGAAGCAGAGGTGCTGAGATTGAGAGGCCCTTGAGTGTATCTCTGTAGATAAATCCAAGTCTGGAATTTTTGCACAGTGGCCTTTTCATGGTCCTTGGAGTACATATCCTCACCAATATGCCTCTGCCATACCGAGTTCTCTGGCAAAGGTCGGATATGATTACTGACATACAAACATGCATTTATTTTTCAAGCCATTGCACCTTTTTTCCTTCCCTCTGACACAGACTCAGTGTAGCTTAATTTTCCTATCAATTTGCTTTTTAAACCTTCCCCAGTATTCTCTGTTGAAACTCAAAATACGTGAGTATGTGTGCGTTTGTTTATATATCAGCATAATCATTCTTTAATGTGCTACAGCTCCAAGTATCTGCATTCTGTCAGGAGCTGCTTTATGAACAGCACGTGCCTTAGCACCTCTTGCAGAATATAAGCAGAGAAAAAGAATTTGCAGAATTTGGCCAAAGATTGCTCACCAGTTTGATCACCAGATCTGTTGTCCCCTTGCTGCTTATTCCAGAGCAGGTGTTGTACATCAGGTTTTAGAATCACAGAACGGTTTGGGTTGGGAGGGACTTTTAAAGGTCATCTGGGCCAACCCCCCTGCAGTAATCAGGGACATCTTTGGCTAGATCAGGTCGGTCAAAACTCTGTCCAACATGGCCTTGAATGTTTGCAGAGACCTCTCTGGGCAACATGTTCTGGTGTCTCACCACCCTCATTGGAAAAAATGTCTTCGGTTCTCTCTAGTGTGATCTGGATAGTTTTAGCCTGATGTGAGAGGCTAATGCTGCCACGGGAGGAGGAGGGCAAAGTTCTCCTTTGGTCAGGTATTAGGGATGAAGGTCACTGCTGCTCCTCTCAGGAGTCTCACAGGATCGTGTAGAAGTCCAGAATGGCACCCCAGAGCTCGTTAAAACAGATGGCTGTGTCCAGGGCTGACGGACTGACAGGCCGCCTCGTTAGTGTTCTACCAGAGTCCTGCTAATTGCTTTGAGAAAATACAGATCTGCTGCCTACGGAAATTGTTCTGTGGAGCCAAATTTGGGAGCCTTGGGTGGCGTTAAACTCTGTGATATAATAGGATACCTAAGTGTAAGAACAAGCAGAGCTTCTTTCTTGACAGAATAAAAATAGTCGGGAGTGGAAAGGGAAAGGCTGTGATGAGCACAGGCTGCTGAACAGCTCTGCCTGACCAGAAACTGCTCTGCATCAAATGTAAGTGTGGCATGTCCATACTCAAAAACTCTCCACCACAAGAGACCTAGCAGAGGAACTGAAATGTTCCCCCAGAAGATGAATATTGCAGGCTGAGGTGACGATGTGTCGTGGTCAGGGCACATATCTGAGCAAGGCTCAGAGAGCAGCTCTGTGCCTTGAACCTGATTTCTGAAAGAATGAAGACTGAGGCTGCTCAGATAAGAGTAATGAATTTGGATACTGTTAAGACTTTAATAGAAGAACAATTATTGGCCTTGCCAACTGAATATTTGCTCTTATATCTGTATGGAATTAATCTTTGCAGTGGTTTTTTTTTTCCCCTTGCATTTCTTATGCCAGAGGAGTAGAAGCCAGGGACATGGCACATCTTTTTGCCTGGTGACACCCATCCTGCTCCCTTGTCGTGCTGCAAATGAAGAGACCCTATTGTTTGTAAATGAAGACCTTTGTGATTATTGATAAATAACCTCGGGATGGGAAGTATGACACATGCTGGCTGGAAGAACAGGGCTCTGTAATGGTAATATTGCCTTGAAATTACAGCCCACGTAGTTTGAGAATTATTCAGGATAATTACATTAATGTTGCCAGAGAAATGAAAAGGAACACTTTCCATTCTACCTATTAACAAGCTCTGCTGGCCTTAAATTATTTCTGAGAAGAGCCTGAAAATGGCTGAAATCATCAAAATAATTACAAAGCAGCGGTTGGGGTAGAGGGGTGGGCTGGGTGAGGTCTTGACTGTGACTTTTTGGCCGACAGGTAAACACTGCTGCAGCTTCTGTGGGGAAAGGAGCGCGGCACAGAGCTTTCAGGTTGGGAGCACTGCAGTCTGCAAATGGGCTCAGGGAGTCTGCAGGTTCGGACCCTAAGGAGAAAAGAGCTTTAGGAGCAGGCTGCTCTCAGTGTAGTGTTGCACATCAGTGTGTGCACAGGTGAGCATGAGCCTGCTGTTGTTCTGGCATGCTGGTTGCTTCCATCCTCCACCCTCCCTGGCCTACAGCTCTCCTGAGCCTGTGCAGCGGAAGGTGCCTTTGGTGATGACTTTCTGCCACTTTGATCCTTGTCTCATAGCAGCAGCAGAGATGTGAATGTTTTTGAACTCCAGACCCTGAGCAGCAGCTCTCAGAGTCTGGCCTCTCATAAAAGCTCAGTCCTTCACCTGAACTCAGGTTGTGTTTCTTTGGCCTTGTGCAAGCAACGCTGACTCCTGCCCTGTCCTGCTGTTGCCCAGCTCACCTGTAACATTCCTATGAAACCAGGACTTTCTACTGTGTTTCCTTTGATTTGTTTATGTTACTGTACTGTTTTCTAAGTCTGGGATGAATAGAAGGGGAGAATTTAGTACTCAGATCTAAATAACTCAGTGTCATGTGAATCAAGGTCTCCAGGGCCACCTCTGCTGTTACTGGTGTTTCTCATCTGCATGAAATTTAGAGCATCCTTGGAAGGCCTGTCTGTCTGCAAGAGCAGCTCTGCCCCTCTTTCTCTTTAGTCTCCAAGAATTAGCAGATCTTGCATCTCATATGACCAGTCCTATATTTATACTTCTTCCTAAAATGCAGCCACATTTACCTCCTGTGAAGAAACTGGAGCAGTGGGTGAGGATGTAGGGATGGAGGCACTGCAGGTCTGGCCGCTTCAGCGTATGGCTCTGTACACACACACACAAAATTTCATTTTCTCCCATTTCCTTTGCACTTGTCCGACAGGTCCATCTCAGCCCTGTATGATTACTTGATGACCTGTGTGCCTTCAGCACTCTCAGCACTCAAACAGGGTTTTGCTCCCTGCCATCAAGTCAGACTTTCACTCCCTGCACACACACACAGAGGGAAGGGTTTTCTCCCTTCACTGAAGCATTCCACCCCTGCAGCTACTGCCACTACCTACAGAAGTTTGGGGAACCCCCTCCTTGTCTCATTACGTTGCCCCCCATCCTCTCTGGATGCTCAGGGCTGGGTGAATCCATCAGGAATGCCAATAGCTGCCTTCCCTCAGCTTGCTGTTCCTGACCCAAAATAGTTAACTTTCTAATCCATCAGCTTCCATAATTCTGCATTTAAGAAGATGGAGCTGAAATGAGTCTTGGCTTCTCCCTTTGCACACGGGTACTCCAGAGATCTCTTAAAAGACTCCAAGGCTGAGGGCGATTTAAAATAATAATAATTTGGCAGATGATTTCTTTCAGTTGAGACATGAAAAATATTTAAACACTTATATTTATTCTATTGTGATACTTCACAAGATTTAATGGATTTTAAAGGAAGTCATTTGGCGGGAAAGTTCAAATAAGGGATTGCTTAATTATTTCAGGTGATAAAATTTTAATTTTGACTTCTTCCTCTACTCCAAGTGCACCCACACCTGCATTTACATGCTGATTCTTTCTGCATATTTGGTTTGCCCTGAATTTTTTAGGAAGATTTGGGGGATTCTTGAGTGAGTTCCTGGAAATCTGCACAGCATGAAAATCCCACGTTTCATTTTGTATGCAAATAGATACTATTTTTTAATGAAATTAATTATTAATATTGATAATTTAACAGTAAATACTAAATAAATTTCAGCTGCTTCTAGAAAACGCTGCCAAAAGTCAGGGCAGGTATAAATGGTAGAGAAGGAACCTTCCTTCCTGTCTCTTGTAGGTCTCTTCTTAGTGTAGAAATTCATGGATCCAGGCGGATTGGATCTCCTGCACAAAATGGAAGTCCCTACATGTTGCAGTCTCCAGCTGCAAAGGTACTGAAGCTTTGAGGGGGGTTAATTTGTTTTCATCTTCCCAAAGAGCTCTAGTAGGTTTTTTTAATCCTCATAACCCTGCCAGTTCTGAGGAATAATAGCAGTTACGCAGATAGTTATGTCGACATCAACTTAAGGTTTATGCTTGCAAGGTTCATATATTTTTGGTAGCGCTGGCACTAATACAAATGATAGCTCAATAACAGAAAAATAGAACAGTCCCTGAGCCACAGTTCTGATGCTTGAAGGGTCTTTAAACCCTGCACCCAAATGAGAAAGAGAAAAAACAACCTACTCAAAGTGGCTTAGCTTGAAGGAGCATTTTATGTGTTACTTGATGACAAAATAGTGAGGCATTAATGCAGTTTACAGTAAGACACCCCTGAAGTTATCAGTGAGGTTGGTGTGATGCCTGACAGATTTAATGTAAATATTTATAGACTTGGCCTACTAATTATGCCAGTGGAAAAAATGAAGTATTAGTGCTGTCACCTCCCCATGTCTCTACCTGCCAGCATGCTGCTAGCTTGCATAAATATTCTGAAGATAGAAAGTACATCACATAAACAGAAGAGATCATTTAGATTTTTAATAAGGGATTAAGTTATCTCCAGCAGCGGTTTCCAGCCTGTGCTCCACAGGCATATGGGAGGCCTGGGGACTTATTCCCAAGGGAAAAATGACAAGTAAAGAGAGGATTTTGTAAGGTATGTAGGAATCTCTCTCTGTGAAATGATTACAGGGGTATGCACCACCTTTGTCAAGTATTTAGGGGTCCACACAGTGAGAAAAATTTGAAAACCACTGATTTACCATATTTGTGTCTAAAGAAGTGAGTAATCTCTAAGTGCTGTACTGCCATGTTTTAAATGATTGGACTAATGATCCTGCCAGAGCCAGGCTGCCATAAAAAGTCCTGGACCACAAAGCACTAAAGCATGTGCTTAACTCAAAACACACAGCTATCCACTGAAGTTACTGCCTGTCCCATCCATAACTGCTTTGCTGAATAAAGACCATGGGGAAATTTAAGACAGAAGGCATGGACTGCTATCATCTTGCAAACAGCTCTGCAGATGCCTGATTGTCTTGTACAGCTGAAAATCTAATTATGGGAATCTGCAGTTCGTGTTTTTCTGTTTCAGCTTATTTATACCAAGAGGCTCGGAAGGTTTTAGGCGCCTTTGGTTTCAGCCGTTCCCGGTTGCCAGCCCAAAGAGTATTGTCATGGCTGTGGCAGATCGTTGAGGAGACTCTCAGCTGGACAGACAGTTCCCCTGATACGTGATCCACAGGCCTGTGGTTTCTGCTCTGGCACAAACTGACTCCTCACAAGCTGTGCAGATAGATGTGAGATGCTGTCACCAGGGGCTGTGTGTGTGCGCTTGCCTTTTGTTTGAAACTCTGGCAAACTGAGGCAGGGTGACCGTGTGGTTTCATCCTGTCCCGTCTTCTGCAAAACAGCCTCATAGTCTGGATCCATCCCCACTGATTTCAGCCTGGGGGGCTGGTCCAGGCTGCCCACACCTGGCCTGTGCACGAGGGCAGCGCTGCTGACCCACCTGGGGCTCTGTGCAGGAAGAGGGAAAAAGCATCTTGGTAGCAGGGCAAAGTGCAGGCAGGAGCCACGCGTGGTGTGGCCACGGCAGCTCTCAGAACAGGTTGGATGGATGAACTGCAGGCTTTCCATACGGGCATCCCACGTGGGATTTGTGAGATCCCACTGCTGATGGGTGAAAGGCAGATCTCACATTCCTGTGGGTGAAAGAGTGCTTGCCATGGACTGAAGCCAGAGCCTGTGGAAGGCAGCAGGCTTCCTCTGCCTTCAGAGAGCGCTGGATCAGGGCTCTCATTGCTTCAAACCACCAGTGCATTTCTCCCGTGTAAACACTTCACCTGCCCACCACACCTCTGCAAGCCGCCGAGCAGAATAACCCCAGAGAAGTGAAGTGCACGGTTTGAAAAGGAACATTAGGAGGGAAAAATATCTCTCTCTCTCTTTAAACTGCCTCTTTTCTATATTGTTACCTTGACAACTCTGCTGCTGTGTTTCATCTTTGGTGGGACTTAGCCGTGGTGGAATAAGGGGGACATTCATGTGTGTTTCCACATCTACTCCAGCTCTGCTTCACAGGCACATGCCAGGCACAGGGCATCCCGAGCTGCAGAGCCCACGGTCGCTGCCTTGACCCATGGTGCTGCCTGGAAATGATTACAGATATTAAGAACTGGGACCCGTTCTGATTAAAGGTATAACATTATATCTTCTATTTCTTTTCCTTAAGCCAATGCCAGAGCGGTGTTAATGCTCTTTAAAAAGAGATGCAAGGTGCTTGAAATATTTTGGGTTATAAAGGTTAGGACAGCTGGAAAGCAGAGAGGGATGAAAGTACTCAAAAATAGTTGTATTATTTTTAGTATAAGCAGATAGAGGAGTATGTGTCAAGATTAGGATACAGTTCTGATGTGCTGAACTGAGTCTGGAGATGCCAAAAATATGCTTTCTTTTCTCATAGTTTTAGAAGAGACAGAGGCAAAGGTAAGAGGAGAGTAGTGGTGAACTGAAATTTTAATTCCTGTGCTTCCTTGCTTGTTGGGATTTGGCAAAGGCGGCCGTTAACCTGGGCGCCCATGACCCGCTGACACCGGCAAAGCACAGGAGGCAAGGTGAGGTGTCATCCATGGGAATGGCATCCCTCCCACCCCATTTTTCCTTCTCCCAAAGAAAACCGCCACCAACATAATCCTTTTATTCCCTTTAACCGAAATGGCTGGCTCTGGAGCAGCGAAGGCAAGGCAGGCGGGCTCCGGGGCTGGGTGCGGACGGGGGCGTCTGTGTCTGAATGTGTGCAGGGAGAAGGGGGCTTTTAATGCAAAACACATGTGTTTTCAATTGCTCGCTGGAGCCAGCCCAGTAGCTGTAACTCGGCCTGACAAAGCCTTATTGAAGTACAGACAGTGTGGTTTCAAAGCAGTTAGAAAAAGAACGGGAATGCTGTTCAGGAAATTCTTCAGGCATGGGCAGGGACTTGGCTGCAGTTCTGCTGTTGGAAAATCTGACAGGGGCAGCTCATGAGCACAGGCCAGGCCTCGTGCTGCTCCGAACACTGAGCTGCATCTTCCCCGGGCTCCAGCACCCTCTGGGCGCTCATCCATCGCCGAGGGAGAGGTAAGAGCTGCCCTGCTCCGTCCCGCCGCCGTGCGGGTTTGCCCTCCTTTTGTGCCTCTGCAGAGGGGCTTCTTGCTTTCAGACTGCTGCTTAGAGCAAAAAAAGAGTCAAGAATGGGAAGTTGTGGCATATTTGCGAAGGGTTCGGAGCAGTCTGAGGCTGGGTGGTGGTTTCTGGCTGAATTTGTGTCGATAGTAAAGCTGCAGGCAAAGCAACGCCCGCGCCGCGTCTCTGGCTGAGGGAACGCTGCACCCAAATAATCCCCAACTTTTTCATTTTGGGGAGTAAGTGTGAATATAACCTGAAGCTACTGAAAGGTTGGCTCTGGACCATGTGTCGCTCAGAGATTTGGATGAAAAATGCGACTCAGTCACAGTAAATGCATTTGTAAGTGCATTGTATCATAGTTGTTTAATAAGTTGAAAGCATGTTTAGCTGGCGGTTGTTTGCCAATTCCTGGTACAGCGAGCTCGTGAAGAGAGGCAGTAACTCAGTAATAATCATTGCCTTGTGACTTGTCTGTGTGTTTTTTTTCCTGTGTTTTATAAAGCATGAGCAAACTGCAACAGACAGCACGGTCAGAAGCCACGTAG
This sequence comes from Callaeas wilsoni, assembly GCA_013398955.1. Taxonomy (NCBI): domain Eukaryota; kingdom Metazoa; phylum Chordata; class Aves; order Passeriformes; family Callaeidae; genus Callaeas; species Callaeas wilsoni. Next base: position 53,641 of record VWPU01015260.1, read on the forward strand.
GGCAGATTAGAAGGAAAAACATTAATTTAGGGGCTGTTCTATCTGCAACTTCTCTTCCGATTTGCGTTTCTTTCCCCAAATAACTGAAGAAACATTTATGAGGAAAAGCTCGCTCTCTCTTCAGGGACCTGCCGGATTTAGGCAATGTTCTCTCATCCTTTTAGTTGCAGCATTAAAGCTTGTCTTGCCTTTGCAGAGATATCAGCACCTTATATGGCAGGCTGGGGCTCGGGATTCGGGAACGCGCGTTCGTCAAGGGATGGAGGTGTCAGGAGGAGTCTGCCTCGCGTCGCTTCACAAACTTCCTTGCCTCTGCCACTGCCTCTGCCTTGGATTTTCAGAGCAATGTTATTTGATGTGTTGAAAATGCGTTTTAGCTGTGTTTTGTGGTGGTGGTGTTGGCTTTTTCCCTTTCTACGAGGAATGAATTAAGGGTATTAAATTAGACAGTGGGACGGTGCAAAGAATCTCTGACTGGTTCATGGGAGCAGGCTCACAGTTTGCTTTGCCCGCATCCAGCAGGGCTGCACACACTGGGCTCAAACAGTCACTCATCTTGGCAACCCAAAAATTCAGGGACAAGGGGAGGTTCCCCAAGAAAGGGCAACAGACCCAGAATGTGGCAGGACCAGAGCTTTCTCCCAGTAATGCTGCTGAAGAGTGTTAAGTTGGTTTGAGCCAAGTGAAGACTTTGTGGGTTTGGAGTGCAGGAAAGGCATCCTAGAGGAGATGTGGATGTCCTGTGGCTTCCTGGAGGCTGGTGGGGGCAAAGGGAATGAGAGGAAGGACAGAGATGAGCTGTGAAAGGGGGAGGCATATGATGGAAATGAAGAGGCTTGATAAGCTCAAAATTTGCTTTGCATAAAGTACACCTGCAGTGAAAACACTGTTAAATGAAGGTGTTACATGATCTGGAGCTTCCTGAGCCTTCCCAGGCTGCCATCTTACCCTACAGACTTGGGGCTCTATTGCTTTTCTCAGCAGCTGTTAGTTTAGGCAACCAGTCAGCCTATTATCTAATTCACTGCTAGTTAAAAGCTCATTTAAAAAAAAAAAAATTCAGGTTCCTGCCTCTGATCATGCAGCATCCCACCTCCCAAATTTGATTGTCAGTGTTGAAGAGGCAGAGATACGAGGAGGCTGGAATATGTCCATCTTAGCCAGCAGCAGCCAGGGCCATGGGAGCTGGTGTTTCCTCCCTAATTTTGGCAGCTCCTCCTGAGCCTCCTCAGTGCCCTTTGTGCAGCTCCACCCGGGTCAAGCATTCAAGCTTTGAATCCAGGAGGACGGAAGAATGTGTGCATGTGTGGGCAGAGTGGAGAGAGCCTCTTGATTTTGGAAGAAGGTAGATAGGAGAGCCATTAGCACACTCTAATATGTGTATCCCTTCTCCTGGTCCTTCCCAGCAGCAAACCAGAGCGCGAGCGTGTCTGTGCAAAAGAACAAACGGATTAGCACAGGAGGGACGTCATGTGGAGGGAAGATACAGCAGAACAAGTTTTAACTTGTGTGAGCAGGATCATGGCAGAGACTGCACTCTGGATCCTGGCACATGCTCAGGCCCACAGTTCTCAATTTGTGCCGTGCTGGTTGGGTTCCAGCCGTATAAATCCATATTACGATCCTGCTTTGCACATTCCTACAAGCCATATCTCTTCTTGGTGCTGTGGGGTGAGAGCATGTTGGGGCAGGAGTATGCAAAATGTCACCTCCCGTGGCTTGCTTTCTGATTTGAGCTCAGTTGATTGTATCCCTCTTGCTGTTCCCACAGCCTCTTGCAGTCACACCTGCTGCTGGCTATTTTGGTGTAGTTCTCATATTTGTTCATCCTGCTTCGAGACACGCTGGTGGGAAAGAGCTTTTCTAAACTTGGCACCGATGGACAGAGGCTTGTGAGTGCTTCACATCATCTGAGTGGTGCAAAGGAAGCAGCGTGTGAATGCAGCAAAGCTGGTGTGGTGTTTGCATGCAGCGTGAATTTATCACCACAAATCGTGGAGCATTTTGGGAAAGACATTCTCTGTTACTAGCTTGATGCATAAAAGGACTCACTTCAGAGACTCTTTCTTCCTTGCTAGTTTTCCGTTCTCCTCTTAATTCTGAGAAAAGTATTGCGACAAGGTGACTATCAGGTAAAAAGTGTAAAATTTAGAAGAGACTGTCATAAATAAGAAAGCAGACATGTTTCTGTCCTTCTCAGAGAAGAGAAGCAATAGTAACATCACATTGCTCACAGACTCTTGCAGCCTAATAGAATATCACTTCTAGCTTAGGAAATACTGTTCAGAGATGGAGCTGCCTGTTACTTTGGTTTGTTCTGGCAAACTCTAATAGGTTTAGAGTTTTACTGTGAGTGCTCCTTGAATGCAGAGGAGGGACAGGACAGTCCCATTGTTCAGCTTTTGGTTGAGTCCATCTGCTCCAAGCTATTGGTTTCTAAACTGAGGTTCTTGCAGTGCACTTACCCTCAAGCACATTTGTTGTCGAAGTGCTGCCAGCCCAAACAGCTGGGGAAATTAAAAGAGCTTTCAGAATGTTAGAGGTGGGGAGAAGCCTGGAGCATTGAGGGATCTGAATGAGATGCTTTACCAGGAGATGAATCCCCAAGGTCTCCCCAGCTGCCTGTGCTGAGTCCAACTTCCACAAGATACAAGAGGGAGGAGAGGTGTTTTCCAGTGGACTGGGCAGAGTATGCCCTGATGGAGTACACGTCAAAAAAAGCTTGTTGATGTGCTTATGTTTGCCAGAATCAGGCCAGATGTTTGAATAACACTACATGTGATGTACCCCACTGATAGAGACTACTCATAAAAGAAAATAACATTCCTTAGGATGTTTGCTTTTACTTTTTGTCACTCTGGCCATGTATCACACGGCAGTGATACCTGAGAAAAGGGCATTGAGTGGTGATGGTGTTCCCAACTCATGGAAGAACGGCTCCTCAAATGGAAGGATAGGCACTGGTGACAGAAATAGAGAGACAAGCAGAAAGCAAAGATTTCAGCTTTGAGGACACCAATAACAGTCACAGAGGCCAAGTTCATGGTTTAGATGGTCCTGGAGAAAAGTGCTATGAGATTTAACTATCCCAGCAAGTATTTCATCCTGTGGGCTGTTCCCCAGTGCTCAGCCCTTGCTGGCCACGCTGCAAGTGAGAAGTCATTTTCCAGAGCCTGATCCTTTTTATGGAGGCCCAGGTTGTGGTCTGACCCATGTGAAGGGCCATAAATCAATTTTGGGTCATGCTGCTGGTAGATTAACGGACCTGGGGGTGTCAAACTTGAGAGGGTTTTACGGGGAGCGGAGACGCAAAATGTCTTGTTGATAGATGGCTCAAAACACTCTTCTCCACGCCACGTTTTGTTCTCAGTCACGCTCCAGAAATGTCTGTTCTTTTGAACCTGGTGGATACTATGCACTTAAAAGACAGAGAAATTAAAGAGGATGAATCTGCAGAGCATTTACAGCTAGTGAATACAAGTACAATGCCTTCCAGTGATATGGCAGAGAGCACCTCTGAAGGTTTTTAGGGCTTTTTTTCCCCTCATTTCAGCCCAAAAGAAAAGGTTTTTGTTTGAGAAGACAAAGAGAAAGAGAAGAGGATGTTGGTGATATGGACACAAAGAGAGGGCAGATGTGGGAGATGTAGGTCCGAGACCTGAGGGAATTTGAACCCCTGTCTCATCTCTGGAAACGTGTTCCCATCACCGTGCTTCAGGTCAGCCTGGGGTCAGGTGCTCCTGTTTTTTCTGATGAGGCTGTTACACCTCAGTTATATGCAGGCAGACAGGGAGGGGAGATGCTGTGTTGGCTGTGCAAGGCTCAGGGCCATTCCTGCTGCAATGAGCTGATTCCATGAGCTCCAGGACATTTCCAGCAGCAAATTTCCAGAGGGCCCATAAGACAGAAGCTGCCTTCTCAGACTGCATCCTCTTTCACCTTGGAATTGTTCTATTACTAAACATACATCATTCAAGTGCTGATCAAAGAAACCCCCACGGCAGAAAAGCATTATTGATTCCTGATGTAATTCCTCACCCTACTCATGGCCCTCACTGAGCCTACAAAGGCAGCGTGGCCAGGGAATGTTACAGTGCCAGTGTTTACGTGGGAAAGGTGTTAATTCATCGCTGTGCATGTAAAACACTTCTCTGCCTGAGTAATTGTTAATGTGGGTTGCACACCCTGAGTGAGGAACTTGCTGCCAGGGCAGAAGGACTTGGTGGGAGGAGGGAGAGAGGCAAAGATTTGCCCTGACTGGTGAGGTCTGGTGTGAATTTTGGAAGCTTCGTGCCAGTTCTGCTTTCTGGTGCCTTGCAGCTGAGGCTGGTTGCAGCTCTGCTGAAGGGAAGTGCTGAAGCTTCTTTGCAGAAGCGCTCTGCGAGCAGCCTGTGCGGGTCAGCAGATGGGGTGACAGGGCTCTTCCAGTGGTCTTAAAAAAACAGATAAATCTTTCTTGTCATGGGCTGTATCTCGAAGGTATGCTAAAGCAAAAGGATGAATAGCTTTCCTAAGTGGACTGGATTTTGTCTCAGCCCCTGTTTGCAGTGTTGGTGTATATAAGGACTCAGTGTACAGCTCTTCTGCAAAAACTTCCTACGTTTTTTTCTCCAGAACCAAGAACTCCTTGGAGAAAGACCCAAGTTCCAGGCTATACTTTTGGTCATGTTCTCTATGGCTAAATTGCAAAGATTTGGCTGCTGCCTTTTTTCCTGGGATTGTCCGTGCACTGGTGGCGATCCAGCGCTGTGCACGTGTCTTTCAGCCCTCTCAGGTCAGGCAGACACCTCAAAGTTTGATCTTTGGAAGGCGTGCCTCTTTTCCAATTTCTGTATTTGTTTCAGTATTATCTTTTCTCCACTATTATGGAATTAAGTGGTGGTTCCGGATATTTCCCTGAAGAAGAAGTGAAAAATCCCATTAAGCAGCAGCAGCCTTTCCCCTTAGTTCAGTAATTGAAAGGGGGGAGGTGTCACCAGCAAGTGCAGCCACTGGATGTTCTTTCACAGCAGTACCTTTTTTTCTGGTGCCTTAATTCTTTTTAATGTTCGAGTCAGGAAAAGTTGCCAAAATGTAAATTATGGCTAGCATACTTCTCCCTCCCACACAGCACACATTATTGATAGTGGATATAGCTGGTTCCACATGTACTTGCCTTGCAGACCTTCTTATTTTGCTCATTTAACACACCTCAGCACTCTCTGTCCATCATTCTGTCTTCTCTTCCTGGAGAACTACAGACATGAGCAATTTTTTTGGTAATATTTACAGTTTGGGGGGAAACACTAGCTAGAAAAAAAACATTGCTTAAACGTGGCTGTGTGAGAGTTTGTATAGAAAGAACATGATATCTACAATTGCCGTGTTATTTTCTTGTTACAAATTTATACTGTATTACTAAATCTCACTTGTCACACATGTTGTAGTACTTTAGTTGCTCTATCTCTGTAAGGGCAGCTGTGAGTTAAATATTTTATCAGAACTAGAGAAATTCTCAAAACCAGGCTACTGTATGCATGCAAGTTGCTCTTTGTGGTTGTGTTCTGTTGCTATAAATGCTTTTGATGTTTGTAAAGTTTTGCCCCAGCTGGATATGCTATTTTCTCCATCCTAGAAACTGCAAGTAAAGAAAAAAAAGCAGTGAGAGCAGCAAAGAGATATAGTGAATAAACAAGTTTTGCAATAAAGGGATATTTTTAGCTGGGTATTTCATATTGTTTCTCCTTGGTCAAACCTCTTCCATAGTTTGAGAGGGTTAGCAATGCAATTTATTCATTTTTCTCCAAGGGAGAGGCTGCATTTAATATGTGCTCTCCAGGATACCCTGTTAAAATATTAGGCAATAAAACCCTTGACTGTACAGTAGTTGCAGTTATAATTTCCCCCAGGTAGTGGAAACTCTGTAATTTATTCTCGTTCGAGTTTTCCCTTCGTACAGATTGGCGTGGTTGTAGCAGTGTAAAGAGGTCTGCTTTGCTCCAAGTCCGTGTGTTTGTTGGCCACCCAGCTCCCCTCCCTGACGAGCATCTCCTTCCTACCACGGCCTCATTCCAGACTTGCAGATCACACTCCCATGGGGAGCATCTCCTTCCTACCACGGCCTCATTCCAGACTTGCAGATCACACTCCCATGGGGAGCATCTCCTTCCTACCACGGCCTCATTCCAGACTTGCAGATCACACTCCCATGGGGAAACTCGCACTGTTCCCTCCTGGGATGCAAATTTTGTAATTCGCTGCATGCAAACATCAGTGCCAGCAACCCTGAGCAAGACACTCGTGGAGTTGAATCCGTAGTGCAAGAACGCTTTTGGTGGCTTCTTATCTGTCTAGAGTCTAAAATGCAAAACATTCAGCAAACTCTGTGTTTCTAGAGATGATCTCCTCAGTCTGTGCGTCAGAATAGGCTGAAAATGTAAGAAACCGCTCCCTGGGGAGGCCCATGAAAGTGGCTTTCCTCAGCCTGAGTATGAAGGGTGAAAACATGAATACTTTCATTCCTGTGGCAGCAAATACCTCCAAGCTCCCCTCCTCTGTGCACACAGCTCTCAGGTGGTGGCTGTGCTCCAGACTCCTGTAACAGCTGGTCGGGATGCCCTTTAAAAGCTTCCATCTCTTTGCATCCTTGATGGGGGCAGCCAGATGGGTACCAGGGTGTGTGAGTGGGAGTGCTGCTCATCATGGNGTGGGGGCAGCCAGATCCCTGACTGCCCAGAGCCAGATGGGTACCAGGGAGTGGGAGTGCTGCTCATCATGGCAACTGTAGGGCCCTTCCTTCCTTCCTTCCTTCCTTCCTTCCTTCCTTCCTTCCTTCCTTCCTTCCTTCCTTCCTTCCTTCCTTCCTTCCTTCCTTCCTTCCTTCCTTCCTTCCTTCCTTCCTTCCTTCCTTCCTTCCTTCCTTCCTTCCTTCCTTCCTTCCTTCCTTCCTTCCTTCCTTCCTTCCTTCCTTCCTTCCTTCCTTCCTTCCTTCCTTCCTTCCTTCCTTCCTTCCTTCCTTCCTTCCTTCCTTCCTTCCTTCCTTCCTTCCGTCCTTCCTTCCGTCCTTCCTTCCTTCCTTCCTTCCTCTCCTTCCTTCCTCTCCTTCCTTTCCTTCCTTTCCTTCCTCTCCTTCCCTCCTCACCCATATGGCAGCTGGAGAACCTTGCTTCAGCTTTACTTTTTTAGGCAAGCCTGGGGTGTAGGAAGGGGAAAGGCAAACATTTCCTCTTTGCCTTTTTTCTTTGGTTGGAAGGAATGATTTTACTTGAGATGATTTTTTTTTTTTTTAAACGAAACCTCTGAGAAGTCATATTGCATCTTCCAAACAAACTGCTGAACTCAACTGCTTTTACCAAACGCATGCAAAATTTTCCCCTCAGGATCCTTAGAGGCCCTGGAGTGCCTGCCTTGCAAAACGTGGGGCGGTGAACAGAGTGACTCCAGAGTGATTTCCATAGGATACCTTTAGACAGCGTGCTTACGTGTATTTATAAGTATATTCATACACGTTTAACACATCAGATTCTCTTTTGGTCTGTTACTGCGCACACCAAGCAGAAGGAAAAACAGCCAAGGTATCCAAAGAGCTGCTGGCCAGCTGGTAAACTGAAAAAAACCAAAACCCTCCAAGAGGCACAGGCAGAAGCAGTTTTTATCAGTGGCTTTCTCCTGCCCTTGAATACACGTGGTTGTCTCTTTGTGATCATTTCAGATGCCTCAGGAACAGTACGCGCACCGGAGCACCATGCAGACCTCGGAAGGACCCCAGGTATACAAAGTGGGGATTTATGGCTGGAGGAAGAGGTGCCTCTATTTCTTTGTGCTGCTCCTAATGATTTTAATCCTGGTGAACCTTGCTATGACCATCTGGATTCTGAAGGTCATGAACTTCACAATTGTAAGTAAGGGTTACCCTGGAAGGTCTGGGGAAGATGAGGGAGGGTGCTGGTCTTTCTTCTGAGCATGACTTCAGATACAGCTTCAATAATGGGGTGTTTGGTTGCCACAACAGTCCTTTTATAGAGAGGAACAAGTTTACCCAATGATCCTCTCTTTGTGCTGGATATTTCCATGCTGAGGAATCAGCTCAGCACTGCAAATCATATTCCTTTTACCTGCTCTATATATATGTATGTATATATACATGTATTTATGTAAGCAATATACACCACCCTTCCTCAATTTTCAATTATAAAGTGTTTTAAAATTAATGAAATCAGTTATTTTGAACTGGGATGTGGAATGGGCTTGAGCCTTTCTCTTGGACTTTTTCTCCATGACTGGGAAGACAAGAAACTTGATTTGTTGATTTTTTTCTTTGGGAAAATCCGTGTTGTTCTGTAATGATGTAGTTCTGGAAGCTTCATGAAATAAAATTTACAGGGTATCTCCCTGGCTCTGGGTACTTGGGTGGAGCATGTCCTTATCCCTGTACTGCTGTGCTTGGTGCACGTCAGTCCTGGAGCAGCTCTCCCTTGCTGCACAGACTCCCTGGCCGGGGTTAGCGTTCCACTTCCAGGGCTTGAGAGCCTTTGTATATGGCAGATCCTTGTTTTTCAGTAGATGATTGGTCCAGGCAGAGTGAACATGAAATTATCAGTCCTCTCTTCTTCAAAGTAGTCATTGCCACCTTTTTCAGATGAGGTTATTCATTTTAAGATAGTTTGAGTCTTCAGGAAAAACCAAGTCTGAGGCTTTAATCCTGGTTCTACGTCCTGAGAGAGCTGTAAAGCTACACTTCCCTAGGCAACTTTCAAGGACCTTCCCAGCCAAGCTCTGATATGAGAAGTGTGTTTGAAGTCTTTTTGGCATTTCTTTCTCTGTGTTGGTCTTGTGCAGTCCTGAACAGTTGTGGCCAGCATTATGTCATTAATGGGCCATGAGAAGTTGGATAAACAATCTCCGGCTCCCTGTACCCAGCAGATAAAATGCTGTGTCAGGGGAACGTGTAGCGTTCATTTTCTCTAACCAGGTTGCTGTCGAGGTGTGCAGAAGATTGCAGTGCGTGTGTGCTTAGGGAGCAAGCAATTATAAAGCAGTAATCCACAAAAAGCTCCTGTGAGTGGGCAAAGAGTGGCCAAAGTGGAGCAATTAATGCTTAACCAGACCAGTTACTTAATCTTGTGAAACTGATGCCATTTTGATACCCATTTCATGCTGAACTATGGTCTATAGATAAATAGAGTTGAAAAATAGGTGTTTTTGAGGTGATGGAAGAGTTGATCATATGCTCATCATACAGGCAGTGGTGTGGGTATCAACCCGAGAACAAAATAAAAGAATTTCGAATTATCACTTTTCAGGAATGCAGTTTTATTTCTTTCTAATAGCATAACTTCGGTCCCATGCNCGCTCATCATACAGGCAGCGGTGTGGGTATCAACTCGAGAACAAAAGAATTTCAAATTATCACTTTTCAGGAATGCAGTTTTATTTCTTTCTAATAGCATAACTTCGGTCCCATGCGTTTTTGCTGTCTGGTGGTGGTCAGTCAGCTCTCTGCAGATTGCTTGGGAAGTCAGGTGAACATCTCTGCTCTTTTCCCCATCACTGCCCTCTCATGATGCACTGCATTTCACCAGCTGCTGAAGGGCCATCTCCTAGGGATGTGTGCAGAAACCTCCCGTTTCCAGCAGCTCTCTCCCCCAGCTAGGATACAGACTGGCTTTTGGAGGCATGCACTAATCTTCAGTTTCTTGTCTGATTCTGGTTCCTTACTTGCCCAGTGGTGTGGGTATCAACCCGAGAACAAAACAAAAGAATTTCGAATTATCACTTTTCAGGAATGCAGTTTTATTTCTTTCTAATAGCATAACTTCGGTCCCATGCGTTTTTGCTGTCTGGTGGTGGTCAGTCAGCTCTCTGCAGATTGCTTGGGAAGTCAGGTGAACATCTCTGCTCTTTTCCCCATCACTGCCCTCTCATGATGCACTGCATTTCACCAGCTGCTGAAGGGCCATCTCCTAGGGATGTGTGCAGAAACCTCCTCCCATTTCCAGCAGCTCTCTCTCCCCAGCTAGGATACAGACTGGCTTTTGGAGGCATGCACTAATCTTCAGTTTCTTGTCTGATTCTGTTTCCTTACTTGCCCTCGGATTACTGGGGATTATTCCAGGGTAAAGTATATTTGTGTATGGCTTAGTTAATTCATATCTACTAATGCTAGTGGATGATGAACAGCATTTGGTGATAAAAACACAGGTGGTGGTGCTGAGTCCTGCAGTGGGAGCAGCTTTATGGTTGTAGGCATGGCCACACTGTTCAGGGTGAGTGTTTCTGGCACAGCCAGTTGGAAATAAATGTAAGAACTGGGCATGTAAAAAGTGAGTCTTGCCCCAATGGGCACCCATTCATCTCCTGATCTCCTGCTGCTCCTGCAGCCTCGCCAGCTGCTTTGGATCCTGCTCTGCAATCCCTCCTGCACCATTCCCTGAGGCTGAGAAAACCACTTGGCTAAGTGAGTTTTTAGAGGCAGACTTTTATCTCTAAATAACAAATGTAGGAAAACTATCAAATGAGCAGATGCAAGTATGGAAAAATCTTTCATTTGTTCCTGTTCTGATCAGAGGAGTTGAGAGTCCTTGTGGGGCAGAGCGATGATCTGAGTAGCCAGTAAGCAATAGCTGCTGCTTGACAGGTCTGAATTACCCCAGTGCTTGCAGAGCAGAAAGGAGGGGAAGGTTTGTGTTTCTGTTCTTCTGGAAAAGGTAGTATTTCCAGCATCTTCCCACCCCTGAGCTCTCCTTCCAGACCCTGAGTCTGTTGAACTCCACAGAACAGTCCTGGCACTTACCAGAATTTAATGATGCTCATTATAGCCAATAAGTGCTCACAGTATTTTAATGAGCACAGCAAACCTGCTCAAGAAAACTCAGGGGTGTTTTAAATGCTGATAGTGGGGAGTGGAGACCGGAGAAGGGGGAAGGAGATGAAGCAAGACAATCTCAGGATAAAAAAACACCTCCTCAGGCTTGCTGTAGCAGCATCCATCCACTCCACTTCCTTGTCCAGCCCTGACCTCCCTTTCTCTGCCCTCTGCATGCCCCACCAGCGTGTGCTCCAGGAGGAGCACAACTGTGAAATCAAGCCATAAGCTTCCAATCAGTGGCTTTTAACAAGCAAGCATGGCTAATTTATTCTAGGTTTTGCTTTTATTTGAATGTTCAAGGCTTAAATAAATGTATGCATGGCTATTGCCTCTTACACAGGGCTGTCAAAGCAGTGTCACACCTGCGTGGAGACAGCTGGTCACTGTCTGCTCTGTCCTCTGGCACAATCACTCATTTCTCATGTACTGTTTGATACTCGATTTGTTTTAATTGCCTTTATCCAGTACAGGCTGTATGAAAAACGGGCCTAGAGGGGCCCTCAAATGTCACCTGCCTGTCCCACAGCTGGTTGCCACAGCCAGGTCCGTTTGCTGTGCTCATGTGCACCAGGGCTGTGCTGCCCTGGGACTGCAGGAAGCTCTGGGCAGGCTGCTGCCTCTAAGCCTTGCTGGGATTTTTAAGCCAAACCACAGAATGAATCTGGACCAAAGCCACCAGTTTGGTGGAAACCCAAATGTACCCTGAAGGTGGCCTAACCTAATTGAGGTAGAAACCACCATCCAGCGCTCAACTTCCCCATGATATAAAGGGACAGAGTGCCCTGCTTCGTTCAGATCCCGGACAAACCTGGTAGTAGGTCTGTGGTTTGCACACACTGGGCTGGGGAAGTGATGTTAGTGCCTGTGGGTTGTGTGTGTGACTGAGCCACGGAGCCTGCAGGTCCCACGCAGGCTGTGGCTGCACCCTGCAGCCCGTCAGCGTGGCAGAGGGCTCAGCCTGCAGCTGCGGTGGGCTCCACCTGCAGCTGTGGTGCTCACAGTCTGCAGCTGCGGTGGGCTCCACCTGCAGCTGTGGTGCTCACAGTCTGCAGCTGTGGTGGGCTCCACCTGCAGCTGTGGTGCTCACAGTCTGCAGCTGTGGTGGGCTCCGCCTGCAGCTGTGGTGAGCTCCGCCTGCAGCTGTGGTGGGCTCCACCTGCAGCTGTGGTGAGCTCCACCTGCAGCTGTGGTGCTCACAGTCTGCAGCTGTGGTGGGCTCCACCTGCAGCTGTGGTGCTCACAGTCTGCAGCTGTGGTGCTCACAGTGTGCAGCTGTGGTGGGCTCCACCTGCAGCTGTGGTGCTCACAGTCTGCAGCTGTGGCAGGCTCTGCCTCCTCCTCAGAGCTTGGCTGAGGCGGGCACAGCCCCTGCATGGGTTTGTAGGTCCCAACTTAATTATAAAGCTGGAATGAGAGCTCTTAGCAACCTTCCTCTTTCTGGTCCACCTGCATTAGCAGCCAGTGATGCAGCTCTTTAGCAGCAGCACTGCCCGTGACTGTGCATATTAGCACATACATATTTTAAGCTGCACACCAATGATGAGCTGAGGATCTCTATTTCAGCTATTACTAGTGAGCTTAAAACGTTTTTTAGAAAGCTTCCTGTTGTATTAGTTTCTGAGTATTACAAGAAAAGATGTGCTTACATAAACACAGCAAACCAATATCCTTATTTTAAGCAGTGCAAAGCTAGAAAGCTCTGATAATGGGCAGTGACAGTGCACTGACCTCTTTCCACAAGGGGAGCACACAATGCCTGGTATTTTAAATGGTGTTAGGAGTCTGAAGCACTATCTATTAGTACCCTTTTATAGCCTGTTAGGCAGCAGGCAGAGCTTTAAACAGGACAGATGAGGACTGTGTCCTGTTGTGGCTGCATTTAAATGTCAAACACCCACCTACTTGTCTGCCCATCAAACCATACAGGACCTTTTGCTTTTCCTTTGCTCTTCCCCGGTGTTTCTATCCACAGCTCCTGTTTGCTTCTTATGGATTGTATTGTTTTGAGCCATGAGCTGTTTGCATATGTAAGACATCCTGTAGTCTAATATACTGGCAGATTCCACTAGACTTTCAACTGTAATAAACGGAAAAATAATATTCTCCCTCTAATCAGTCTGCAAGGCTTGAAATTCCTGGAGAACTGTTTTCTAAGAATCATCCAAAGTAAAGGCTTCAGATTAGTTTTGTAAAGAAAATATTCATCAACTTGGTATTCAGGAGTCCCTTCATGAGCCAAACTCAACATGTTCCTCCAGACTGGGAGAGCACCGTCCCTGGAGGTATTTACAGATGTACAGCTGTGGTATTTTGGGACAGGTTTTAGGGTGGACTTGGCAGTGCTGGGTTAGTGGCTGGACTCAGTGATCTCAGGGGTCTTTTCTGGCTAAATAATTCTGTGACTCCATGTGCTGCTCTCAGGTCTGTGCAGGCTGCTTGTGCCATCTGTGTGTGCACCAACAAGGGGATGCAGTGTGGGATTTGGCAGGCAGTGCCCCCCTCCTTCCACCTTCCCTGGGGCACAGAGAGGGGGATCTTCCCCCCTGGCCCAGCCAGGCTCAGGCTGGGGGACCCTGACCACAGCACGTGCCACCTCTGGGCTCTCCTTCCATAACCACACGAGGTTTGCACCCTTTAGCATGAAGTTCAGCCATATTTTCTTATTTTAATTGAACAGGAACAAATTACTTCGACTGTTCAGATTCTTCCCTTTTTTTTTGCCTCAGGCTACTTTCATAGCTGAAGGGGTCTGGTTTAGCATTGTTGAATGAAATGTTGGCAATTTAGAGAGACAAAATGCTGCTGTAGATGGCACAAATGCTAAATATCATTATTATCTTGCTTTCTTTATTAAAAGTTGCTAGGAAAAATGAGCTTTTAAAATTTGGTTATGAACCGTTATTTCCAATACAATTACTCCCTCTTGTGTGTAAACTACCTGCCACATTTCAATTACAGGAAAACAGTGGGGTAATAACACAGCAGTAAAGATGGATTAGAGTTAGGAAAGCTCATTGCCCTAGCAGGCAGGATTCTTCTATTAATGACTTAAAAGAATAGACTTTGTTCTAATTTTTTATTTTTTTTTTAATCAGAGATTGGCTCAGAAGAAAATGACCGTGCTGTTTATATTCCCTTTTCATGATTTCTCTGGGGTCCCTTTAGGTGCAACGGTGATGCCAACATGGGAGGGAGCTCTGATGAGCTTTTCAGCTTCTGCTTTGTGGTGCAGTTGTAATCAGTCAGCTAAAATGGGCTGGAGTTAGAATTAATATTACTAGATCCTTATTAGGGAAAGAGTGAAGTTCTTTTTCTCTCCCTCTCCCCCTTGCACACACACACGCATTACAAAATTGTGCACTTTCCCATCCTAATTCATGTTGCTCTTTCTGTAGAACAAGTAATTGTTCTGAGACTGCCTGCACGACCCAAGAGCTTTGTGTATTTCCCTCCTTTCCTCATTCACATGGACTGCATCTTCTGATATAAAGATGTTAATCTTGTAGTGGCCTGACAACACCAGCAGTGCTGTGAGTGATTGTACTATTAAGTGAAGAAGTTCCTACGGGTGAAATCCTTCCTGGCTGGAATTTAGCAGGAATCTTGGCACTGACATCAGTGGATCAAGCTCTTCACCGTAATGCTTTTTCTTTGCAGTTTTCTTTGCAGTAACTTCTAATTTCTTTCCTCTAGATTGAGGATAAAATGTGCTGTGCTTTTCTTTCACTCTTTTTTAGAGATCTGAATTTCATTCCTGGAGGGTTTCTGTTTCTGCATGAAAAGCAACTGGGATTACTTATCTTTTTTTAAGATACATATAGTACTTTTTTGCCTTCACTCATTTGGAGTTTAGAATAATATAGTCAGTTTTAATAGGATATTGTGTGAAGCTATTGAAAGTTTGACCTCTTCATTGCTGCATCCTCCAGGGCATCAAGGATTTGGTACTGGTGACATGAGTTAAAGTGCATCAGTTTCTTCTAGTGTTACACCTTTGAAACATCAGTCTTTCATAATATTTCATTTTTATTATCTTAATAAACACATTTTCTCAGCCAGCAGAAGCACATAAGTCTTTCTTCATCCTTGTTACCAAAAGGAGATGAAAGGTCCCCATATTTTTACCTCTCTGTCTCTACTCTCTGCTGAACCATTGAGTTTTTCAGAGGCCTGCCATGGCATTGGATATGCTGACAGAGTCTGCCATGGGAGCAGAAGAAATAGTGAAATAGTAAGCCTTCTACTCGTGCCACTAACCCAAGCTGCATATGCTGCTCTGCAGTCATTTAGGTAATTCTTTGGGATTTTTCTTTGACAGTTGCTCCAGACAGTCTGAGGTGTCCAGAGTGTTATGATGGCAGATGGCCCTTTCTCCTCAAATATTTTGGGTTGGTTTTCATGAGGAACTGAGGTTTATGTGACTCTGTTTTCATCTTGATGGGCAGCTCTCAGTTCGCAGGTGTTTCCAAGCCACTGTTCATACTCAAGCCATCTGAACAGAACTGTGCATCCAGGAGAAAGGAATATCTCAAACATATTTAGTCTCTTCATTTTTCAGAGGCGAACAGAGAAGTCTTGTTTATTGGTATCTCTGCTGTGAAAGAAGCTGCTGCATAAATTCTGTACTTACTACTCACCAGGAGTGAAAGATGTTACAAATGTCTCCACAGCAGAGAAACTTTTTTATTGGTGCTGTTTTCCTACTGGGCACCAGGGAATTTAGCCCTGACATTCAGATAGTCCAGGACACATCCCTTGGTTGTTAGTACTTCTGATTTGGAGCAAACTCAGCGATACCTATCTGCTCATACCTGCAGTTCAGTGCACGTGTGCAGGCAAACCATCACCTGCCAGACTTGCTGTGTGGGCCATGCTGAGACTCAATAACTGGTCTTGTGTATATCCACAGCAGGAAAACACCTGATTGCATTAAAAATACATTATGGGTTTGTTTGATGTCTCCAAGAGCAGAGGGATACAAATAGATGGGGAAGGGAGGAGAGTGGCAGGGATTTGGGCGGTTTGCAATGGGAGGTTGATCATTTGGTCTCTGGAATAACCCGTCATTTCCAGGCATTTCTGCCTGTGAGCAGAGAGGGCCCTTTCTGCTGGTGCCACAGGTCCCTGCTGTGATGGGGGGAGCACGATGGGAGGTGTGAACAGCCCAGGAGGAGCTGCTCAGTGTGAGATGGAACAGGAAGGAGGGCATGGGTGGGCTGTGCAGGGGGTGAGTCATAAACCCTTGATCCCAGATCCCCCCTCCTGCCACCTCCCTCCAGAGGAGATTGTTCTCAGCTTCTCTTTCATCTGAAGAAATAAGATATTTCATATTAGCATTCATCTCAGTGCCAACAAAAGATCTTCAGACTAGCAGTTCTGAAGCAGAGAGAGATTTGTCTCTTAGAGAACATGTAAAAGGTATTATTATACATGTGTGAAAGAACAAAAACAAGCTCGCTGCTAAAATGTTGATAATCAGTTAGTCCTCTGAATAGCTTACAATCTGATCCTTCCCCATATTCTCACAGTGCAGGAGGAGAAACGATTTAATTTGGGAATCCACACAGAAACGACGTGCCATGGTAAGCCACAGAGTCAGTTTGCTGCTGCTGCTGCTTCTCTTGTTCCTTGAGCTCTTTTTTTTCTTTCTAAACTTCCCAACATCCCTCCTGAACTCTCTGCACAGCAGAGAGCAGTGACCTTCCAGGCTTTCAAAACCCAGCAGCCACTGCTGGAACAAAAATACAGTTCCTCTGAAGCACCTGTTCTGCATGGTTGCCTTCGGGCTGAGGTGCTGCTTGGAGCGGCCTCCATGTCTCCTTCACTTGTCCTGGAACTGCAAAGCCATCAGCTTTTCAGAAAATGTTTCTTGGCATTCTGAGCCCCTGCTGTTGGAGCATAATCCATGGGAAGGGGAGGGAGGTAGCTTTCTCTTGGAGCTGTAGATGGCTGAGGAAAGCCTGAAGTGCTGAGGAGCAGAAATCTTCCTGTGCTTTGGGCGAAGCTGGCTCCTGCCCGTTCAGTGGGATGAGCTCATGTTCAGCTAAACAAAAAGTGAAATAGAAGTCCCCTATTCTTCCCACAGTTGTGCATTTACTTTATTTACCTTCTGCAAGTGTCTTCTGCTGTGATGACTGAGGGGTTTGAGGCCAGAACTGCAGCACTGTGCCGTGCAGGGTCTGCTTTTCCCCTCCTGCTGGGGGAAATATTATCCCCGTATTAACTCTTCTCCCCTCCATGCCTCATTTGATAGATGTACTTAAAATACATGCTGCCATTTCCTGTGCCTGTTCTTCCAGAGCTCTGCAGTGGAGATGAGCTTGAGTATATCATTAGAATTCATCATAGCTTGAGTTTTAGTTCTGGCCATTTCCACTTCAATTGCATCTTCCCCTTTACCTGTCCTGCCTCTGCTGCCACGGCCAACAGCGAGATGGACTGAGGTAATTATTTGTATTTAGGCCTCTTTCTGAGGGACTACACTCCAGTGCAGTTGCATGAAGGACAGCCTGTTAGCACTGAAGTGATGTGGCTGCAGACAGAGGAGAGGAATAGATTCACTCAGGTAATTCAGCTTTAACCTCTTGAGTTCTCATTACTTTGTGTCCACCCGGCGCTACTGCCCACATCTTTCCTTTTTAAATGGGATCCAGTAACTAACAGAGAAATTAAGGCAATTTGCTATATGAAATTTGTGATTATTTGCATTTAATTAAAGGCTTCT
This sequence comes from Callaeas wilsoni, assembly GCA_013398955.1. NCBI lineage: Eukaryota > Metazoa > Chordata > Aves > Passeriformes > Callaeidae > Callaeas > Callaeas wilsoni. The sequence continues at coordinate 71,211 of VWPU01015260.1, forward strand.
CTTGGGAAAATGAAGGGCAGCTTAACCTCAGAGATGTCTCTACATCTCCAGTAATTGCTTCTAATTGAAGTGCTTTGAGTTTCCATCCCACCACAAGAAAAGGAGAAAAAAAAAATAAATCCAAACCTGGAAAGTTCACTCCCACACACAGGGTCCCTGAAAATTATTTTATCCTTGTGCAATTAAGGTGACTGAGGGTCCTCACAAATGATTCTTTAGCGTGGGTTAACCAGCTAAAATTAAAGTTTCATTACTGCAAAGGCTGGTTTGTGGTGTGCTTATGAGAAATCCAAGGCACAGCCCATGTTCCTGAGCTGCTGTGCTGACAGACTCAGATGTGCAGGTGCACGTCTTTTGCCTACGTGCTCCTGATGGTTTCTGGTTTTCTACAGGCTTTTTTGACTTTCAGTGGTAGTTTGCTTATTGTTGGCTAAGCTTTTTGGCTTAGTGTGTCCTGTGAAACACAAGAGAGGGGTTTTATCAGCTGGAGGTGTGCAGAGCTGAGCAGCAGGAGAGCTTTTGGGGGTGGGAACATCTTGGACATTTCCTTGCATCTCCACCTGTGTGTGTCTTAGTTTTTTGATGCTGCAAAAAGTGAATCCTTCCCATGCCAGCACCGTTCCCTGGTCATCCTGGCACATGGAGCGTGACGCTGGAGCAGAGGTGGCATCTTATAAACCACCCATGCCTGGCACAGGTGTTTGGGAGCAGCCCTGCTCTGCCCGGGGGCCGCAGTGCCCGGCCGGTGCCCAGGTCAGGGGTGCTGGGGTGCCCGAGGGTCCCAGGTCGGGGGAGAGGAGCATGTCACCTCATGATGAAGCCACCATCTGCACTCAAGCAGCACTTCCATTACACAAATTCTGCCTAGTTACAACTATGTTGTGGTGAACGAACCAACCAGGGGGCCACAGAGCCCAGAAAAAGAGGTTTGGTGGGCTGGTACCAAAGAGTAAAAACCCCTTTCTGTGAAGATGGCTTCTGCCTTTGAATTCCTAGGATTCCTGAGGGGCGGTTCTGTCTAGAGTGGACAGTCACCCCTTGTGTCCCCTAAGGGAAGGTATCCTGACCTGTCCTGCCTTTCTCCTCTTCCTATAGGTAGGGACCTATGGCATCCCTGCCCGCTTCCCTGTATCCCGTTAAAAAGCCCCTCAGTCTCTTATCTTGTCCTCTTCGTATCTGGTCCCCTTCGAGGGAGCTCCTACAATAAGCCCTTGGAACACCGACCGAAGGAGCCACCTCTGCGCATCTGTTTCTGGTCACGCACGGGCTATCCACAAGCCCCAGGCACGCTGGGCGCCGTGCCCTCCACCGCACGGGCTGGGGGCTGGCTAGCGAGGCACCGAGGTGCCACGGGGCGTTCTCCCTTTGTGTTGGACATCCCGGACCAAGCTGCGGCCCCCCAGCTCAGCCAGCATGCCGGCGTATTAATATACAACGATCAGCATTTCCATGCAGCTTCTGGCAGTGCCTTCTCTGCTTGCACCCTTTGGCTCTGTTAAATCCCTCCTCGTGTCGTGGATCTGAAAACAGGCTTGCCATAAATAAAAGTAGATATGTTGTAGCAGCAGACATGGCAATTTTCTACTGTTTATTCTTTCCACTGAAGATACCAAAGTGGAGAAACATGAGAGTGTTCTGCTTTCCTGTGTTCTCTCCTAGTTCATTAACGCCTGGTGTCACACAAGTCAGCAGGAATGTGCATCTGATTTCTGCTCTTTATTATCCCTAAGGTTCTCTTTAATGTGCACTGAAACACATAAAATGTCTAGATGGACTGAAATCTTTCAGAGTGACCTCTGAGATGGCTACAGGTGAATTGTCAGAAATGGAAACACCGTTGTTTGTCATATTTTTTGAAGTTGCAGCTCCAGGTAAACACAAGAGAGCATTTATGACCTGCATCTGTTAACTTCTTAGCAAGCAAACATGCTTAGAAAAGTGCACCTCTTCATTTTAAGATTTAAAAAAAAAAAGTTTTAATTTTTTATGCAGAGTCCTGAAGTACTTGTATTTTGTGTAGGTGCAAGTCATATAGACGTGTGTAGGTGCTGATTATGATTCACATTATTTAATAGGGTGGTATTGTTTCTGACAACAAATATTAATCTTTCAAAACAAGGCATTAGAGAATTTTGTTCTAGGAAACTAGGAAATCAAATGCCTTTTATAGTCTTTATTTTCTCTGTACAGTAGAAAGGGAATTCCTGCTAATTACATATTTGTGCACACAAACCACTTCTGAATCAAGCACTTATTTACAAGGAGATATCATCAACAGAGACTGATGGAAGGCTTGCAGCAAAGCCTTGAGCCTTGTGAAGGGGAGGAAATTTAGCCTGAGCAGCTGATGGCTGAGTTGTGGAAATACTGGGTGGATTTACAGAAAACTGCTTTGTCTGGAAGGGAGAACAATTCAGTTCTGCAGGAGGTATAGATTGAAAGGCAAATTTCATCTTTGTTTGAAGTTTCCTATTGACCACAGATATTTGTCTTTGTTAGTATGATAAAGGATTCAGCCTTGTGCATTGCCCAAGAAGCAGGCTGGATGTTAGAAAGCTGATGTGTGTAATTCCTTTCTTCTTCCCAGTGGAGCTACATTTACTGCCATTACACCTTTCTTCTATTAGGAAGCTTTTGTGCGGAGCAGTTTGCCTTGTCAGTCCTCTTTATATTGAGCTGAGAATGAGGAGCTTTTACATATTCAGGGCTAAAATAACAATTCTCTGTACAGGAAGGCTGAGGCCAGTAAAGAGCCTGTTGTTCTTGCCACGCCAGGAGCCCTGTGAGGCAGCAGGAGCTGGGGCATCCTCGGCTCCCTTCCCACAGGAGCACCACTGTGGTCACTTCCCATCCTCCCAGCTGCCAGCTCATAACAAATTTGCACTCACCGAAATGGCATTGAGAGATTTCCCTACAGGAGCAATCTGCACAAGGGAATGGCTTCCAACCTGAGGGCAGAAATCTGTGCTGTAGTGCTGGGAAGGTAGATAATTCCAGTTTTGCCTGTAAATTATGCTAAACGGACACGGACAGCCAGTCAATTGTTGCATGACTCGGTTCTCCTCTTACAGGGATGTAAATGGGTGGCATCAAGTTGGGGTTGCACAGCTGTAAGTGAGAGAAGAACAGACTGGCAGCAGAGAGTTCCAGAAGGCAACTGCAAAGGGCAGGGATTTAAACTTGGAAATACGGACACTATCTGGGCAATTGCAAAGAGGAGTCTGTCCCGATTTGGAGGTTTTTTGGAATTATTTTTCCCCCCTCACAGGCAACAAAAGAGACTATTGCTTTGGGTTGGTAATAATCTGCAGGGCGACATGTTAAATGGATTCCACTCACCTACCAAGTTTGTCAGTTTAAAACAAATACAGAGATGCTGTGAGGATTTATGCAGTATGGAACACATACAAGGACCCAAGAGAGCTCTAGAGACAGAAATAGCTGGAAAAAAAATACAAATCCATGCTCTGAAGTCTTGCAGAAGCAGGCTTCCAGCTTTGGAAACACAGCATATGAACCTGGAAATGATGGACAATTACACCCCTGTAAATGAGAGTAAACTAATCACTTGTGCTCATTCCTCTCTTTCCTTTTCCTCATTGCATGTTTTCCTGTTCCCAAAATGAATCCATCCAGTAAGAAATGTGAAGTTAAATGGCTGAACTCTGCTCAGTCACAATTCTCCCTGATGCTCATGCTGAAGGCGCTGGCTGAAATGCTCACTGAGAGCAAGCGTGGAGAGATGATGAGATCCATGGTGGGGAAATGACCACCATCCATCCAAAATGTTTTCAGCAGCAGCACTGGGAAGGGAATACACTGGTGCAATCTGTAGCTCTTGTTTCTGTTTTAAAGGTCTCTAATGAGCCATGTGTGCACTGCATTTCACCCTGGGAAATCCCACTGAAATCTGGCACTCGCGTTTCGTTTCTTACGCTGCTATATTTAGGGCAGAAAGCAGATCTCCCAGCGTGGCTCCTTCTGGCTTATAGAAACCCTGCAAAGTGTCTTAGTAATATACACTAATTGCTTACCAAAGCTGCCAGCTCCCTGTGAAAATCCTTTAAAAAGATGGGAAGTGGAAGCAGAGCAGTTGCCTGCACCTTCTGCAGGCACGTGGCAGTAGCCAGTTGTCGTGTCTGTGCCATGGGGATGAGGGACAGGTGACCTTGGTGGATGTGATGTGGTCTTCATTACTGAGGGCTCACACTCAATCACTGTTTTTCTGCCCCTCCTTTTTTATTCTAGGAATGAGGAGTCCAATCAGAGGTGTCTCTGTTGAGTTTTAATGAGTGAATTAGATATTTTTTTAAACCTGCAGTCCGTGGTAGTCTCAGAGCGTGCATATTCCCTTCCTCTGATGTATTTATTTTTAATAAGTTCCCATCTTTCTTGACCTTAGTTCCACTAAAAGTCATTCACAGCCATGCCAAGCCAGGCATTCAACATCCTCTTGTTATAATTAAAGGAATGGACCTTTCTGTTCAATACAATCTTTTTCCTGTGCTGATGCCTGCCAGCCCAGCTGTACCCAGATTTCTGCAGTTGAAGTGACAGGGTGGTCCATGCCTTGTGTTAAAGAAATGTGGTTCCATGGATATTTTTTTAACTGTGGGTAGGAGAGAGAAGCAATACATGTATTAGCAGTGTAAGGTGAGAATATGGTATTTTTATATTCTGGTATTTGGGGAAATATTTCAGGTATTTCATATCCTTTCCATACTTGTCTATATAGGAAAAAAATATTTAAAACTGAAGCGTAATGGAGTGGCTACAGTTCAGTAGAAACAGCATTCAAAATCTACTAAATTAAGCAGAGAACATGTCCATCCCAGCAGCCTCCTGTTATCTTTCACAGTCCTTTGATAGGGATGTAATTTTCTGTAATCACTCAGAAAGATGGTTGGATATTTTTTCTATTAAATGTTGAAGGACTTAAACCTTTTCTGGCTTACCTTTGCTATTTTTCATGTTTATATACAACAGTATAATGCATCAGCATTTTTATACGTTTCCCATATAAAAATGAGCCATGTTTATAGAGGCTGTCAGACTTCCTATTCCACAGAATAACTGGAGCATCACTGTAAGTTGACACCAGCCTCAAAATCACATATAGTTGCTGAAATGTCTTATTTTATGGCCCTGTTGCTGTTTAATAGCTAAGATATGCCCTTTTCTTAATTTACTGTCGCTCTCCAGGAGTGCACTGGTGTGGGGGGATGCTCTGCAGAGGTTCCAGGGTAGCTGTGCTGCTTTTGTGGGTGCCCTGATCAGCAGAGCTGCCTGTTGGGTGAGGAACTGCCCAAGCTGTGATAATTAACTGCAGAGGTAAACCACTCTACACTGCTTTAACCTTTTTTCAGCAGGTTTCTCCTACCAGGCACTGGAATATAAAATGATTACTTTTTTTCCCTCTCTCTCCTCTGTATTTAGCCTCAGGAGATTTTGGATAGGTTTTGGCTATTACAGACACAGTAAATGCCTAGCTGGAAGCTATCTGGTATTCATAACCTTAAGGTATTTAGGAAATCATAAAAGCTGAATGGATTTTTTCTTTTTTTCGTTTTTCTTTTTCTTTTTTTTTTTTTTTAAAGAATAGCTCCAAGAGCTGAAGACACTGCCTGCCTTTCAGGTAAATTCCATTCAGGATGATAAATTATGGCTGAACTGAACCAAAATGTTCCTAATGGCCCTAGTCAAAAGGCCTATTACAGGATGTCTAACTCACTTAAATTCCTTTTGGCTTTAAATTGTTAATGATTAAGTGTTTTGGGGCTAAAGTGATATACACTTAAAGGGCACTTTGCTTTAAGGTTAGCCAAACTGAGCACCTCAAGTGCGGGACACAGATTCACTTGAGTGACCTTCAGGCAGAGAAATCAGGATGTTGTCCTTAGAGGTGGGTAATTTTGTGGGATTTTTTGCAGGACACCAGGCAGGTTTGTGGAAGAGGAAGTGGAGGAACATTCTGGAGCAGACAGGAACAGCAGCTTTGGCCGGGACTTGTGGGTTTTAAATCGCACTTTTGATGTTGCAGGGAGAAAGGTTATTTGTCTTTCGTTAGGGCATTTGGAGAAGTAAACATTTGGTGATGTTGAGGGTGTTTTCCCAAAGGAACAGCTGGTCAGTTGTAAGGCACCAGTCCTGCGCTGACTCGTGCAGTTCCTTGGGTTTAAGTGTGGTTCTGCAGCAATGAAGGTGCCAAATCTGTCTGGTAATCACAGAGGTTTGGACTCCTGTCCAGTCCTGTGCTGCTCACCAGTGAGCAGTGCCATGTATTTGTCTGAAAGGATGTGCAATTATGTTGTAGAAATCCCTTCAGCATTGTCAGCTGTAGCGACTTCTCAATTTCTTAGATTTTTAATGCCTCCTGACAGTAGATCACAGAAAATTCCAAGTCACTTCACACAGGCACTTATGGGACCTGGGTACTCACAACAGCCTTGCTCACATGGATGTTAATGTTCAGTTTGGCTTTTTTAAACCCATGGATGAGGTTATTGGAACCGAGTTTTGCCTTCTAATCCTTTTCCATGAGTGCCACCAGCACACAGATTGAGCAGTTGCACACAGTGCCTTCTGCTCAGGCAGCATCAGAGGTGACCTGAGGATCCAGTCCCTGGGTCAGGCTCACACTCACCTTCCTTTATCCAGGGCTTTGGTTCAGGGCCGGCAAGCAGCACATGCAGGGAAAAATGCCAAGCAGAAATACCAGGACAGGCCCCATAATAAAACGTATGTCCATGCACAGCTGGCTTGCAGAAAAAGCCGAAAGCATGTTTTCCAAAATACCCACACTGCCCCTTGGGCTGCACAGTCAGCTTGCAGGCAGCTGGGACCATAACACTGCCATCTTCTGACATTCTTATTGCAGAATAAAGGACGTATTTTTTTACAAATTTCAAAATACCCGTTTTCCTTTGGTTTTTCCCCTCCTGGTGATGCAGCTCCCCGCGGGGGATTTTAAGCAAACATTGTTCCCAGCTTGTTGGGGATGCTGTTAATGGGAGCGCGTGGCCCAGTGCATTGCAGACGTCTGGCTCCTCCAGAATGTTTCTATTCCCCGCCGTGTCGCTTCCCCTTTGATATCTGATGAGTCAGCAGGTCTTTAATTGCTGTTCCTCTTAGCGGGGAGTTCTCTCGCTCAATACATTAAATATTTGATTGCCCCAGGTCTCCAGACAGAGCAGGGCTCACAGGGGGATTTACAGCTCCCCCAGCAAAGCCCGTTGCCCTTCCAGACAGTGAGTTTGGGAGCTCAGCCCGAGGCCATGCCTGGGAAGCCTCGCCTGGAGCCCGGGGGGACCACAGGGATCCGAGCAGGCCAGGTGGTTTGGGGTGCTGAGGGGCATTTTGGGATGGCAGCAGCTGTGCTCAGTAAGACTTGCTGCATGAGAGTCTGCACATCACCTCCTGCATGGCCAGGAGGCGAGTGTGGCCACGTCTCCTGCAGCTCCCAGAACTCCTCTTTTGCTCTTTTTTCAAAGCAGCAGTGCAGAGATACCCACTGGGGTACTCCTGTGCTTGGTGGATTGTGGAGTGTGCCTTCAGGGACTCAGTAAGATGGGCTATTATAGCAGAAATATTATCTTCTGGTAACTTTCTTGAATATTGTGCATGTATTTCATACTCAGTGAGCTGAAATAAGGACATTTTTAATAGTGTTTTCCAAGGGTTTTAGAGAAGGCACTGTGTAGGGACAATCTGTGTGTCTTGCAGAAGGAAGCCTGGCTTCCAGGTGGGGCTGTTCCCGGGGCAGAGTTGGGTTTTCAGCCTTGCAGGTGTCTCCTTGAGAGGGGAAATCCAGTCCAGCATTCACAAACTTGCAGTGCATGCTCAGAGAGCTGGGATTTGCTGATGGCTGCTGCCTCCCCGCTCTGGGGAGGAATCACTCCACACTGTGCCGTGAGGGAGTGTGCAGACTCTCACTGGGGGAAAGCAGGAGCAGTCCTGGGGATTGTCAGCACTGTAGGCTTGAGGCAGTAGCTGCAGTGAGTCTATGGAGGAGAATATCCCAAATGTACCTCTCTGCACCTGCCTCTGGGCTTCCTGTGGCTCTCGAGTCTCACTGCCTCTGTGTTTCTAGTGGAGCGTGGAGTTGTGCTGGGAGTAGAACATAAAGGAACACTGAGAAATGCAGACAGCAGCATGCACTTCACACTCACATTCTCTCGCTCCATCCCTGGTGGGTGGCACTGGAGAGAAGAAAGACCTTGGTGGGGATAATGGGAGAGGGAAGAGCCCTACAGCCTCACTTTGTTAATCCTATTAGCCTGGTCCCAATGTAAGAGAAGCTGCTGCAGTGCACATGCTCACGCAATGGCTTGAAAAAAATCACACAAGTTTCCCTCCCACTGAGTCAAAGAGAAGCAATCTCACTCCCACTGAAATGAAATAAATGTAGCTGCTATTAGAGCAGAGCAGTGAGCACCAGAACTATCATTTTGTAGAGCAGATCTTTTAAACGGGCCTTCAGATTAAGAAAAATAGGTGCAGAATAAAATTCTGTCCTGAAGCAAAGTTGGCAGTACTGCAGCAGTGAGACAGAGGAACCCTATGAATACATAAGTGGTGTTTTCCCACATTATTCAAAGTGCCCACTTGCTGAGCAAGTGGAGCAGAAAGTTCTCAGCAGATGAGGAATGGGAAGAGAACAGTCCATGTGCATGGAGCCTTGATTTCTGCCAGGCCGTTAATATCAGGGATGTCTGTGACCTTCCAGTCAGGCAGGGGAGAATAACTCATCAGCAGTCAGGTTCAATCCAGCCAGTGTTTCCAAGATTAAATGCTTACTTGCAGATTAGATCCAATTGCCAATTTCATGGTGAGCCCTTCCTGTCCAATTTTCAGTGCTCAGGCTGCTGCAGGTTTCGAGCTCCCCGGCATAAGCTGTGGTGCTGTACAGGCAAGGAGAGAGCTGGCAAGAAATGTGGGAGAGCTTGAGAGGCTTCCTTTGCTCTGAGCAATGCAGACAATTCCCTCTGCAGTGCCTGGTGAGGACCATCCTGTGTCTCAGTACCTGGCTTCCACAGGTGCCCTCGAGGTGTGACAGTTGCCCTTGTGTCCCCTCAGCCACGTCCAGCTCTCCAGGAGCTCAGTCCCAGTGGTTCTGCCAGGACTGTGTAATGTGACTGGACACCCTTCAGGGATGAGATTGGCCATCGTGGCCCTGTGGCACTGCAAGGCTTTGTTTTTGAAGGATGCTGCTTAGAGATTTGACCAGTATCTTCATTAATGGAAACCAGCTGATGGTCCAGCCCTGTCTAAGGTAATAGAACACAAAAGGAAAGCCTGGTGACTGCCAGCTTTCAGCTTAAGCCAAAGCTAAAGGCTTGCAACAGCAGTAACACACACCCTGTGTTCTAGATTGGAAAATCAGGGAGTTGGCCACTGTACACAAACATCTCAGCTCTCAGGAGTGGATTTGTAATGGAGGTGGGCTGAGTCACCTACTCAGTGCCCATGTCGGGGAAGATTTCCATAAAGCCAGTTTACCTGTCTCCTGTTGATAAAAATAATTGGAATTATTGGAGCTTCAAAGCCGTGGAGAAAGCAATGGATGACCAGCTGCACTTCAAATGAAAAAGTAATCTGTGGAATAATTGCTGCCAGTCAGCCCGAGCCCAGCTGTGAAATATTAATGGGTTGCTTGATCAGTCTATACAGAGCTCTCAATCATCCTCCCAGAGAGCAGCACAGACCCAGCAAACAGCTCAGGATTTGTACTCAGCCAGGTTATTGACAGGGGCAGAGTAAGATCTTCTAACGTGGTATTTGCTGTAACAGCAAGTAACAGTTACTGGGTGCTAATGGAAAACTTTTTCATACTATTTATGTGTTCGGAGATGATCTGTCTTACTCCTCTGCCAGCACCCACCGTGTCTCTCACTGGGGACAAGCAGTGGCAGCCTGTGGACAGCACTGCTGTAAAACCTGGCAGCAAGGGATAGTCTAGGAGGAAAAAATACACACTGAACAGAGGGCTTGCTATATTTAACAGTAACCTGTGTGCCTGAGAGCCTGGTGAGAAGGAAGCTGCCACCCTGATCCAGCCAAGCTCTGCACTTCATGAGTGTGAACGCTCCCGTTTGCTTCAGAGAGACTTTGCATAAGCTGAAGCACTTTGTGAGATTGAAGTCTACTGAGTAGGAGTTCATAAGTAAAAAGAGAAAGATCTGCAGAGGATTTTTCTTTCGGAACCCTTGAACTTAAGGGAAGTTCAGCTTCAAAAAAGGGAGGCAGCCAGGGAGTGAACAGAGGCTGCTTTGATTAGGAAAGCTGCAAAGTTCTGATTGTCCCATGAGATGTGGGCCTCAAGCTGCATTTTTTAATGGGCATGATCACTTCTTTGGTGTCTGTTCTCTGCCTCCTCTTGGTCACAGCAGATCTGGGCGTCTCAGTGTCCGTCCTCCCACATTCCTTGGCGTGGGTACAGGACAGTGCCAAACCTCGGAGAAAAGTCTAATTTGTCTCTGGAGGGGGGTTCAGCTTTGTGATTCGGAATGCCTTCGCTCTGTGTTGCAGAAGAGCAATGCATCAACTTCAGAAACTTCTACGAAGTGAGGGATTTGGATCTCTGTAGCGTTCATACTGGACAGCTTTGAATGTGGATGGTTTTTGACTCCCTGAGAAGCAAGTGGCCCAGCCACTGGGTATCACCCTGGGTAGTGCAGGACTTCCCCTCCTCCCTGCAGCTCCAGAGCTGTCCTTTTGTGTAACCTCTTGTCATTCTCTGGCCATGGTTTCTCCTTCCTAATCCCTTGCATATGGCCACGATGAGATTTTTTTTTTTTTTTTGGAAGGGACAGACTTTGTATAACAAAATGTAATAATTATTACTGTAATTACCATATTTACAAATCATAGCAAACCTAGGCTCAGATTTCAGTATCAACCAGCAGACTCCATCCTCAGCAGTCCATTTGTTTGACTGTGGAGCAAGTAGTACAACACAGAAGACTTTGCTCTTCTGGGCAACATGGCCTGGAGGAGCAGAGTCTTCCAGTGCCTGCAGGACAACGCCAGAGAGCCTGTTGAGCCACATGTTTAAGATGATTGCTCGAGGTATTATTGCATTATAAATAGCAGCTAATAATAGTAGCATAACAGCAAGGTTCTCAGTTGATGTAAATTGGAAACTGTAATTCCGTAGAAGTTAATGGAGCTCAACTGATTTACACTAGTTGGCTGTCTGGCCCCTAGCAAATGATTCTAAATCTGATAAAATTAAATGGGATTCAAAGCTCTCTCACATAAGAGAATATTAAACTCTATCTCTGCAGTCAGACTTCTGCGTGCCTGTCAGGCTTTGTAGCTGGGACTTTAAGATCCTGTTTTAAGTTCTTGATTTTATTATTTGATATTTTTTCACTTCTCTCTGTTTTATTTTGTTTAGTTGGTTAAATCTTACTTCCCAAAAAGGAGACTTAGAAAAATCATCCATTTTAATGCATCATTAGGTGCCATTTGTTGGTATTCATGAGCTGTTGGCAGAGATCTTAAAGCCATAGAGATTTGTGCCCTTTAATTTCAGCTCAAAATGCAAATAGACATTGAAAACATCTGTTCAGCATCCGTCCTGGAGAGGTCTGCAGCCTCACTTCTTTGCTTGTCCTCAGTAAACTACTGTAAATTTTATTTAATATGACTGCCTCTAGCCTATAAATGGAAAAAAAAAAAAAGAACAAAAAACAAACCAGGTTTTCAAACGTGGTGGAATTAAAACTGAATGTTGAATTAGTTCATGACAAGCTGTGGGTTGATTTGGAGCATGGATCAACCAGGTGACTGCTCCTAGGGAGGGGACACAGTGGTCAGAAGTGACGAGCAGGTCTGGGAGAAGTTCACCCTTTGAAGATTTCTTGCTTGTCTCTCATCTCCTGGCACAAATGTACAAACCATGGTTCCTTCTCTCGGTTCTGCCGCAGAGATCCAGGCTGGCTGGAGCACTTTGGAGAGCAGGCTTTAGGAATCCTGACTGCTTTGACAGAACTGGGTTGGGGGGTGATAACATGGGGTTAAAATGTTCCTAAAATCATGGTAGCTAAAATGAGCCTTGGAAACGGGAGTGGGCATTGTCTTTACTAGAATCCTGTGAACCTACACCTGTGTACCCACCTGCATAGTAGATGATGTTAAATGCGATAATTACTTAGTAAATATCAAGCGTTGTCTTTACTAAAACACTGCGAACCTACACCTGTGTACCCTGCTGTGCAATAGATAAGAAATGCTGTGGGGAGGGGGGGCTTAAATTCATGCTTGAGCAAAAAAAATACACAAAATAGAACAATATCAAGTTAATAATCAACATATGATTATGTAGAGAAAGAGTATAAAATGTGTCCATCTCGAATCCATGTCGGAGTCAGGTTTGGGGTTGTCTGTACCCCTGATTCCCAGAGCTCTTCAATAAAAGCACCTGCATAGAATCATCCAGTGATTATGTGTTTCCACGCTAACAGGGGTGGCTGGGCGTGGGGGCAGGAGGTGACAGCTCGGCAGCGCCTTTGTGCAGAGCAGCACCTCAGAGCACAGCGTCTGCTGCAGGAATGGGTTTGGCTTTGCTGGGTGTGAAACAGAAACCTGATGCAGTGATTGCCCCATGAGTCCCTGGAGAATGCTACCTGTGTGTCTGAGTCAGAGCAAAGTCACTTGGAATGTGAGGCTTCAGTGCGAAGCTTCCCTGAGGATTGGGACGACTGGAAACAGCCACAGGCAGGAGCTCTAAACAAGTCCCAGGACTGAGACTACTCAGAAGGGTGGAAAAACCTCTCATTTGTGTCCATGCTGCTGTGAGCAGTTTTGGGCAGTTTTCACAGATGCTGATGTGAGTGGAGAGTTGCCGGGATGAACCACACGTACTCACAGAGTTATTGGTGGAACTCCCTTTATTGATTATTAGAGGCCTGGTTATATACATTAGTCAGCTTGTTCATGAGCCACTTAGCAACTTATGATTGGCTAATAGCTATTATTACGCATATAGTAATTAATGCGGATTGGCTATAGCTAAACAATCGTGCTTTTTCTCTGTTCTTTTCGTGGGGTTACATACTCCTGTTTTCCCATCCTGTCTTCCCATCTTGTTACTCTCCTACCAGTGACTTTGTTTCTTCTTTCTTGCTTATTCAGGATAATCAAGGTTGCTGAGGCCTGGGTTGTGCACATTCCAATGAGCAGCTCCCGTGAGAAACTGCTCTCAGTATCCATTTTCTCTGAGAAACTGCTCGATAATTACTGAAACCTGGGTTGTGCACGTAGCTTAGCTCTGTATGTCCTTGCTCAGAGAGCCATTCTTCTACAGATGTGAGGTAAAACACCAAAAATTTGTTTGAAAACAAGCGTAAAGCACCAACCATAGATTTGTTTTCTTCAGTACATTGCCGCATGCTGAAGTCTCCACTAAAGCAGAAGGTAAATGAAATCATCAGCATCATCTTTGCTGAATTTGATTAAAAAAGGTAATATGTGTTCAAAAATTCATGGCACAGACCCACAGTTGCTCGTGCAGACATGCAGGGTGCAATCAGACAGCCTATGTTTGTTGTAGGAAACTGGCACTAAAAGTTGCACCCATCCTTATTTGAGTTAGAACATCTTGGTGGAGCTTTTTTTAATCTGTTAACTTTCTCTCTGAATTCATCTTTCCAGTCAGCATTGTACAAGCAGCTTCCCGTTGTATCATTTCTATTGGACCCATTCGTAAAGCTGAAATCTCAGGGTAGACTTGAAAGAATAATACATAGAAAAATACAGTCACATATTTTTCCTAATTCTGGTAGCGAGCTGAGAAAATCTATATTCTTGGAAAATACAGAGCATTGGATTTCCCAAGGCATGAAAACATCCCTGGTGTGTCTCTTGCTGTGAATAAGAAGTGGCATCTCTGTGCTGGCGTGGCTCCTTCAGCAGTGGAGGAACTCCACGCTCTTGGGGCCAAGCAGCTGCTGCTTGAACCATGTTTCTGTTAAAACCCTCGCAGTGTTGGGGTTTGTTGGTGAGCAAGGTTCATAACTGCTGCCAGTGAATTTAGAGCAAACAGCAATAAAATATGTGTACGTAAAAGAAAATTTCAGCTTCAAGCCTAATGGAAAAGGAACCCTGCGTGGGTCTCTGGAAATTATATGTTGCTGGGTTTTGTAAGACTAAGCAGAAATGCAGCAGCCCTGTGTGCTCAGATCATTGAATTGCTGTGTGTGAATAAGGGTAACAGGATTTGGACAACACTGGGGGGGAGACAGGGAAATTAATTTTCTTGGTGTGCTGCCTGTAACTTTCAAACAATTCTGGGAGACTCCTGATAAGGGCCGGTGAGACTTGTTCTGGGAACAAAATGATGTTAACCAATCTGTGAGTAAACTCCGGCTCGGCGCTCCACTTGTCATTATTCAATCTGTCCTGACAAATAACACAGATAAAAGGATGCTCTTACTCCCTTGATGCAGAGGACTGACACACACAGTGAATCATAATCAAGCCAGGGACTCGGTTTTTCCCCTTTTTTTATTATTTTTTTTCAGATAAGAGAAGCAGTTACCAGCTTTTAAATGGCATCATAAATTATTTGTTCTCTTTTGGCAAAAATGCTTATTTGCATCTCATAGCAAAAATCATCTGGGCTTTGGAGAAATTATTTAAGACTTGTTTTAGTGTGTGTTGTTATGTTTTGCTTATCCAAGCTCTGGGCCAACTGTAATTTACTTGGTATTAATGAGTCCAGAGCTGTGAAATGGGCATATTGAGCCAAACTGCTTTTGTGCTGCGTTACCCAGGTTTAGAAAACAAATCTACAAATGCCCAAATCTCTGTCTTTTCCTGTATTTTAGATCAATCCAAGTCCAAAGTTTTGCTTTGTTTGATATCATTTCCATAGTGCTAAATATACTGAATATATTAAGTAAGCCACTGCTTCTACTTATTGCATACATTTTAAGAAATGTTTTTTAGAGCTGTGTATAATAAAGATACTACAAAGAATGCTTTTAGGACTTCTAATGGAACTCCAAAGGCACATTTCCTCTTAATTCAAGTGCAGTACAAGGGCTCCTCTACCAAGTTCCTGAAGGAAAGAAGTAAGAGGAGTCGAAGCACAACCCCTAAAATCTGAGTAAATGTTCTTAAATGTGTTGCTGATCAAGTTTTCCTGGAGCAGCAATTAACGGTGCAGTCTCCATGAGGAGCCAACATTGGGCATCCTTCTGTGCTGGTGGTGCTCCCAGGCTGGCTCCAGGCGTCAGCTCCTGCTTTCCTCTCTCTTTTGCCATCGCCCTGAACCCTTCCTCAGCTCTCCTAAGCTGAGCCTAGAGAAATAAGATACTCCATTAAGCCACCCATTAAGGAAGACACAGGCCTTTTTTTCCCCTGTGGTAGAGAAATTGTATATTAATTTGTCTAGACCAAAGACATAAATATTTGATTTTCATGGAGTCACTATATTAACAAAAAGTATGCAGAGTTCACTTTTGTTTCATTAGCTGCAATAAGCTAAGGCAATTTCAGTTCATAAACACAGTTTTTGATTCTATTGGCATGGTTTTAAAATACATTTAAAATCCTGTTACTTGAGATCTGTAAACAAAATATAGTTCTTTCATCTAATTTATGTTGTCAAGAGCAAAGTAATTTACATAAGAGGGTTGATAGACTATCAGGAACAGCTATACTTTGAGAGAGAAAAGCCTATTAGATCTTAATCCATCTGATAAGCATATTACTTCCACCAAAGCCGAGCTGCTTTCGTATTCTGTATAAATAATTCCATTTAGTGTAATTGATTATTTTACAGCAGGAACCAAGATAGATATTGTTGGAGGAGAATCAGCCTATTAGTCATGTTTTGGAGGTTTTTTCTGCAGAAGTCAGGTTTCGATAAGCTCGAGGTCTGAGCGATTTGAGGCGCCGATCACCAGCCAAGTTTTCATTGTGCAGCTTCTGTTCGCTCCCAAATATTGACTGGGCTGTTGTGGTTTGGTACAGGAGAGCAGCAGGAAGAAAGCAGATCCAGACTGATGCAGGGAGGTATCATCGTGCCTTGTCTGGAACCGTGCTTCACCTTCGGAAGGTGTCAGGCCATCGGTGCAGAGAAGCCGCGAAAGGCAACGCCGGTGTTCTTGCTGCAAAAGTGTGATTTGTGGGGCTGCCGACTGCAGAACGTGTCAGGAATTGCCAGTGCCTGCTCTGAGGGTGCTGGGGGGTACTCCAGCAGTTCTGCTCACGTGTGGTGGAGAGGGATGGATGCTGCAGCAGTGCTGGGAGCTGTCTGGGGCAGGTGTGAGTTAAAGTGGCCTCACTGCAGTGCAGCAGGACTCACTTTATGGGGGTTTTTTTTGGTGTAATGAAAAGGTTGGCATTGAACAACTTTTGTCCATCTGTTCCGTCTTGCTCCTTCCTTCTTGTCCCTGCTTTTTGGGTTTTGAGGGGGTTTTTGTCTTTTTTTCCTGCCTTTGCATAACTTTTTTTCTCCTTGCTGCATGCTTTCACGTTCGCCTTTTGTTCGTTGCATTCCTGCAGCAAATGGAATCCCACACGTCTCAGCAAATGTGGTTCTGCCAAAGAGCATGAAGCCCTGTTTGTGTGTGAGGACTTCTAAAGGTTCTGTTGAAAAGAGCAGGCTGTGGCTAAGCATTGGTATAATCTATGTGTGGTGACATTCCAAGGTTATGGAAATCCAGAATTGGTTTTCACACTCAGTATTTAAACTTCAGCAATGGCAACAACTCTTGTCTTCGTGGTGTTGGGCTGTCACAGCAGGTTAGGGCACCTTTGGCAGAAAATAATTGGAAAAAGTGGTTTTCCTTGAGGGAATGCTAAACATGTTTTTAATTGTAGCATTAATATGCAGTTTCCTTTCTAATTCAAGCTGTAATGCACAGGAGGTTTTGTTGTGCCAAAGGGCTCTCCATCATGATAGATTTGCCCCTCAAAGCAGCCCTGGAATAAGGTGTAGCCTTGCTGAAGTTCTAAAATCTCCTTACTAACTCTCTTTAAGCAGATGAAGAACTAGAATTTGATGCATAGTATTTCTGTAGAAAAGTAAGAGGGTTTTTTATTTGCATAAACTCCTAAGGGCTTCCAGAGCAGAATGAAGGTAAATTTAATAGTTCATTATGAGCTAGGGAAAGGAAAAGAATGTGATGTGGTTGAAGGGTTTGAAATAGGATTTTTTTTTATTTTCCATGGTAATGCTGGTGTTGTGCTGCCCACAGGCTCAGCAGTGCTGCAGACTGAAGCTTATATTCCAAGTAGGTCCAGTTATTGGAAAGACACTGAATGAGCTTCCCCTGCAACTGTGGCAGCAGCTGAGATCCTTCTAATGAGCAAAAAGTGGTTCTGGAGAGATAGTCCTGAGTGAAAATACTCATCTGAATGCTAACCAGGAGTTGGCTCGTGAGCAGCCCATGGGCTCTTTGCAGATCTTGTCAAACCGTTATCTATGCCAGACTAAAAAAAAAAATTAAAAAAAAGAGGAAATTGTTCTTTTCTTTCTGGGAGTGAGTCTGTCCCATCTCCTCCTGTACACAGCACCCTGAACAACATGTTCAGGAATCATGGCATACACTGAACTGTGACAAGCTGGACTTTGGTTATGGCTGTGCTTTATTCTCCACCAGAGCACATTCAAATTGTGGGGCTGACTGCCCTCAGTTAATTGAAAATTTAAATTTAAAATTTTAAAAAAGAGAAAATTTAATTTAAATTTAAAATTTAAATTTTTTTAAAAAAAATTTAAATTTAAAAAAAAATTTAAAAAATTTTTAAAAGAGGAAATTGTTCTTTTCTTTCTTGGAGTAAGTCTGTCCCATCTCCTCCTGTACACAGCACCCTGAACAACATGTTCAGGAATCATGGCATACACTGAACTGTGACAAGCTGGACTTTGGTTATGGCTGTGCTTTATTCTCCACCAGAGCACATTCAAATTGTGGGGCCGACTGCCCAGAGCCCCTGGTTCATGCTCAGACCTGAACTACAGAGTGAATCTCATTGCTGAATTCATTCCTCTTGCTCTGCTGCTGTCGCTGAAGTGCATTTCTTTCTTTATTTGTGTATTTTTTAAATGGAGAGAGTAAAACATCAGGTATGAAAAAGATGTACAAGTTCAGATTTCCAGGTAGTAGAACAAATAAGAGATTTGATGAATTTGTATCAGAAAAATTCTTGAATGAAGGCACAATGTACACTTCTTTTGAGAGTTGGGGGTTTTTTTAATATTGCAACCAAAACATGAGAATTTACCTTACAAAGATTGCTAAGAAAGAAAGTAAAATTAATGTGTGTGCAGGGTGTTGTGCACGTGTTGTAGAGCTGTCTAAGGTCAACACTGGGTTTACTTGTTCCTTAGATCTTTAGATTTTTGACCTGTGGCTTTCAAGGAGGAGAACAGTTTCCCTCATCTACAACCAAGCATGCAAATATAGCAGCTGCAATTCCAGACAAAGCTGCGAACAGACATGCACATTTTTGTCATGAAATCCTTAAATCAAACCAAAGGAAACCCCTCATGGTGTCAGTTTGTAGTATCTGGCTGGTGGCATCCCACAGAATTGCAGTGGCTTTTCCTTGACAGGATTTTGTGCTCCATCCTGCGAGGAAGGACAAAAGTGATAAAGTGACTGTGATAATCCCTCATGGATTTATGAGAGCACATCGATGAATTTGATTGGGATGAATAGGAAATCAAAAATCAATTAATGGCTGATTATTGTTTCGTCCACAAATTGATTTCGGATTTTGGCAGCCTTTAGGAAATGTTCTGCCAGGTGTGATGAGCTTAGCAATGTTAAAAAACAGGCAAGAATAAAATTTTCATCTTATGGCTTAGTCTTAAATACCTAAAAATACCTGAAGTGAAACATGAGAATAAATCACACCTTTTCCATCTGGTGTGCACTTTCTTTTTTTTTTTTTCTCCAGTCTTAGACATCTTTTCTTTCTAATTGTTTGTTAAAATGCATCAAACGGGTTTGGATGTGGATCTTTCTCCTTTTATACGTGTGGGCGCTGTGTTTAAGTGCTCGTCTCTCTCTGTGTGAGTTACAAAAGGGTTCATTATCAGGTTCCAGAAACATGTGTCACTATTATTCAACCCATCACCGTGTTGAGGGATTGTTAGTTAGTCCCACAGATTGTCTGATCTCTGGGACTATTGTGGGAAGGACAAAAGGGAGAAGCTTGAATTGCAGCCCAGGAGGAAGAGGCGAGGGTCAGGCGCGCTTGGGTGCTCAATGTCTTCTGCAAACTTGGAGCCTTCCTGCAATTCAGGGTAAATTGAAAATATTCTGTGCAGGTGAAGAAGAGATCTTTTATACCCAGAGAAATGAATGCGCTGGATTCTAAAGGGATTAATGACTCCAATGCGCTTATAAAGAAAGAAAGTAAAAATATTTACTTTTGAAAGTATGGGAACTGAGGAGTACTGTTAGTAGGGAAAGAGAGGTCACCAGTGGGAGCTGAGAACATGTAAATATTATCCAGCAGCTCTATAAACGAGGGAAGTTAAACATGCCTTTGGAGATGGGTAATTGTTAAATACTCTCAACTGCTTTATGAAAACTATGAAAGGTTTTTCTTTCAGAGAGGAAGGACAGACTTCTTTATAAAGTTGCCTAAAAGCAGGAACTGGAGTCCAGAGTGCAACACTGTGTCTCTGTGTGGCTTAGGAGATCTTCTTTTGTATGACTTGAGTCAAAATCTGAGGAAAACCCTATTCTGGATAAATATGTTTTGGCTGAACTGATTAAGGACACAAAGTTTTGAACTGTAAAGTGCAGTGAGCACATCAGGAGAAACAGGGATTCACTCTTGTGGTGTGTGCAAACTTCACAATATGTGAAAAGCCCAAAGCATTTTCTTGTGCTTACACATTTAGGGAGTTTGGAAATAAGGCTGTGGGCAGTATGGGGCCCTCAGCAAGGCAACAGTGTCCAGGTGTCCCCTGCCCCAGCCTGCCTGCCCCTGGCTCAGCTCGCAGGTCACACATCCCTCCCCTGAGCTGCAGAGGTGGCACTCGGAGTGCCCAGGCAGATTCAGCATCACCTAGCCACAAATTGTGCTTGCTTCTGAAACTTCAGCCAGGAGCAAAAGTGTAGAAGAATTCTTAGAGCAGCATGGACATGGTCTGTATCTGAACGCAGTGAACAAGCCAGACTTAGCAGGGCCTGCTTACTCTGAGTGCTGTGAGATTAACATGACTGAGTGCTGAGAGGGTCCTTGAGGTGTCCATGAGAAAAAAGGGAGGATTAACGGGATGCGATAACCGCGAGCTGGGAGGAGGGAGGATACTTGTTTGCCGTCTGTTATCCAATTAGTAGACAGTAGACGGGCTTGATTTTACCTAAGTATCCAATCATAGAGTTAGTTACAGTGCATGGACAACGGATGACTAGTTGGAAATGCTACATAATCCTGCTGGATTTGAACAATAAAGGAGAACGCTGTCTACCCGCACCGGTGTTTGGCGTTACTCGGCTCCCATTCTCAGTGGAGGACCCTGCTTCGCAAAAGTAGATCCTAGATCTAAATATCTTTGAGATGTTGGTGTTGCAGCCCTTTTGGTGGGTTTTGTGATGCCATGTGCGTTATCACTGCTGCTGGAGCTGCAAGTACTGAAGCAAAACATGACTGTTACTGTTGCTCATCCAGATCAGCTGTAAATAGGGGAACGTTTCTGTAGTGAACAGGATAAAAGCAGCTGATTTCTAAAGTGAAGTGGTTTTGGTTAGTTGTGAAAACAGAGGAGAAATGTGTGCATTTACAAAGAGCATGTAACATCCCTCTTGTCGGAGGTAGGATGTGGGTGAATGAGTCTGTTCCCAGCCTCAGGGAATTGTGAACTGGTGACAGGGTGAAGGTGATGCTTTCTTCAGGTGCCCCACTGCTGGTAAAGCCCACCTGAGGCAGTCTGGATGTTCCTCTACAAAGCCCTTAGTCATGTCTTCAAGAATTTCCATGTGTGAGCAAAGCCCAAGGAGTATTCTGTGCGGCTGAGTAGATCCTGTCCACCACAAACACAAGAGAATTCCTGTTGGGTTAACCCTGCTTAACTGCAGAATACTCATTACAGTTACCCAACTATTACCAGACACTAAAATATGAGCAGGCAGGATAAAATATCTCAGCTGACCCTCACCAATGCGTCTGGCTGTGATGGGTTACCCATGTGCCCAGGTCTTTATTGCATGGACGTAAACATGGGTTTTTCTGGCTGCAAACACCCAGAACTCATGCTTCCAGTCTGATTTTTCGCTCAAAAATTTTAGACTGCAACCTTTGAAAAGGGACAGGCAGAACTATCAATTATTTAATAAAGATAATAGCCTTTTGGGGACAGGGATAATAATGAAAGTAATTACTAATGGGGTTTTGACAGATTAAATGGACTCTCCAGATGACGTGAGATTTAGCTCTTCCCTGTGTCAATATGGGTAGTGAAGTATTTGGATGTGTTTTTCAATGATATCTGTCGACCTCTCCTTTTTACTTTCCATGTAGCCATTTACCTCAAGCAGTCCATGAGCATGAAAGAAAAAAATGAGTATGTAATGTAAAAGCCTGGACTGTGCTCCTGCAGTGTCCTCAGGGTTTTGGTAGCACGTTTAAGGCGCAACTCCTCTTACTTCATAAATTCTGGATGTAAAATTTCACTTTTACACATCATATTAAAAAAAAGTTTGGAACATTAACTTTAAGTGGAGTCCCTTTAACAAGCCCATTTTTCACTAACTTTCTTTGCTGTGGAAACATACACTACCTAAGTGTGGAATGAAAGTTTTTGCCCTGTGGCAATGGGATATTACTTTTACTACTCCAACTTCAGAAGTGAGGCTATAATGCGAGGGAGAAAAAATGAATATCAATGTCACAGAACAGCCAAAGTGATACTGAAGTGCTTTTTTAGCACTACATTGCTGATACATGCCTTGATACAAGAAGCCAGCACCTGAGCCGTGCAGGTGGGGCAGTGCCCTGCTGCTCTTAAACCTGGTTGCTTATCAGCTCTGAGCTTGTAGCGTAAAGTTTTGTGTTTGGTGGGGTCACACCAGCAGAAATGGGGTGTGCTGGAGTGCCAGAGCAGGTCCAAGAGTTTACAGCACACAGTAAATCCTGACCCAAGTTTTTAGTAATGCTTCCTGTCATTATAAATTGCATTTCTTGTTGACTTATGCCCCATGGTATATATATTATTGATCTCTTCTCTTGACTTCCCTGACCATAGGGTGATTTGTCTCCTCTTGCTTTCCTGACCACTCACAGAATGTGTCATTATCAGCTCCTTGTCTCTCTTTCTTTTTCTTTTCATGTTTCTAGCCTTCCTTTTTTCTCCTGCTGTTGTCTCATTCAATAACTCCCAGTGGGCTGACTTGCCAAAATCAACAGGATAGAACAACCCTTTCATAATATGTGGTGATATAATTAAATTCTTCTGTTTCAAAACTAACTTGAATAAGCTACTTTTTATACAAAATGGATTTTTCCCTTTCTGGTGACTGATGCTAGAGTCTTAGCCTTTCCCAGGTTTAACATTTACACGACCTTGTGGAGGTTCAGGTTCCTTAGAGGGCTCACACCCCTGGGGCTGCCCTTTGCTGTGACTCTTGCCCAGCCCACGCCACCTCAGTGGTCAGGGAGAATTTAATAAACAAAGTTTGTACCCATTTTTAATGATTATTTTAAGAGCTGCAGCATCCATATTTCCTCGAGAGATTTGCGTAAAATTTCAGTGAGACTGCCGTATACTTTCATCAAGCTTTGGAGAACATTTCATTGCCCAGCAAGGTATATGTGGTGCATTGTACAGTAGTTCTGGGGTGTTGCCACCAAGAAACGCAGCCCATAACTAAAGCTGTGTGTCCTGTCAACCTTACCTGGCAAACTGCACGTCTGTCAGCTCACACATCTCAAAGATGTTCAGCCACATTCCCACTGAGACCTGCAGAAATGTTCTAGACTATCTCAGATCACTTTGAATTAATGGAGTAATGAATTTAATTAAAATATATTAATGTCACTTTGGGCTTTTAGCCATGATTTTAAGAAATCACGGGGGAATCAAACTGCCAACATTTCTCAAAATATGTCTCAGGCAAGTTGGAAGATATAATGAAAAGTAATTAGAAGCACAAAAAGAAAATGAAGTGGTGTTACCACCGCTGGGATAGGCCACTGGCTTAAGGAATCAAGAATATTACACCTCTGATGTGAAATTTCCTTTGCCAAGCTTCAGGTATCCAGAGAAAAAGTTCAGGCAGCACATCCCACAGCAGGCATCTGACTTGGGCAGGATGAATTGCTCTCTGGTAGCTGCTTTTATTTTCCTTGGCTCTGGAGTTAATCTGAGCACCTCGGTGAAATGGTGCACCTAATGCTTTGGTGACTCATGTTTTGTGAAGGTGTAACGTGAGTTTGAAAGGACAGGAGCACAGGGAACAAAATGTTCCTCCCAAATTTAAGAGCAAAATGCCATCCCAGTGACTGGGGCTGTGAGTGTTGTATTCCTAATCCAGGTAAAGAGAAAAGCATGAGAAAGTATGAAAAAGCCTGACCTGATGCTGGTTTTTAAGCTGGAATTTCACAGTTGTCATTAAAATGCCAGTTTTGTCTCTGTACATTTAGATTGATTTATGGTGCCGAGGGTTTTGTTTCAAATGGTCTCAAATTTTTCAGATTTTCAGCAGATTTTTGCAAACTTGAGTGCTATTTTAGTGTTTAGTCTTACCTCATTATAGACCCACAGAACAGCCAAACTCCAATCCAGGCTGCTTTGACATTTCACGGTGGTTTTGCCGGTGACTTTATTTCGATCTCACAGATTCTGTGATTTCAACGATTAAGAGATTTAGAGTTGTCAGCTTGCATTCAGAGGGCTCTTCTGAAAATCCCCAAGGTGCCTAGAGCTGGCCGTTTACACAGCACTGGGAATGTCCCGGGGGAGCTTCCTTGGATATTAATCCCAGGCTGAGCAGTTCACTCCTGCTCCTGGCTGAAACCTGCCAGCTGGTGGTGAGCAGGTCCCTTCCCCATGAGCCATCTGCACAGCACTGAGGAGTGAGGGATGGTACTGCCAGCTGTAATTCCAGAGCTCGGAAGCAGCAAACGGAACACGGTGATATGAATATTATCATCCCAGAACTCTTGTTATCTGCTAGGTGCATCCATATCAATAAGTGGTTATTATTCTGTTCTAGCTGGCTGACATTTATGGTTTCCAGGATTTAGGATGGGGTTTTCAGTCCACTTAAATCAGATGTCTGCAAATAAGCATCTGTTATGCTTAAGTTTCCCAAAGCCTTCCTTTCAAACCTGTTATTTTCTCTGAATCAAATGCTTAGCTCAGCAGAGCCTGAAAATGAAAACAAACTCCAAATGGTCTCCACAGGATATTTTGTGGGGAAAAAAAAATCTCTTTGAAAAGATAAGAAAAAGCCATGATGGGGATGAAATGCATGTTTCAATATTTATTATTCATCCAGAGCTTTCTAAAAAAAATCGTTAATAGAAAAAAGTTATAGACTGCTAAAATTTACTGCAGAAGTCTTGAATTTTAGTTTAGGTTCTTCAGTAGGCAGGAGGATAAATGATGTGAGGGAAGAGCATGGTATCATGCTTTTCCATCTGCAGATTGTTTCTAAGTTGGCTGGGGGTTGTTCTTGTCTGCTGCAGGTGGCTGATACCTGGTGGTCTTGACAAAAGATGCTCTAAACTTTCTGCCTCAGTTTTTTGTCACATTCATTCACTGCTGGGAACTGAGGAGAAAAATAGTCTGAGGGGATGCTGAAAAAAACAAATGAATCTTTAAAAAAAATCCTCAGAGGCACTTTCTCACCCCGTGCAGATGTTGGATTTCCTATAATGCCATATATAAAACAACATGGAAATTTTTTAATGTTTTGAAGGGTTTCTAGAAGAGGA
This sequence comes from Callaeas wilsoni, assembly GCA_013398955.1. Classification (NCBI taxonomy): domain Eukaryota; kingdom Metazoa; phylum Chordata; class Aves; order Passeriformes; family Callaeidae; genus Callaeas; species Callaeas wilsoni. Next base: position 96,123 of record VWPU01015260.1, read on the forward strand.
TGAAGGAAGAGATATTTTCATTGAAGCGTGGCATTTAGTGATGCAAGTTCTGATAGTGAAAGAACAAAGCAAAAAGGTAAAACAGCGGGAGAGTTTGTGATAAATATTGTTCTATAGTGGATTCACTGGCACGGGTTTTCCAAGGCCTTATACCAGATTTGCAGTGCAGATTGCAATAATTATCACCAAAGATTTGATTTAGTCAGTAAAAAATTAGTTTTTTTACCTCTACATTAGATGGAATTGGAACTGATGAGGGCAATCCCAGCAGGTTGAATTGTGTCAGTCACTGTTTCAGATGGGTTTTAATTCAGCGTATTAAAAAATTATTTAATTTCCTCTTGAAAATTATTTGATTTTTTTTTTTTTTTAGAGGTGCATGGGGATTGTCTATATGAGAAACCAGTCAGGAAAAACCAACATGGTAACACGGTGCAAATAATCAATAGCAGTCACCGTATTAGCAGGGTCTATCGAATTGTCTTCAAAGGCCTCCTATAATGGTCTCTGCAAACTGAATTAGCAAGATGGTTTCACTAACATGTTTCTTTTTTTCGTGGCAGCTGCCTACCCAATTATATATATTCATTAGCTCTGGTATGATTTCATTAACCAATGTACAGTAAGTGCCTGTTAAGCAACTTGTGCTTATGTTCCTAGACAAGCAGTGATGCATCTTCTGGTGAGCATCCTTACCAGCTCATTGGTCTGGATAAACTGGGTTTTATTTATATTTTCAATTTGTCATTACTCGTGAGCAGCGCGAGCTGAAGGATAAAATGTAAGAAGGTAATTAAGCTGGTTACTTTAATTATTTTTTGTTTTAACTGTCCCTCAGAACCACTAACCTGGCCGGCCAGGCAAATGAGCATTAATGAATGAAGCCACATAATTAAAACATCTGTCACTGTCCTAGTGGGTTGATTGAAGGCTTGGGTTGGCTGTGGAAAACCAAATAAGCCGGAGTTAATGTTCTCCTAATCCTTCACCTGGTGAGGTGACAGTGATGGGTAGCAAACATGCGCCAATGAGCAGTAATGAAGTCGCTTTTAGATTGGTTCAGCACAGGCTTTTCAGGCTAATTAGGTAGACAAAAATGTTAATTTAATCAAAGGAACGTGTATTCATTAAAGAAGGTGCATAAGATAACTGAAGTGGAGAATTGGCTCAGTCAAGAGATAGGCTATAGCTCCTGACTAAAGTGTCCGGATTATAAAGAGAATGATGTGTTTATGTACAATATTTTTTAAATATTTTTTTTAAAAGGTGCAAATCCGTGCTTTTGTCTCTGTGTGTCAGAGGATTTACACCAGGGATCAAAACTGTCTTCCTGTATTCCTGTATGTTGTGGCAGGGAGCAGGCAGTTTAGGACTGAGAAAGGGAAGCAGGGAGGGAATGAGATGTTCCTGCTGCATTCCAGATGGCACAAGCCACACTAGCACATTATTTGCTCAAATGAGCTCACTGCCTTCTTCCTTCATGGGACTTTGTGTAGCTGTGGTGTAGCATGGCTGGGTTTGCCTGATTTTCCTTGCTCTTCTTTGGGTCGTGACCAATGTGCAAGGCACAGATTGAACAATTTTGTTCATACTGTAGATGCACTGAGTGTCCTTTCGGGGCAGATCAGGAAAAAAGCGCAAGAAATATGGATTTTCGACAGTTAGGAAGTAAAATACAGTGCAGAGTGAATTACCTTATCAGATTGTATCTCATCTAAACCCAATAAAAAGGAAAGATGAGTCTCTAAGATCACGTGGCTGCGGTAGCACAGAAGATAATTAAAACATTGTATTAGAGCTTCGTTACAATTTTAACCTTCTCCAACCGCACATTCTACTTAGATTTTGGATTTAGATAAGCAGTGTGAATGACAGTTTATATTTGGAGAATTAGACCATTCGGGTGCATTTTAAATACGGTCCTTAATCCCAAAACTGGCTGCCTTTAGCTCTCTCCATCCCACCACACAGGGAAGTTGATGCTGATTGATGCAGCCTTTCCCAGAACACGATGGTGTCTGTAATTGTACAACGACACATGGTGACCCGTGAGAAAAACATCTGGGAACAGCAGATGGGGGTGCAGTCTCAGTGTTTCACACAGCCAGTTCTCAGGGATTGGACACCGCAAATATTGTTTGAAACATAAATATTTTAAGTAATTATATATAATTAACTTTGTAGTGCTTTAGATGAAAGAATAATTACCACCTATTGCTGTGGTAGGTTGTATTTGTTATATTTCTTTTAATGGCTGGAAGTCTTCTGTCTTCTTCCTTCTGAGAGGATGGAGAGTGTTCAGTGGGTGTTATGGGTCAATTATTTATTTCTATGTAGAATGTGTGGTTGGTTGTTTGGGAAAACATCTGGAGAGAAGGAAAATTCATGGATTACTTTGCTTTGTATCATAATTTTCAGTGTAATGGTTAATGGGACTATTTTAATTCTTTTAATGTCTCTTGTGCTGTGAAGGCAAGTTAACAATTACCTTTTTGATTGTTTGTTTGTTTGTTTTGTCCATGGTTTTCTGAGATTGGTCTTCTAGGAGAGCAGATGGTAGAAAGGAGGTTGAGGTAGAAATTAAGGCTTCTTGTTATAAATAACGTTTTTTATGGTTTGCAATAGAGGTTTCATTTCTGTGGTTAACCAGCATAAACAGTTTTCATTAGCATCTAAATTTAACATAATTTTCAAGAACATGCAAGTTCTGGTAACTGAAGATGATGATTGATACTGATCTAACAATGAAGGAAGAAACAATTAAAATGCTGAAAGTTAAATTTGGGAGAGAGAGATGAAGATGAAGCTTTTTAATTTGGGATAAATGAATCAACAGCATGTGTGACTTTGGAAATGTAAATTTTAATTTTTTTTTAAGTGCTTGTGAATAAATGATGCAGCTGTACCATGAGGTGTTAACAGAGCCCATGTGATTGGGACATGTGGGCAAAGCAGTCCTGGGGAGATGTCTGGAGGAATCCAAACTGGATTCTTGGTTCATATGGTGAAATGTATTGATGCTTTGAACCCACCGTGGCATGTGGTTCTTTTCAGATTCCTAAGAATCATTTCCAGAAAGAGAATATTAACTGATTGCTTGAGTTTTAGCTAAAGGCACCTGGAAGACTTTGTAAATGTGGCTGTAGGTGCTGATGCTTCACAGTTTCCTCCCCATGCCGTGTGTTGCACATGGGAGCCGGCTCTGTGACACTGGGACAGTTCCCACTGCCTCACTTGGGGGGAGTGAATGGAAATTTGTTCCCCTGGCAGCTGCACCGAGAGGTCTTCTACACCATGCACCATGAGGGAGGATGTGTGCTGCGTGGCTTTGGGGCAGAGGGCATTGAGATTTCCTTTCTGTTTTAGGGGATCAGAGACACCGGAAAGATTTTCAGGAGACAGGTGTCGCTTAGCACCATCTTCCCAAGGTGCTGTCATGGATCACAGAGGGTGCTTGTTGGCCGTGTCCAGCTGGGAATTCTCCCCTTCTTTTGTGCTGATATTAGAGATTGGCAAGAACTGATCGTGATGGGAGTGTTGTGTTAGATTCACTGTGAGCTGCTATTGCTTTTTGGCTGCTTTAATAGTGCAAGTCACGTGTTCTGCAGCTCAGCACAGCCCTGCTGTGGCCTCTCCTTGGCTTGGCTCTTCCTCTTGGCACTGGAGGTGCCATAATTCATCACTGCACCAGGGAGGAGGAGAGGGGGAAGGAAGCGTGTTGGCAAAAGGGAGTCCTAAGATCAATGACATTGGGAAGTAGAGGATGTAAAGGATTAAACATGGCCTTCATGACTGATGCTCATCCCAGCTCTCTGAATCGGGATTTCTCCAGCCCCTGGAGCTTGGTGAAGTGTCTCTGTTTGCTCACTGCAGCAATGCCCTGCACAGGAGGCAGAGTAGCAGGGGCTGGAGCCCATCCCGCAGCATCCAGGATCATCTCCTGCCTGAGTGTCTTCACCACGTTGCTGTAGCCCTACCCCAGTTCTCTGCATCATCCCTGCCCTGTGGCCTGGGGAGGGAAGAGCCATGTTCTCCTAATTTGTCACTCTGGTGAGCAGAAGCAGGTAGTTCTTTTCTCCATGGATTAATGGCTGTTATCAGAGCCACCGATCTTACGGTTCTGTGAGTCTGTGCTTCAGAAACAAAAGAAATCTACTGCTACTTTTATATATGTTTTGTTTTAAATATACTCCCAGAAGGACTGCCTATTTTGATGCTTCATTTGTCCTTCACTTGTTTTTTCTTCTGTCCCTTCTATTCCTGTTGCCCACCAGGAAACCATTGATCTGCTGAGGTGAGTTCAGAGCCAGTAGTGCCATTTCTGCCCATTTCCCACTTAACTCAGGGAACACCAAAACCATAATTTTATTATTTTTGCTCAGATTGACAAGGACCATAACTGGGAGAGCTGCAAACTGCTCTGGCAGCAGTCGGGTAATTTTAATGGCATCCACACGCACACACAGATCCAGAATCCAGTTTCACTTGTTTAGAAGTTGAGAACTTCAACAAGTTTTCAAAATTTGCAAAGCTTCTCTCTTGGCATGGGCTAAAGAATATTAGGAGGGAATGGGTGCTTATGATATCTTTGCTTTGTTGATGGTGTGATAAAATTCTCCTCTGGGGCAGAGAGCTCTTCATGGGGTGAATGTTGGATGGGGAACTGCTGGGATGGGATCCCTCCTCCCATCCCCAGCTCCTTCTGCCCCAAAAGCAGAAGCTTTAGAGGGCTCGTTGGATATAATGACTTTAAAAGTTCTCAGTGATTCATTTTTCATCTGATAGAAGTGCCCAGGAAGGGCACCATTAGCTTAAGGAAGAAATGCTGAGTAGAAATATATACAAATGGCATTTACCAGTTTAAAAAACATTTATTGCTACAGCTTTGTCTTCAGTCTTAGCTCTGACTAATGCTTTTTTCCTTACCTTTAACGTAGAGTTTATGTTAAATTAAAAGAAAATTTTACATTGGTTCTTTTTTTTATGAAGTTGCACCCTAAGGCCTTAACTTCTGTCTTCTTTTCAAATATTCTGAAGGTATCGATTACTTTATTTCTCTTAAATACATTTTAGTGCTGGAGAGGGATGCCAGCATATTACTCGTTTGCTGCTGTGCTGTATTATTAAAAAGGTTTCGTTTCTTGCTGTGATGACTGTCCGAGGTCTTTGTCAGTTGTTCCTCACTATTGTTTATCAGAATTGCTTTAGTTTGTGAAAAGAAAGGCTTTGGCTATGCTGGCTTTCTGTTACCAGGAGCTATAAATATCAAAACATGAAATGGTTTGAAATGTCTACTGAAAGGCTGCCGAAAAAAAATCTTAAAAACATTTGAAAAGGAAGTGAAAAACCCCTAAAATTTACAAAACATCTGTCATCATGAGAGTATCATTTTGAGATACTCAGGTCAAATACAAGCCATTCTTTCCATCTTAATAAATGGGTTATAGAAAACAAAAAGATGACACAGAACACCTTTGGCCAAGTGCAGTAATAATAATAACCAACTGTGCTTTATTGCAAGGAAGAAATGTTATCACTCTTATTACCCTATATAGGAGATTCGAAAAAATCCTAATAGGGAACAGTTTAAGCATAGCTGTGAAGTTATTATTTCAAAACTAGACGTGATTAGTTACCAACAATACACGGTATGCCTTAATTAATGGCTGAAGTACATGAAATCTCCGGGGGGTCTGTCTGAACTGGTGGTTAGGGACATATTATAACTCAAGGTAATTGAATAGCAATTAACTAGAGTTAATGAACATGCATTCTTGGGAAGACACACAACAGTTAATGGATCAGCCCGGAATGAACCACAATTAAACACACACCCGTTTGTTTTGCTGGACAAGCGTCTACTGAATGTCCACACCCGGATACAGAAGGCCATTCATTAATTTGAATTAACAGACATTCATCTCTACTCCCATTTCAAGTGAAAGACACTCTGTAGGTAATGCAAGGACAGCTGTTGGATGTTTCGTGGCTGTGCCAATTAAAGATATTGCCCCGATTAACCGTGGCACAAGCTTTTGTTAACTGCGGGTCTTTAAAACAATGCGAGCAGTAAACAGGAGCTGGAAGTCTATGAGGTGGAATTCATGTTGCATTAGAGAACTAATTGAACTAAATTGGAGACTGGCTTTCACCAAAATTTCATGCAGTGGGAAGGAGAAAGGCCATTTCAGCAGTGCCATGCCCATGCTCTCCTTTTCCGTGTCAGCTCCTTCCAGAGGTGAATATTTGGATACAGGCAGCAGCTAACCACTGAACCAGGGTCTGCATCTATCAGTTGAAAGAGAAACCGATTGCCAAATGTTTTCTCTTTGTTCTGAAAATAAAAGGCGGTTTTGTGCAAAATTCCTTGGGTGATTACAGGGACAGATAAGATGTTTCTTGGAACTTGAAGAACACAAATATTTGAACTCAGTCCCAAATGCTGCTAGGAGCCAAAACATGGAGAGCTCACAGATTTAAGTGACTCTTCCTGAAAGATTTATAGAGAGCTTAACAAGACACTAATAATGTACAAATTCAATAGCCAGAGGAAAAATTAAAAAGTAAATGTATATGTAAGTTGTTTGTGTTATCCAAAAGTTAAGTAAACAAGATTGTATTTCTCAGTGATTTAGGAACCTCTGCCTTACTCCAACAAACAAGAAATTCTTTAGAAAGCCAGCATAAGATCCAGCAGAAAAAAGAAACATTAAAAATTTATACTGTGCAGGCAAAGAAATTACTTTTGATGATATAGCAAAGAGGATGTCAGTTCATTCAGTGTAAATGAGAAACTGCTGCAAGATTCCTCTGAAAGTCTGATGCACCCAAAGGCTGGGTTTGTTTGTTCAACGACAGCTGCGTTTGCTTTTCAGAACCTTTTTTAAGTAAAATGTGGTTTCACTGGAAAAGGACAGCAGGTAATGAAAGGATGACAAGAAACTTGCAGGAAATGAAACAGCTGAGGGCTCGTGGGTGAATTTGTGCTGTTGTGCAGGGCAGTGTTATGTGGGGAGCCACAAGGTCACTTATCCAGAGCTCGGTGACGTGTGGCCCTGATGGAGCTTCAGTGGTGCCCCTGGCATCTCCTGCACCCCGGGGGTGCCTGGGGGGCACTGGGCAGGGCCACGCCTGTGCCACGCTGGGCTGGGAGCAGCACTGGGCTGCAGCCACCCGGTGCCCGCTGCCCCAGCCCTCGGGATGTGCCCAGGTTCATCCCGGAGAGCCTGGGAGCCCTGTGTGGCCGTGGGGATGTGCCCAGGTTCATCCCGGAGAGCCTGGGAGCCCTGTGTGGCCGTGGGGATGTGCCCAGGTTCATCCCGGAGAGCCTGGGAGCCCTGTGTGGCCGTGGGGATCTGCCCAGGCTCATCCCGGGGAGCCTCAGAAACAAGAGAGGCCGTGGGGATGTGCCGGGGTGCATCCCGGAGAGCCTGGGAGCCCTGTGTGGCCGTGGGGACCGTGTGCCCCTGGTCCCTGGGAGGACCAGCTCTCCATTCCGCACCTCTGCAGAGCTTCCCTGTCAAGTCCCAGCTGGAAGGGTCCATCCAAACCTCCACAAGTTTGGACTCTCTTCCTCTTGATCCATGAATTATGGTGTGGAAAAAAGTCTGTTAGCAGAGTCCTCTTTCAGTCAGAGTAAACAAAGTAGTTCAGAGGTGGCAAAGTTTTGTTGAAGGTGACCTTGGGTACTCTTGGTGCTTTAACCTGTTTAGAAAAGGCAAAGACTCCGAATTAAATTCTGCTATAAATTAATGCAATTAATGTATTTCATTTCAGCTACCTGCACATCATTCAGGGAGCTGTCTTGAAAGAGACAAATTAATTACTAATAAGAATTTTATACCCTGCTATTTTCTCTATTTACTGATGTTACTTTCCAACGCGTTTCCAGAAATACTTAGTCTGATATTTAACAAGTGAAGCTATTATTATCTTAAATTACATAAGATTTTCTTCCCTAGTGGTTGTGATAGAGGAGGACGAAAGTAAAAAAAAAAAACCCTTTAGCAGGACTTTAACAAACTCACTGCAGAATTTCATAGTGGATATGGAAAAGTTGAACAAGCTGAGACAAAAAAATATTGAGATCAGAGAAATGCTGAATGAGGGAGGGTTTCAGTCAGAGATTATATTTTTGGCTTTGCATAGCCTTACTGTAAATTTCAATATTTCTATGAAATATTTGCGCTAGACACATCAATAGGCTTTGAAAGTACAGGTTGTTAATGAGTTTGCAGCTGAATCCAAATTCTCTTTCTGTTTATTTTTTTGAGTAGCAGAAATACTCCCTGTGTCTATATAATTAGTGTTTTAATGTTTGTTTTCCTTCTGTAGAGTCTGCCTTTTGAGATATTCTTTTGGTTCTTTCATCGTTTCACAAAAATTAAAATTCTGCCCAAAATAACTCAAACTATCTTTATGTTGTATACAGAGGATTTTCAGCTCCAAAGCAGATCTTTTCAAGCTTGTTCTTAAAAAATGTCTTTCAAGCTACAAAGACTTCCACTGCCACTTTCTAAGAATTGTGGGTGTTTTTGCTTTTTTTTTTTTTTAAATATACTTTTCTTTTTTCATTTTTTTTTTTTTTTTAATTTTGGAAAGGATGCTGCTGACCATGAGGAAGTACTTAAGTTTTTCATTTAATAGAAATACACAGTACTTGGGCAATGTCTTTCGTTTTTAAGAAATTCTAGGACTTCTGACAGTGCCGTGCAACATTTTGACCTGCAGCATTTGCTGCTCACATTTGGTGACAAATGTTGGGAATAAACATCATGGCATAATCTCTAAGCATTAGATGAATAAACATGGTTTTCTCAGGAATGTCTCCTACAGCCTGCAGCAACTTAGAACACCAGTTAAAGTAAGAAAATTTTGTCAGATGTTTTATAGCTCAGAAATTGTTTGAAAAAGCAGAAAGCATCCCATAGGAGTGCGTTCTTGTGAGCTGGTCCCATTCCCCATGTTAGATCTTTATTCCCCATTTTAGGTATTTTTTGAGGATTTCCTAGAGTCATGCAGTGTATTGCACTGGTTGGCAAGACTGCTCGTGTCTTTAAGGCCCCACCAATAACTGAAAGGAAGAAATTGCTTTGTTTCTTTTAATAAACCTTGAGTGAGAAAATAGCCATGATACATACCCATAGCTATGAACTACACATTTTTTACGGTGTTGACAAAGACAGACTGGAAATAACCAATTAGAATAATTAACACTTGCACTAGTACTTCTGCCTTGATAACAAGTCACTGACCACATTTAGCACAGTTACTCTAATTAATAGTCCCATTCAGGAAAGCTATTTATAGGTGCAGTGTTTTACCCAAGCGTGTAAGGACTTCACAAGGTGTCTGACAGCTGGCGTTCAGTAATACATTCAAAAGCATATCCCCAGTAATCCATCTCAATTCCTGGTTTATTACCTTTGCAGCTTTCTAGCACTTTTGTCAATAAGATATTGCTTCCAGCAGTTCAACTTTATTCTTACATTAATATCCCAAATTTATCATAGGGTTCTAAATTTCCTCTGGTCACCAAAATGTCCCATTGAGCCATTTAAGCTCCCTGAAACTCTATTCTTTATCGGTAGCCTGGGAAAAATATTTTTCTGCCCTCTACCCCGTGAGTGTTTTGAGATTAAATTCTCTAATGCCATCAAGTAGGTCAGTGAGGAAAGCCAGAACAAGGGAGACAAGTGTTGTTCAAGATGTAGGTGGGTGGGAAGGGGAGGAGGTGACAGAGGCGCAGAGCTCCGACCCCGTTGTCACAGGCATGTCCCGGGCAGAGCTGCAGGTGTCCAGAGGGGGACCGAAATCTCGTGGCTCCAGGCAGACTGAAGGGCTGGATGCTCACCAAAGGACAGCCAAAGGGAAATACAAGTGCTAGCCTTGGCGTGTTTTGCTCTGTGCTGTTTTTTTTCTTTCAAAGGATAAAAATTCCTCGTCCAGCAGTTCTGGTCCCTAACCAAGTGCAGCAGTTGGTGATTATGTGTCATTATCCCCCAGAGGTCATTATTTTTGGAAAGAAATATCTTATCCAGGCAGTAACAAGCACAGGCTGCCAAAACAGCCAAAAAGCTGTGAGAAAAGTCTAGGTTACCCTCAGAGCCCTGACTGGAACATGATGAAGAGCTCCTTGCTGCCTCTGAGCCAGCCCCACTCTGCCTGCAGAGAGCTGTGTGAAGGAGCATCCCAGTGACCTCCCAGCCAAAAACCTTCCACCAAGTTCATTATTTTAACGCTAATTTAACATTTTTTAACTTAACCTGGTGCTGTCTCCCATCTCCCTGCCTGCAGGCGTGCCCTGTGGGACTGGGCAGCCGCTCCCTGCAAGGGCTGCGTCCTCCTCCTGTGCTGGTTCGTTTCTTTTCTTTGCAGAGGTCCCAGGGAACATAACCAGGGGCTTCTGCCAAAGCTTGCAGACACCCACTGGAGAATACAACGTGTTTAAATAGCTGGCATGACGTGCTCTGCTCACCCTGGCTCATTCTGTCAGTCTGGAGGGGAGGGAGCATCACTTCTGGCTCATTGCTGCAAGACTGTGCCCAGGAGCAGCTCACCTCCAAAACGCATTTGGCCTGCAGGAATGTTCAGAGGTGTTCCACGATAAAGGAAATCCAGATCTGACACGCTTAATATTTATTTCAAAAGGTTTCGTTATTTAGATGATCCTGGTGCTAGTGAAAAGAATTTTTAAAGCTGAGGTGAGGTCGCGTGCAGCGGATAAATTAATAACTAACTGTGCAGGTTGTGAGTCACTGCGTTTGTTTCTGCTAGTGTCGAGTTTCAAAAAGGAGCAGAATCAGGAGGAAATGCTAATATCCCCAAAGAAGGCACATTTCTGCAGTGAAGGGGCACACAGAGCTGTGCTCTGTCAAGGCCAAAGCACTGTAAGAGCAATCACTTCCCTGGGGCTTTAAGACTCTCTGTTTAAAAAAAGTGTTTTAAAAAGCTGCTGTCTCTTGCTTTGTTGTCACTTGCTGATGCCAGCTGTATATTTTTGCATGTGATTTTTGACTATTTCAGGTAACCACCTGACTTTCACACACATAATATTGTACTCCTGAATGCCAAGAGAATTTCTTGGCATCTGGCAAACGTCCCCTGTGACTCAGTAAGCACCCACTCAATAAATAATCTGAAATTAAAAGCACCCCACGCATGAGTTCCGGAATAAAAAAAAAAAAAAAGCCTTATTGTCTTTATTTTTCTCAGAAAGTAAACAGGGAAAATTATCTCAGTGTTACTTTTTAAATGTATAAACTACCATGATGATAATTTTGGATGTTACATCAGGAACTGATGTCTTGCAGGAGGCTTCTGGGTTTGGGTTGATGACCAGCAAGTTCCTATTCCCTTGCTGTTTAATCATCATTGGTTTTAGTCTGGTAAACACTTCTGAATGTGCATTAGAAAGTTGTGAAGAAGGCAAGGGGCATTAAGCATAATGCACCTTCTGGCAAGGAGGCAGAGGAATGCAAACTGCAGGGAGATGAGAGAGTAGCTGGAGTCTGAATTATTGGCATTTGAAAGTTGCTAAAATTACCCTGTTGTTTCTCATGAGCAGGATATTTATAGTTTCTCAGCTGCAGCGCTGTCACACAGCAGGGTGTGAGAGAGAAACCTTGGCAAGGTTGTTTTCTCGTGTCACCGTTGGGGGATACCTGACTTTGTGCCTCAGTTTCCCCTTTGAGGAGAACCTGCTCTAGGGGGGTGTGAAATGAGCTGATCTTTAGGATCCCTTCCAACCCAAACCATTCTTTCCATCAGTAATCTCGTGCTGCTCTAGGAGGAGTTCCTGCTCTAGGGGGGTTTGAAATGAGCTGATCTTTAGGATCCCTTCCAACCCAAACCATTCTTTCTATCAGTGATCTCCTCCTGCTGCTCTAGGAGGAGATCCTGCTCTAGGGGGGTTTGAAATGAGCTGATCTTTAGGATCCCTTCCAACCCAAACCATTCTTTCCATCAGTGATCTCTTCCTGCTGCTCTAGGGCCAGGCACCAGCTGGCTGTGAATCGATGGAGCTGTTTGAAATCAATAGCTGCACTCTGCAGATCAGACCTCGTTCTCTGCCCACCATTCGTGCTGGTGAGGGACCCTAAACGTACTCATATATATTTTCCTCTATGAATAATTATTTACTGGCAATTGTTCAAAAAGCAGTAGAAGCAATATCCTTATTTCAGCCTCTCTGGGAGCAGCACTTTCAGTTCTCTCATTTCTTCGCCGCCCCCAGAGCCTCCCTTGCTAAAAACAATGTCTTAGACACACTGTAGATAAGTCTGGAAGACAGTTTAAATTATTTTTCTGTATATTCTGATAGTGAAAGAGCAAAATAATATATTTTTTGTGACAAATACAGCTATAAAAATTCAGTGGTGGTTCTTTGGCCATGAGGGCAGTTTCTTAACCATAGGACTATGGATTCCTCTTAAAAAAGAGAATTCAATTTTAAAGGAAATTTCCTTAACCTGCCTGTGCAAATAAATTGAGTGTGCTCTTTCTCCTATCTCTTACTGAAAATATGAGTCTTGATTTTAAAAAAAAATCATTAAAATAATCCCTGAAGTTACTCTTTGGGTATCTAGTTGGAATCACATTTTTAAAATATACTTTATTTCATGCTACCTGTTTATTGGTTTGACTGGCAACCCATTTGTTTTCTTTTTGAGTCCTGTTGCACTCTAAGTGCACTTTGCACTGAGCTCCAGGTTTACTGCAGCAATCTCAAGGCAAACAGAAAAGATGCCTAAGTCACTTTAGAAGGTGACTTAACCCACAGCAGTTGGTAAAAAGCACTTCCAGTGTGTAATTTGGGTTCTAGACGGACCTTTTTGCCATTTTCTCTCCCCAGACTGCAGAGGTGGCACAGGGTGATTATCTCCAAGTGCAGGCTCATCAGTTAAATACTGATATTGGCAGAGTGGGGGCTCAGAAGGGATTAATTGAGGGGCGTTGAAAATATTCCTCCCTGCCCATCCTGCTTTCTCCTGGCTTTTGAAAACAGAGGAGATAACAGTGGAGTAGATGAAGCAACTGAAAATAGACATTTATTTCATGAGGTTGCCATGGTAGGGAGTTTCTCACACAGGTGGAGAGGTTGGGGAAGGTCAATGCAACTCCACTGAGTGTCCCCACAGCCTGTAAATCCATCTGCAGAGATGGGATCATCAAATGTGCCTTCTGGATGGGACTTGTGAGAGCGGTCACAGCCCTGCTGGGTCTCCTCAGCTGTGCTTTGAGCTCTCTTGGGTGTTGGTGTGAATTTTGGATGGGATTGAAACCACAGCGTGTTTGCATGGGCCTCATTTCTTTGGCCAGACCTGGTGTTATGCTCTAATTAATGCCCCTGAGTTGTTTTGGCATGCTCACATCAGACAGAAATGACCCAATAATTGGCCCCATTTCTGAGAGCTCACCTTCAGACACGCTGCAGGAGACCTGGTACTTTCCTCCTCACGCTGTCAGGCCTTAATCTGCAGCTTCAGTGCTGGTTAGGGGAACTGCTAAATGCTGTATTAGTCAGAAAAATCTTACTCCAGAGTGTAAGGACAGAACACAAAAGATAAAGGGGAAAAAAAAATTCCTTCTTCTCCCTGGAAGCTTCTTCCAGCACTATAAAGATGAGTGAGTCCAGTCAGCCTTGGTGTAACTTGGAGCAGCGATGCCATAGAGGACTCTGTGTCCAAGATCTTTATAGTCTGAAAAAAGAAATGTTTGTTCTATCCTTCGTTTGGTGATTGACAGATTAGCATAGTTAAGGAGCGTTAGGCCATAATTTATAAGAGCTGTCTCTGCACCCTCTGCATCAGTGAGTTTCTGTGCTGATTTTATTATTAAATCACTGCATTGGAAGACTTCTTGTTCCTACGAGTATAAAAATCTTTTTTCCCCACTCTGAGTGAGCACAAATTTCTGCAGGATGGGACTTTTCCCTTTTAGTTAGCATAATTATGGTAATGAGCTAGCCTAAAAAAGCTGGAGAATTCCAGGCACACATTTGGAATATATGTTGATGGTAAGATGTGAAACCTTACCCTTTGTGTTGGAGGAAAAAAGCGGAAAAGTGCTCAGGAGGGCATGGCTCATTTCATAATGCTGCAGTGCCAAAGTGCTCTGTAACAGAGAGTTGGAGGAGTGAAAGCCAAGTTTCCATCTCTTCCCTGCTGTACCAGTGGAAAGGGAAATTATTACCCTAGAGAGGAATTCTGCCTGTGATGGTTGAGTTGTAGTAACAATGCTGGGATTCGTAATCATTTCCCCAGAAGGTCTGCTAATCTTTTTCCCTGCAAAATGTACTCTCAGATGGGGTGGCTTAATTCTTCGAAATCCTGTTTTTGTGGTGCCACACCTGACCATACTTTGAATAAACTCACTAGCACTTTACTTTGGAAAGAAATACCTCCTGCCTAGAGTAATTCCAGCACTATGCAGTAAATCCAGAGCTGAGCTTTCTTCAAGCTCTGGCTGAAGGATTTGTTTAGAAATTGTTCCAGCACTGGTTTGGAATTGTTTCAACGGGTGAGATTTAGTTGCTTCGGTCAGTTGTAACTTACTTGAAACAGTAATTGGAAAACCACATTTGAGCCTGTTCTTCCTGCTCATTAAGGCTTTTCTCCTTAACTTCCACTAAAGCCAATTTATCAGTGTCTTTTCCCTTCCGAGTGAGCTTTATGGGGCTCTTTGAGTAACTTTCCTCAGAAACGGTGTTGGCTCTGGGGAGCACCTGGGCGCTGTGGAAGGAGCAGACAGAGGGAAAGGGTGCCATGGGAATGTGCCCATGCCCTAATGCCATCCCTAATCCTGTGAGCCTGATGGGAAGGAAGCCAAGATGTTCTGCATCAAATCTCATCGCTGTGGCTGGGATGTCCTCTCAGTTCTTGTACTCTTCTCATTGTGTCCTCTCTTCTTGTTTTCTGCCTCTGCTTCTGCAGTCATGCAGAGAAGCTCACAAAACCAGGAGGTGCCACTGGAAAGGAGGGGCTCTGAGCTTTGCAAGGGCTTTGTTTGGGCTGAATTTTACGTTAACCATCATGGTCTGCGGGCAATTTCCTCCACTTGTGCAAAATTCCTTCACAAGCTAGAAACCACCTGACTTTCCTTCAGTTATCACAAATAACTTCATGCCTGTGGAAGGAACTAAAAGTGCCTGCAAAGCTCATACAACTTCAACATCAGCTTCCAGAGGTCTTTTCCCAGGGGGTGACTCCCACAGCTGTCTGTGTTCATTCAAATCCATGTCTCCTGTGACTGATGGCTGCAGCATCAGAGGTTATTTAGAGATGTCTCCTCACAGGCTCTGGATGGAGCCTTCTGCAGGGAGCACTGAGTTAGCTGATTGCTACTCTTGCCATTTATAATGTTGTTTCAGTGCACCAAGTCAGAATTTTAGCTGTGCTTCGTCACTGTCTCCCTCCTTCCCTGGAGGAGGATATACTCTCTCCCAGAGTGATCCAAGGCACTTGGAGTCACCTTCCTTCACCCCCTGAAGTCTCAGCACAGCTTTTCCTGCCCTGTGCCTATCGCCTTTAGAGGCAAATGCTACCAGTAAGGCATCAGACAGGGACATGTGAGGTCAAGAAGCAGAGGAAGAGGGAGATGATGGCAGTTGTGGACACGAGACCTCAGAGTGCAATTCACAGAATAATCCTGGATCTGTGCACACAGGGATACGATAGATAATACGTGCTGTGTAATGCTACGTTGCCTTGATTTCCTCTGCTGTCCACACAAACCTGAGCCTGTACATGAGGTCTCAAAGCAAGGTCTTATGCCAGAGGAAGAAGTTTTCACACTTTATCTCCTTAGCTGTGTTGCTCTGGACCAAGCTGTGTAACCAGGTTTATCTTTATAGGACTGATGCTGCTGGTAGGTGGCTTCCGTAGGAAAATATTGCTGCTGATCCACAGCTGGATACTGGGATCCTTATTAAGATGATGAATTAGCTGAAGAAAATGAGGAGAAGGAGGGAGGGCAGATGCAATTAGAACAAGTTTGAGGCTCTGAAGAACTGGCAATGATGTGCTCTGTACCTGGAATCTGGAAGCATTTAATGTCAAGTCAGAGAGAAAAGGACAGCACAGATATCTTCCCAGGAGGGGGGAAAAAAAAAAACGAGGTCACTTGCCTTTGCTGAGGGTTTTTTCCCTAACTTTGGATGTACTGAGCTGTGTAATAACTTGCACATATCTGGAAGCAATGCAGAGCACAGCAATCAATAATACAAGCAGCGATAATCAGGTGTTTCAGCCATCTGACACGAGCAGTCTCCAAAGATAATTCTCTCCCACAGGACATTGCTGAACATAACTCCAGTTTATTCCTAGCAAAAAAATAAATGCTTACCTGCTGTGCAGAGACAAATCTTGCCAACCATTTTCCTCCTGAAAACTGGAAAGGGATAGAGGTGCACGGAAAACCGTGGGGAAACGCCCACTGGAGCTGGTGGTGGCCAGCAGACAGCTGGAGCAATCTGTCACCCGTCACCAGTGTCCTTAAAATCCTTAGAAAGACCTCAATAAACAGCAAATTTGCCTCTCTGTCAGGCAATGCCAGGAGAAAAGAGGAAGCACAGAAGAGTCGGAGGCTGCATTTCATGTTTGTAAAGGACAGAGGATCCTGGCACCAAGGGACACAGTGAATGTGTGTCACCATCACCTTGGTTCTTGAGTAGGTTAAGCTGCAGCAGGAGCCTGGTCTAATAGAGCTGCCCATGAATAGACAGCACTGAAAATTCCCCCTGTCCCTGTGTGGAATCAATCCAGGTCAGTGCAGCCAGTACCAATTCCAGCTGTTTATTGTAGAATTAGAGAAAACTTTGGGTTGGGAGCGACCTTAAAAGACCACCCTGTTCCTGTCCCTGCCATGGGCAGGGACACCCTCCACTATCCCAGGGTGCTCAGAGCCCCATCCAGCCTGGCCTTGGACACTTCCAGGGATGGGGCAGCCACAGCTTCTCTGGGCAACCTGTGCCAGGGCCTCACCACCCCTTCAGGAAAGAATTCCTTCCTAATATCTAATCTAAGCCTACTCTCAGTTTAAAGCCTTTGCCACAGCAGTTATATGTCTCTTGTTAGGGTGGCTGTTTTTTCTTATTCTGTTAGCTGGATCTCCCTGCTACCAGCCTTGCAATTTTAAAAAATGAATAAACAAAAATTAAAGTAAACAGAACTGTTGAAAAGTAAAACAAACATAAGCTGGGCTTTAGCCACCTGCGTGGCCACATTGCCAAGCAAAAGGCAGAGAGGAGCTTTGGTGATCAGACACCATCAATGCTGAGCTCTTCTCCTAACAGTAATTAATAATTGGCTGCAAAAAGGAGATGCTTCTCAAGCTGCTGAAACTCAAAATTCCTTTCTCATTCAGCATCACTAAAATGCCATTTATGTTATTCAGGATTGCTATCCCCTTTCAACCCAGAGCAGTCAGCAATAGAACATAAATTTTTATGCCTGTCCAGTACAAGGTGCTGCATAAAAAGAGAGAGGGCATAAATGATGTAATTGATGTGAAAGTTTTTGCCATGCCCTCCCAAAAGGCAGAAAAATTCAAAGAGGGTGGTGATGGAAGGTTCCCAGCTCTGTGCCTCCTGTTTGGAGCTTGCCTCCTGGGAGCTCCCACGAAGCTGGCTTGTGCCTGCACCATAAAGTCATTCACTCTGCTGAGGAGTCTATTAATAAAAAGGAGAGAAACAATGATTTTCAGATGGCAGAGTATCAAATAATCAATACTTCTCCTTATTCACAAGCAGAAGAGTGGCAGAGGAGGATATCTACCAATCACAGACACAATGTTTAATAAAACATCTTGGTCTTTGTCACTCTAAGCAGTTTTCTGCTACATTTTATAGGTCACAGTCCATGAAATTTCATAGGAACTTTCATATCTATTCTCTGTAGCAGAATATGACATTTATTTGTTATTAAAACATATAATTTAGGGAGGATGAAGATACTTTATCCAAAACAACATGTGGAGTAGTCTTTCCAACAATGATTTCTCCCTAATGTATCTGTATTTTGGGACCTCTATATAATACTGTGAGCTTCTTTATTTATTTTTTTTTCCCTAATGGGAAATAATAGAGAAATATCATTTTATAGTGATCGTATGATCAGAGGCCAAGATACTCATTAAAATCAGGTTACAACCTTTGCTTGTTTTTTCACCTGCTGACCCAGACTGTCACCAAAAAAAGCTATCAGCTTTAATCATGAGGAACGTGAGCAGTGGAGAGTTAATCGTGGTGAGTCAGTGCTAAGCATTGGTCCACTCCCAAACACCAGGGAAGTCAAGAGAGGATGTGTGGTGGGCACAGCTTTTATTACTTCTGGCAGCTGCAGGAGGAGGGAAAGGTGAGTGGGGGTTGGAGGTTGAGAAGGATCAAAGATCGAGAAAAAAATCTGGGGAAGTGCCTCTTTTTCCCCAATCCGGTGGGTTTGTAAGAGGATACACCTAGTTTGATTAATCAAACGTGTCCTTGATGTTTTGGTTGTAATACATTGTCCCATAGGCCTGATACCTCTTTTGAGATGTGTAGGACCTGCTGGCTGACAGCTAAACTTCCCCTGTGTATGGTTTTTATATGCAAAAATCCTTTGGACCGCACTTGGGAGGCAGAGGGTGAAGGAGAGAAAGAGAAACACGCGAGAGAGGAGCAGAGCGGAGTTCTGGATCTGTGTTGTTATGTTGTGGTGAAGGAACCAACCGGGGGGCCACAGGGCCCAGAAACAGAGGTTTGGTGGGCTGGTACCAAGGAGTGAAACCCCCATTCTGTGAAGATGGCTTCTACCTTTGGTTTCCTAGGATTCCTGAGGGGTGGTTCTGTCTACAGTTGACAGACACCTCTTGTGTCCCCTAAGGGAAGGTGTCCTGACCTGTCCCACCCTTCTCCTCTTCCTATGGGTNTTACTTCTGGCAGCTGCAGGAGGAGGGAAAGGTGAGTGGGGGTTGGAGGTTGAGAAGGATCAAAGATCGAGAAAAAAATCTGGGGAAGTGCCTCTTTGTCCCCAATCCAGTGGGTTTGTAAGAGGATACACCTAGTTTGATTAATCAAACGTGTCCTTGATGTTTTGGTTGTAATACATTGTCCCATAGGCCCGATACCTCTTTTGGGATGTGTAGGACCTGCTGGCTGACAGCTAAACTTCCCCTGTGTACGGTTTTTATATGTAAAAATCCTTTGGACCGCACTTGGGAGACAGAGGGTGAAGGAGAGAAAGAGAAACACGCAAGAGAGGAGCAGAGCGGAGTTCTGGATCTGTGTCGTTACAGCAGAACAGAGCTGTGAGCCATCGAAATTGCTGGTTTGCCACAGCTTCAGTGGTGGCTTGACAAGTCCCTCCTTATCCCTAGGTCCATGAGTAGCGCGGAAAAGACTTCACAACTTGAAAGTTGTGAAGTAGGTATGTGTTACTTAGTTGAGGCACGTGGGGGATTGTTCTTCTAAAGATATGCGTCCTTTTAGTATTCTCTAGTTTCACTTTTATGTTTTAAAGTTTTATATATGTATGTGACTTTTTAACTTGNGGACTTTTTAACTTGTTTATGCATATTTAAAGTTTATCCTCGTTTTTTATTATAATTAGTTTGCATATCTCTTGCGCCTGTGCAGTGCTTCTTGGTGGTCGTGGGCAGGGGTCTCGAAGATGAAGTAAGGAGTCTTCTTCTCTGTTGAACTTTTCACCTCTTCTCCTTACGCATGCTCAGTGGCAATTTGGTTTCAGTTTAAACTTCAGGGTTCACTTCATTTAGCTGATGTTCGCAGTTACTTTTTTTTATTAGTTGTTTTATGTCTTTTGTTTGCTTTTGCGAAGGTTATGCGACGTGTTCTGTGAGCAAGCCGCCAACATGTTTTTAGGAGTTTAAACAAGTAAAACTTATTTAGTAGCTATTTGTTAACTTTTTAACTATACTTACCATATGTTACTGGAAAAGTATTGCCCCACTGGAGCTCAGGAGCAAGCCCTGGAGAGGTCAGCATGGCATACCCACGGAGATGGTCCTTCTTGCAGCTGTCCAGGGCACAGAGCAGCTTGCCTGACCTGCAACTTTTCTTAATAAAACCAGGGAAGACACTGCTGTGTGAAAGCCCTCAGGGCTTGTAACCTTACTGAGATAATCTATTTTGGGGAAAAAAAAAATAAAATTGTAGAGATTTTTTAGCAGCCCAAAACGTGTGAGGGTGTGCAGATAGCTGTAATAATTCCTGCTCGCTCAAATCGCAAAGCACACTGCTATCAAAATTTAATCTGGGCTTTTTGGTGCATAATCATATTTCATTCATTTCCCTCCATCCTTTTGCTTGAGATAAATGAACCCCTTCTGTGCCACCACCAACCCAGAATTCATAGGCCAATATTTTACACCTAGGGCCAACAAATGTGGGGAGTGGCATTTTCTGACCCATCTCTCATTCCCTCCCTGTGATCAGCAGCATTTCCAGCATCTGTCTCTCAAATTTGCTTACAGCCTTCTGTTCAAAGTGAGATGACAGCAGTCACTTTATCAACCAGCCTCACCTTTGTTCATAAGACACCAGGCTCTGGCAAGAATAATCTTAACTTGGCAGGGAACTACCTGAGGATGGCACTTCTTGGAATGGGAGCACCTCTGGCAAGTGCCCAGCGTCGCTGCTGAGCCGTGCGGTGTCTCTGATCTTCACCCCTCCAAATTCAGGCCTTTTGGCAGCAGTTCATGGAAATCTGTCTGGGTTAGATCTCCACTCTCTTGGACAGACATTGAATCCTTGTCTGGGCTTGGAGGTGCTCTCACAATGGGAGGAAGAGGAAGCAGACAGATGGAGTTTCATTTTTGCAGCTGGATTGGAAAGCATGCTAGATTTGTATCCAAATATATGTGGTTTTCCTGGATTTTCTTGATCTCCTCTTGATCTTCTTATGCCTTCTACCCAAGTGCATTCCCTTTTTCCATAAAATCCTCAAAACAGCTGTGAGTTAGGCATGGAGGTGCTAGTGTTACTCTCCAGTCCCGGTGATTTGAGTCAGTTTTTTGCTAAAAGGTATTCTTCAAACCATCTTTTTCTCAGGAAAAAACAGTTTACCTCAATCCTTGCAAACTTTGACAATCACCCTGAATCTTAGAAATAATACCTTACATTTGATGTGGTTTTTATTATTTGTACCTGTGCAATTCCCTGCCTGCACTGTGTTTCTTACACACCCTTTCTAAGCAATTTTAGGCTAAATGAAGCTAAATCCCTCATCTTAATAAAAATTAGAACTTTCATGTGTTAGAGGTGAAATATATTTTGGTACAGTTCTGCTCTGTGCCAGTGGATCTGTACAGATACTAATCACACATTCTTTACAGGGATTTGCTGTGAATGAGCAGGTATATTCTTGTATTATACAGACAGGCAGTGAATATTACAGTGAATAGTTTCCTGTTAACACAGAGCATCACTGCCTCTCTGTGAGCAGAGAATGACTTCGCTTAAAGGAACGTCTTTCATCTGTGTAAATGTTTTACTGGGGGGCACTGCAGATAGATCTGAATGGAAATTTTTTTTTTTTTCACAGAAACAGAGCTACAAGGGTAACACAAGTAATTGCATTCTCTAGTGCCTCCCAGTGCTATGCATGTTATCTTCAATGGAAAAAATATCAGCTACTGGCAGCCTGGTGAATTTAGTAATTGTAACTAATAGGGTTGATTCTCTTTGCCTGTCTTTCAGGATGGAATGGGGAACCTGAGGATCACGGAAAAGGGTCTGAAGCTTGAAGGAGATTCAGAATTCTTGAAACCTCTCTACGCCAAAGAAATCCGATCAAGACCAGTAAGTTTTTGGGAAAGGAATAAGCTTGTTTCTGTAGCCCTAACAGAGAGAAACCGTGAAGTGGCAGGCTGATGTGGCTCCTGGCTAAGTTGCTTTGGCCATGGGCCCCTCTGTAGAGATGCAGTTTGGGGAGCGAGGCAGTGGGTGCCCTTTGAGACTTCACCTGGACACTGTGTGCTCTGGGCAGTTCGCAAGTTGATACCCATGGCTCTGGATTGTGTAAGCCACAGTTCAAACTCTTCCAGGACCTCTGAAGTTTCACCCTGTCTTTTTGCTTTCGTTTGAGATAAATCCTAAACAACCCTCAGCTAGAGAACCTGTTATTTTCGAGGCAGAGGGATGGCTGGCAGTTCTGAAATCCAGCTCTTTTTTAACCAATTGCACTTCTTCTGGATAGCAGAGAGGTGGTGCCTTGGCACAAGGGCCTGATCTGTTGTTCATTAGCACAATGAACCCATATTATGTGCTCAGTCCTATTTCATGTTGGTTGAAAATTATGTGTGGTTAAAATTCAATGCTGCTAAGAGTGACTGCTTGACAAAAGTGGCAAGAATGTTAACTACTGGAAATGAGAAAGAACCCAAGTATGATTGAAATAACATTTTCATAGTAGCACTTCCCTGGCTGTTGGTGACTTTTCCTCTTTCTAATGCAATCCTGTGTGTCCTGAGCAGCTTTAAAATAACTGAAACGACTACAGAGTTTCCAGGATCCGTGTCAGAAGATATCATCTGTCTTGCTTCCTGATCTAAAGTGTTCATTCGAGTCAGATACCAACCTTCCCTTTTGATAACAATGGCAGATAGCTAATTAAATGAACTTAACATCCTTTTATCTTAGCATTTCAGTGCTTTTGTAGAAATTGGAACTTGGAGCATATTGAACAAAACAGCCAATACGATATCCCATTTAATTATTGAAGGCTGTAACCTCTGTAAGATGGCGAGGAATTGATTTGAACAAGCATAATCATTCAGGAAGAAAACTTAATAAGAAAACCTGCATATCTATAAAAGCTTTCAGCCCTGAATTAAAACTGAACCTGTAAAACCTTACATGTCATTCACCTTTTAATATAAAATTTGTGGGAACCAGGTGCAGCAGTTGGTATGATAAATAGACTGACAAATTGCTACCTACATTTCTTTTTCTCTAGTTACATTGATGGAAATAATATTTGATTGCTAAGAGAAGTGAGAACTACTTCTTGCTACTGGGGAGTTTACTGTTTTCATATTATCATATTGATCTACATTTTAATACGTCAGGGGGTGCAAAAGGTGTCCCTTTCCTGAGGCTGTGAAAGTAATTTCCACACCTCTGACAGATTACTGAATGCAGGGAACAAGAAGTGTAAGGGAAGGCCTGTGTGTGTTCCGTGCTTTATCCCCCATCCAGGATGGTTTTTGCTGTTAGCTGGAGGAGGATCTTGCTGCCAGCCAGGTCTGATTTGCAGTCTGGGGAGCTGGAGCATCCCCGCTGGCTTCAGCAGATGAGTCCTGGAAAGTCTATTAATCAGATGGTTCCACAAGCCATGCATGTAGTTCCTTCGACTTTTGGAATAAACTGAAATAGCCTGTGCTGGCTTCTGGGTTGCTTGTGGTAACCCTGGAATTATTTTTGGTCTGGGGGCAAGAGGAGAGATCTTAACTGTGTTCAGACAGCTTCTGCTTTCTTGTGCTGTGTGAGAATTTGGGCTTTTGAAAGCAGATGAAAGGGTTGCATTCAATCGAAGGTTTATAGTTATAGAATATTTAAAAATATTGTCAAATAATCAACACTCGATCTTTTTCAAGAACAGCAGTATGACCCAGTGTTGTCTTGGAGGGAAGTGTGGTATCAGTTCCTGAACCTGATGAATATTGTTAAAATAAAGTGCCAAACTCAGCGCTCAGTAACAGACCAACATCCATACTAATTCCAGAGTGACCTTCTCTGGGTTTTCAGAAGTGCATAATGCAGCTTTAAATATGTGAGGAGTGACAGAGACAAATGTGACAAATAACAGGGAGCATCCCAGAAATAATCTGAC
The DNA here is from genome assembly GCA_013398955.1 of Callaeas wilsoni. Taxonomy (NCBI): domain Eukaryota; kingdom Metazoa; phylum Chordata; class Aves; order Passeriformes; family Callaeidae; genus Callaeas; species Callaeas wilsoni. The sequence goes on from VWPU01015260.1 coordinate 119,951, forward strand.
ATATACAATTTTTCATATGTTTAATTAAACAACCTAAGAGATGTGTACAGTAATAAATAATGGTTTCATATAAACTCTAAAGACTTTCAGATGATGGTTATTTATAGAAGAATTTAAATTTTTTTTATAAACAAAACAAATTTAACTTCAGTATTGTTCTTTGTAGTGGATGAAGGAGCATTGCTGCTGCCTGGAAAGCACGGGGAAAAATCACTTTTCCTGTAAGTGGCTGCAGTCCCATGGCCTCTGGGTTTTCCCACTCGTGTGTCTCTGGGATGCTGCTCCCCTGTGTGCTGCAGAGCTGCACACAGAGCTGGGCAATCCCTGCCAAAATATCTCCAAAATGGGAATTGTGATTATTCTTGAAAGCCTGAATTTGTCACTGGTGCCTCTTCTCTGCTGCATCTCTTGAATCCCAGGAAGTTGGTAATTAAAATTACACACAGACTTGCTTTCCTAGGAGCTCTGCCTTCTGTTTTAATGATAGTTTTGGATTTCCACATAAAAGTGGATTTCTTTTTCAAATTGATTTGGCTGGAAGGGAAGATCAAGGGTTGGAGAGGAGGAAAAACCCTCAAATGTCATCCCAAGAGACTGCTGGGTGGGAACCTCTGAGCTTCTGTAGTTTGTGCCTTAAAGAGCCCTGGTGGGTACTGCTCCCTTCATCACCTTACAGACAGAGGAGCTGCACTTAGATGTGCTTCTCATTACAGCTGAAATTCCAGATTTTAGCAGAAGGATTCCATGAACGTGATTCAGTCCCAGGACAGAGAAATCACTGACATGAACTGACTTCTTAAAGCTGCTTCCAGCCAGCTTCTTTCTGCATCTGACACCCCCCAGATTTGCTTTCTTTTTCCCTCACCCACTCAAGAGTGGCCCCCCAAATCCCTTCTGGTTTTGTACAGAGATGAGGGTCCCTGTTCCTGCTGTTTCCCATCCCAGTCCTGCCTCAGTAGTACTGGCTTTGTAGTATGGATTAGGAACCTGTTTTCAAGCATCAGAGCTTGCAAGAAAATGTAACCTTGTTATTTTATAAGCCTAAAGTTTATCTGGAGGTTAATGACCTGGTGGTAGCAGTGTTTGCACTCTTGTAGCCTTCTTTTAAAGGACAGAAATAGATGTGTTCCCTTTTCCAGGAGTGTTCAGAGCATCCTGAACTCCCAGCTGAGCATAGTGCACACTGAACAGTGCTTTCCATGCCACTTGCATGGAACACGAGCATCTTGCTGCCTTTAATTAAGAAGATAACTGGACCATGAAGTATTGCCTGTGTAAATAAAAGTGATTTGTACTTAGTCAAGGAGGTGCATTAGGAATTCTCACATTTCTTTACTTGCAGATAAATTATGAAGATTATTAAAAATTGGAAGGGTCATCTATAAACCCATCTGTAGCTCAGCTGCACTGTCACTCTCAAAATGTAGCTGTCTTTCTCACTGTTGTAATTTATTGTGGACTATCGTGTGAACCATCTGCTTGCTTATAAATCAGACCAACTTTGACTGAAAGTTGTACACAGCAGTAGAAATCGTTAATTTTATGTCCTGGAAAGTAGTGGCAACAGTTTAGGGGACTTCAGTCTTCATCGCCTTAATTGGAATAGAAATTTAAAACTGGAAAATTTCCTGCCTATGTTGAGATGAGCAGCTAAGAAGCAAGTTGCTTGAAATTTGAAATTAGCCCAGATTTAGCTTTCCTAGTGCACTTGGGGTGTTTTGAAGCTTGGCACATCCAAGTCTGTAAGTAACTTGAAAGGGGCGAGACAGGGAACAAGCTGTGTGCATTTTCCATCCTGATAACAACAGAAATAAAATCCTGTGCTGTGATTACACAAGAAAATCCAGTGAATTACTTCTCTCAGGAGCTGTCTGACAACCAATGAGATGATAATCTCAGTTTTAGGAAGCAGAGAAAGACATTGCCATGATAGGATTAGGATGGGTTTGCCCTTTCAATGTTCGTTTCAAGTGCATAGATAGGAAAAAAAAAATAAACTCAGTTTGCAAATGTTTACACCTGGGCTTTATTTTTCTTACACTGAACGCTTTTAAAGACAAGAATATGGATTTGCCTGACACCTTTGACTTTGCTTCAGTAAAAAGCACTTGACTGGGGTCCTGTCCCTTCAGCTCTCTTGCAGACCCTCTTATTGATGGGTCTGGGAACACAGAACTAAATGTGGGCACCAACCTCTTACCTGGGGGAGCTCCAAGATCTGCTGTTGCACAGGTATAAGGGATGCCAAAATTCTCTGAACAGATTTTGAGGAGGTTTTCAAGTGCTTTTATAAAGAGATCTCTTAGTGTATGTAGCTGGTTTCATGTTGAAGGTCTGCTTCCTGTTATTTTTAATCAGCTAAAATTAAAAAAGTTTAAAAGAAAAATCCTATGCATCAAAGAAAAAAAAGGCTAAAGTAAAGGACTGTGGCTTTTTGTTATTTTCCTTTCTTTGGGGGATGTTAGAGGTCCCAGTCCTACTCAGTGTGGCAGGGCATGTCTCTCTGAGAGCACCGTGCTTGCTCAGATTGTTGGAGCAAACCTGCCCTCGTTTGAAGCCATGCAAAATAACTGGTGACTCCAGTGGAAGGAGGATTGGGGCTGTCATCAACACTTGGCTGGGATTCTGCAAGGGCATCTGTTTGGCCTGAAAAATTCACAGTTGTGAATTAGGGCTGATAACTGCTATTCCCTTTACTGGTGTTTAGTAAGTTCTCATCAGCATAAAAGCTAGACCAGCAAGTGCATAAAATATGCTTCTCTGTCCTTTACATTTTCCCCAGCCAGTATTTGAATGATAGAAATTTTAAAGGAAGCTTTTAAGAGTGATAAATAATTATTTTGCCAAGGTACTCATCTCACTGTGTTCAGCTCTGGAATAAGAGTGCTATAATTTTAAAGCACAGAAGCACTTCTCTAATGGCCATATTCTTTTGTATTATTTGCACTGCAGGTCTACCTGCCTCCAAGCTAAAAATACACTGCAAAACAATAAACCCTGTATTTGGATTAAACAGTGACATGTGCCCGCAGTGGGGCATACCTGCCTCGTAGCCATAAATACATATTTATAGGCAATATAACATACTAATTTGGATGAAAAGGGAATGCAGATGGCAAGATAATTGCAACTTTGTATGAGGCTCAAACTGTGTAGTAGAAATGTAGCTTTTAGATAGATAGCATGAAAGAAGGTTGCTATTTTTTGAGGGAGAAGACAGAATAATTCCTTTTCTTCCTTTGTCAAAGTTCACCAAGAAATAAAAGGACATCGATTTAGTTCCTGGTGATTTGATCTAGCAGAGTGCTTAACGGTTTCAGCATGTTCATTGAAACCTTCACAGGGTGGAAAGGAGGAAATGCAGTTTGTCTCACCGTGCTGCCATCACTCAGCTGTCCCTGCCTGCTCCCATCACCTCTGCAGCCATTGCTCCTCCCAGCATTTCACTGCTCCCTTAGGGACTGGTTCTTCAAGGAAGAGAGGAACGTTCTTTGCACAATATGATACATCCAGCCCCGTGAGAGCCCCTGCCAGCCCTGGAGAGGTTGGTCTCCTGGCGCTGCCCTCTGGGGCGGTTCAGCTGCCACTGTAGCTTCAGGCAGAAAAGATCGACTTCTGCAGCACCTCCTCTGACTGCGTCTTCATAAACTTGGTGCCTCTTGGCTGATTTTTGGTTCAGAAGATGAAAAAAAGAGCAAGGCTGCTGTGGATGGCACAGCCAAGACAAACAAGCTTCTTGCAGCCGTGCCTGGCCATCTCCTGTCCTCCCTGCGGGGTTTGTTGCTCATCCCTTGTGGCACCACTCTGCAAACCCTGTTAGGTTCCAGTTTAGCCACAGCTGTGTCTCTCAGCTGGGTCAGGTTGAGTCTTGCTTGCCCCACAGAGATCAGCAGAGAGGAGAGCTGGCAGTCAGTGGGGGATGCAGTGAAAGAACAAGTTGCAAAAGGCATGGTTTTGGCAGAAATGCCCTCACCTGACGTACAAATATTGTTGCCATCGCCAACTGTGCCAGTTTGGAGACAAATGTCCCGGCAGCCCCTCCCTCACGGGCTTGGGAAAGGAACTTCTCAAACGAGAGTGAAAAAAACCCTGTTTATTTAACAAAGCGAGTTCCCCCTCCCTTCCCAGAGGTGGAGGTCGGTGGGCCTCCCGCAATTCTCTCACGTGTCCCAGGCCCAAGGCCCAAAGCCCAGCCAGGCCCGGCCGGCTCGAGGGGTCCCAACCGGGAGTCCCGGAGATGGTGAGCTGGTCTCGGATGAATGAAACAAGCCAAAAAACCGTCCAAGAAGGAGCAGAAGCCGCTGAGGCAGATCTCCGTCCCTCTCCAGCCGACAGCTGAAAAGAAGAGGTTGCGAGCAACCCTCCTCTCCTCCACTACTAGCAGAGGGAAAAAAAAGTCTCCAGCTAGGTAAAAATATGGAAACATTCCGGCCACGAGGTCAAGCGAGCCGCCCCAAAAAGTCCTCCCGGCTGCAGGCCAAAGGCACAAAAAAAACTTCCAGCAGGCGATGGGGAATACAGAATCACCCCACAACACCAACCAAAGCAGATTTGAGTCCGTGGACAGCAGTAGGTTGTGAGTGTCTAGTGGGATTTATAAAACTGATACGCTCTCCAGTAATAAATTTCATTCTGAAGCAACGAAATCCAGAGGGCCTACTTCAGTCTGAACCTCGGCTGCCCCAGCGCTTTGGGGACAGTTAGTGGCTCTCTGGTATTTCCAGTGTGCTGAAGAGATAGAAGTTAAGTAAATTTTACAGCAACTATGAAAATATTTCCCTTTACCTTCATAGTAAAATTAGTCAGAAGTCTCTCAGCTTTGAATTTTGCAGGGACTTTTTTAGGCTGGCTGAAGGACTACGTCAAGTAACATCAGAATTAAATCCTGCTATGCCTGTTCCTGATTGTTTCTGTAAGGAGCTGGTGTTGTGTGCCCCACATTGAGAGCACGACAGGGAACTGAAGTATCCCACCACCTTCCAAATTGGAGCATCCCAAAGATGTGCAAGAAAGGAAGCCCTGATGTAAACAAACTTTCAGAAATCAGGTGCATTTCAAAGCAAATAATTTCCACAAGTTGCATTTCAAAGCAAAATCTCGTGGAGACTGCCTATGGCATTTTAAAAAGGATTTCATTAAATGTTGCTAACTTGTCATAAGATCTCTTAAATGGAAGGGTAATGGCTCATAACATTTGTAAGCTTTTTAATTTCATGCAATATGAGCAGTGTAATCAACACCTATTAAAGCCAATCAGCTGTGCCCAGTGGGCTACCTACCTCAGCTTTTGTCTATATTTGCATTTTGGGTACACCTCTGAACTAACCCTGGGAGCCACGTGTTTGTGGTTTCTTACCCTGACGTCGCTGGTGGGTTTGTGTCCAGAAAATGTGGTATGGTCATTGCAGAAGTATCTGACCCCTTAAGATGCATAAGCACTTTATAGTCAGCGTTGTGAGGCACTTTGGAGTTGATGTGGACAAGTTAACAGCTCTGGAGCTAAATATGAAGGTGACAGAGAATTTCCCAAATGATCTCTCAATGTATTTTGCTTTTTCCCTTTGACAAGTGAAATTTGTTGCTTGAGCTGCTCGTGTAAGGGGAGATAAACTGTTCAGATCATGTGTTTGTTTTGCCGTTCTGATCCGATTCCCACCTCCTCTTCCTTTGAAACGTTTGCAGCCGGACCCTGTGGCAACAAAAACGAGTGATGGGCATCCCAGCTCAAAGTGAGCTCTGGGCTAAGGCCAGGTGCTCCGTGGGCTCTCAGCTTTTGCATTGCATTTTTGCCACGGTGCCAGAAATCGCTTGTATTTCAGCTGTGAAAAGGAGGACAGTGGGGCACAGAAAACATGAGCGACTCTGGGGGCTGCATTTCTCTCTCTGAAGTGCAAAGGCTTTGAGTTTAAGGATTTACCATGTCTAGACATTGCTGCTGACAATCAGGATCCTGGCTGCTTTGTAGAGGCTGAAGTACGAAAGCAACTTCTTAATACTGAAAATGAAAAAGAAAGAAAATTTGATGCAGTATGGGTAGAGGGAAGATAGAGAAAAATAGAAAATGGAAACTGAAAGACAAATAGAAAGATCCAATTATAAAGAAAAATGATGTTTTCCTCATGTTTCCAAGAAGCCTCAAGAGCAGAGCTTTGTATCTTCTTACCACAGGACAGCAAACGCTTCTGCAACTCTTCTGATCAAAACTATTTTGGCAGGAAAGTTATGTATTTTATAAGGCAGGAGTCGACAAGACAAGCTGTGCTGTCATTAGGAAGTGCAGGCACACAGAACTGGTTTTACAGACAGCTCAGTCCGTGTGTTCTTTGATCTACAACATGAAAGCAAAGTCAGATTTTCCAGGTTTCATTTACCAGTTGCTATAGCTCTTTGATTGTTTTATTTCTACATAACAGATGTATTTGGAGAAAGAAGGACACAGGTAAAAACCAGAACAACTTTAAATTTGCTCACTTTCTTTCAGGACAAATTTGTTGAGGGTCTTGGGAAAACTAACTTTCTGCTCTTGAAAGAAAAAGTACCATTTCTTTGGCTTTTAACATCTTCCTGGTTGGAACATGTTTCCTATAAAAGCACACACAGTACAAAGTTACTCTTCTTGGGGGGTGGTGAAAGAAGGCAGTTTCCATGGTACCCGGTTTTTTGTGGTTTCTTTTTTTCTTTATTTACTCTAGGTTTTCAGTCTAAAAAGTTACATGTCCATTGATTTCCTCCTGATGTGTTGTAATTCTGAATCCAGTGGTATTTTTAGGCCTGCTTCCAGCCTGTCCTTAAAATTTTCTGAGGCAGGTTGTATGAAGTACTAGCAGGAGTCTGCTCCTCCTTTTCCTCTGAAACAGAATAACCTGTGGAACAAAAAGAAAACTCGAAGTGCTTCAGCTCACAGTATTTCTTCCTTGTTCATCTACTAAGCACAGTCCTTGTTTGCCATCCTTTACGTAAAACTGAAGGAGATTCTTCACTTTCAAGCATTAATTTTTTTGTCTGAGCATGAGTAGAGCTAAAGCCTCCTTGGCTTTTGCTTTTGCACCTCTGAGGTTCCCCAGGGAGCATCAACCATCCAGTGCTGCTGCCATCCAGCTTCCCCAGAAACACCCCTGCTAAGGACGGAGGCACATCTTCCTTTGGAGAGTTCTTCTTCATGGTCTGCAAGGGAAGGATTTGTTTAAAGTTTGCTTCAAATGTAGCAGTGATTTGTAAATCACTGTTCATGAAAATGTTGAATAAATGCCAAGATTTTTACTGTATCTTAGTCGGTGCAGGTTACTTTGTTGGATTCTTGATTAATAATCTTAAACTAGGCAATTAAAATGGCTTTTATGAGCTAGGCTTTTTATTTTCTCTCTCTTTCCAGCTGCAGCTTGATTTTCTGCTTCCAATTCCTTTTACTCTTTGAGTAAAACAGTATGTGATTCCAGTGGTTCTCTCTTGACTTAGAGAAGGGGCTGATTTGTGATGGGGCATCCCATGAACAAAAGTGGTGAACACCAGAGTTCTGCTTCTCTGCTGAGAAACCAGCAGCAGCTGCAAAAGCTGTGGCGCCAGGAAAGGGTGGTTACTGATTCGGGGAGAAGCTTTGCTGTTCACTGAATCATTCCAGTTACTCTTCTCAGTGCCTGGAAAGTCTTCTGTTTGATGTGCCTGTGCAAACTGAGCCTTCTTGGATCTGACAGGGCTGCAGCCCAAGGCAGCACAGCTGAAGAGTCAGATGGGTTTTTTCCAACGAGAAGCTTTGTACGACATCAATGTTTAAAAACAAAGAAACAAATAAATTAAAGGCAGTGGGTTGATTGAGGGGAAAAGAGAGGTCACTTGTCTGACTGATCAAGCATCACTCTCCAGAAGGGATTTCAGTTTTTTAGCCAAAAGCTGTTGTCTTTCTTTTGATTAGGTTGATCAGTAAGAGTGTGAAAAATTCATTATTTTTCTTAGAATCCTGGTTTTTCTAGGTATATTTTGCAGGTTAGGAGTGGGCACAGCTTTTCATTACCTTAGAGCAGCTGATATTTCCCTTTAGGCATATTCACTGTTGTGTCCTGCACGCAGGTGAAGCCACCCAGTGAATGGCCAAGTAATCTATAATCCAAACACACACTAATGGCTGTGAAAGGTCAGGAGTATCTGTTCAGCTGAAGCTGATTTAGGGTCTTGGTGTCCCTGGTTGGAAGGCAAGGAGTTGATGGGATAAGGCAGAACAAGTTTCCTCTGCTGCTTTCTGTGGCTGGGTGTTCAGAGCTGTACCCTCCAGCTTTTTGCAGAACATCCCTCCCTCTTTAAATGAAGTAAAGGCCACACAGGACAGTGGCATGCGTGTTGTCACAGCTGCTGGCTTGAGAAGCACCTTTGATTGCACATCTGCCGTTGCTTCAAGCCAAAATATTTTATCTGTCTTCTGCTACCTCTTGAAAACCCCAGCTCCTCCTACAAACTGACCTTTGCTCTGTGTTTTCTGGAGATCCCAGCTGTTATTTCTAGATGATGAGCCTTGATGTTGGTACAAAGCTGGGAGAGCAGGAGGCTTTTTGTTTCTCTCTGCAACATTATCTGTTATGCAGCACTCTGGGAGGTGTAGCTTAGGTGAAGCAGAAGAAACGGGAACACGCAGGAGGACCCTCCCTGTGCCCTTTGCTGGTAGGAGATGCTGGTTGGGTGTCTTCACTGATCACTTCTGTTCCTCCAGAGTTTGGAAAGAACTTCAGGAATAAAAATACCAGGAGAAAAATACCTTTTCAAAACGGGAGACAGCCAGACAGGCTGAGCCACCCTGCTGATTGCCCAAAGAGTAATCGGGGTCATTGGCTTTTACATTCTTCCCTGGGCTCTGTTTTGCCTTCACACATCCCAATCTCTTTGGCTGCTTTTGCCATTAGTCACCATTTCCCCAAACAACTTTCCTATCTTCTTCCAGGCATGGAAAAAGCATCTGCTGCTTTTTCTGCCAGCCTGACATCTCTTGAAATACCACTCCCCAGCTCCCCAGTGGAGCTGGTTAGGGATGTATTTTTGCTCACTGGCCCTGTAGCACAGCAATACCCTGCGCTCTCTCCTCTCTTCACCCCAGAGCAGATACTCAGGAGTGTCTGTTGAGTGGCAGCCACAAGATACATCCAGATCCAGCACAAACATCCACCTCCTGCAGCTGTGCTGCTGATCAGACCTTTGCTGCCGTGCTCTCTGTAGGTACATGTGGGCAGCGTGGCAGTGTCCAGCACGACTCAGGATCTTCCCTCCAGGTCAGCCCAATTCCACGTCCCATGCTTAACTGCATCTGTCATTTTACCTGTCCAACTGCCCTCCCGCCTCAGCTGTTGGACTTTCAACCTCTCCACGGCAGTGGAGGTTTGTAGTTCTTCCTCTCTGAGGAGGTTCCTGTCTGGCATTTCACACTTGAACTGTTCCAGCTCTGCAGCTCAGAGCTTGGCCCCTCTGTTTATTCTTGGGAGGAAGACTCTGGTCATGCAGACCTGCAGAGCATCCTTCTTAAAGCCAGGTATTGATCATTTCCACAGAAGAAACAAAGTGGCTGGATTTCAACAATTCAAAACCAGTTTGTGCAAATGTTTCTGTGAATGACCCCATAACCCTGTACTGTAACTAAAGCAGATAAATCACTTTGGTATCAGAGGTACAATCATAGGCCCAGCCTTTCCTTTTCTGTCCTTCCCCTACAGGGTTAACTGAGCATAGTTCTACAATAAATAGTCCCACAACAAGGCCTAAATATAGTTTTCATCAATCATTTTATAGCTGCTTCCAACCTGTCATATCAGAATATGCATTTACAGCAGCTCAGGAAAAAGAAAATGCAGAAAAACCACAAATAAAAGAATTGGAATAGGAAAGCTGAATTTTCTATCACCAGGAATGGTCAGATGATCTTTCTTTGTGTCTTGTGCAGTGGCAAGTGGACAGTCTCCAATGAATAAATAATTGCAGATCCAGGAAATGAGATTATTACTCCCACGAAGCTGTTGAAAAGGAGAGTTCACTGTGCCCTTTGAACACATTTCCTGATGCACAATCCTGCATTTACCTACGGAACACAGCAAACCTGAAGAATGGGGCTCAGAAAGAAGAGCTTTATAATTGTGACAGGAGCCCAGAAACTGAAACACTTTGATTGCAGGAACATGTCTGGGCTGCACCTTGTCATTTCACAGGCATGGGAGAGAACTCCAGTGGGTAATCAGAGAAGTGAGGATGGCTGCCTGCCTCCTGCCTCCCAGCCCTCACCATGCTGTAATATAGTTGCTTTTGCAGTGTAATTGCTTTCTCTGCAGGGCTTCTTCCTATTGATTCTGCTTATGTGGATTTAAATGGTTTGCAGGTTGTAACTAGACTCAGGTTGGTCTGCACCTCCACGGCTCTGTGCTAGGCAGCTCACGTGGCAGTTCTGAGAGACTTCAAAGCTGTCTAGATAGCATCACTCCCTGGCCTGCACGTATATATTTGATTGGAAGAGAGGGGCTGGATCAGATAAGTTCAGAACATCAATAAATACATGTATTTTGTTTGGTGACACTTGTTCAATTTGAGTCTTTTTCCCAGGAAGCAGCTTGTGTTGTGTCATTTTTTCGGCGCGCTGTGTAAATGCTCTGCATCTGCAACTGTCGAGGCTGGTGCCATCCCCCAGCAGCACCATCTGCTCGCTCACAGAGTGCTTTTTGCGCAGATAAAAAATGTGAGGTGTTACTCATAATTAGGCAAATCACATGCTGTGATCTGTGATTGATTTGGTTCCTGTTGCTGGCTACCTCGCCTATTTCTGTGTGTCCGTAAGTGTTGTCTGCATACCAGCATATGGGTGCAGATGAATCAGAGGCTCACGAATTCTTTTTCCCCAATCCAGACAGATGGAAATGTTTTCCCTTCTTCCTATTAGCAGCAGCTGAATTTCAGTCACACCAGGGGCCTCTGCTAGGAGCTTGCCTGTGTTTTGTGCTGTACACGTAACAGCAAGTTGGCATGGCCATTTATAATCTAATAGGAGAAGGAAGCGATCCATGACATGCAGCAAAGGAAAGCTGTAATTTCAAAGCAGTGTTCAGAGGTATCCACGTTATTAGCCTTCCTGGAGAAAAATATCTGGATATATAACTTGGCATTACGCAGTGCAGTAACAGAATGCCTGAAAGGATGTGTGAGCATTGCAGAGCCCAAGTGTCTCTGCTGAATCTGACTTCTGGAAAATATTGCTGTGCTTTTCTTAGTATTAACAGTATGTGCTCTTAAACATGTATTCAGCTCACTGACTGAGATCTTAATTGTTTCTGGTTGTACTATGGTCCAAGTAATGCTGGTGGTAAGGGAAAGTAACTCAGAAATTAGTAGTTTTGTATAACTTTGGTATTGTCTTCTAATGTCTTTTATAGATAGTGAAGTATGATTTACTGACAGTTTTAAAAGATGTTTAAGGCAGGCAGTAGGGACACCAGAAAGGCCATAAAAATGAAAACACACGAACAGAGGTCTGCACGCTTGACTGGAGTAAAAGTTACAAGCAGTGAAGTAGCTGTAGAGTTGGATGATTTAGAATATTTTTAAGCCTCAGCAGAGCTCTCTTCTTTTCTCTCCTTCTCTCCCATGCCTACCTACGGTGTGTTTACTTCAGCAGGAGATCTGTCACCACTGGACTCTGATCATAACTAGGACAGCCCAAGGCAGAAAATAGGATGTAACTTAGCACAAATCCACAGTCCCGCTGCTCCAACGCCTCCTGTAGACAAGATCAGATTGGAGCAAGCTGCCGCTGAGCAGCAGCTGCAGCGTGGCTTTTCTGCAGAGGAATTCAAGAAAATTGAAATGTTTAGAGAATACTTGGTTGATTCCATGCTGGAAGGTCTGAACAATGCACTGAGAACCCAGGACTGCTGTTGTCCTGTTTTAGAGCCTCGGTGTTGCTTGAGCCTGGCTTTGTTTGTACAGGGGAGAGCTGTTCCCCAGGGATGCCAAATTAATCATCAACACACGTTCGATTGGCTCTGGTGTATCACCTTTGGGTGAACTCCCAGTGCAGTGAAGAGCTCGGAGCATTTTCAGAGTTATTTGGTCATTTTACAAGTCGTGCTGCTCTCTTCATTTCAGCTGTCTGAGCCTGCCTTAGCAGAGAACTCCTGGAGCTGAGCTTGCTTCAATGCACCAGAGACATTTTTGCAAAGCCAGTAATGATCAGTTCAGTCCTACCAACAGAGAAATTTTGTGAATGTGCAGCAGCCTTCAGATGTTACAAACACCTGATGTTTGTAAAGCAGATCAGACACTGCAAACCCAGATTTCCCAACCCCTTGGGTACTGAAGAGAACTCCAACATGCACAGTTGTATTTTGTTTTCATGTGTATGTCTCTTGGTTTCGTCGTGTCACCTATGGTTTTCCTTATATTATAAGTCAATGAAGTAAAAAAGAAAAAAGAACAGCAAAGAAGTCAAGGCAGATGTAATGCCTTGGAAATTTTTCAGTGTTGTTTTTTAATGTCAGCAGACATGGTGTAATTTAATTTTCAGAAGAGTCTCAGCTGCAAAGTAGCTGATTAGGCATCTTGAAGAAGCAGCCAATCTCTCAAAACACTCAGTTCATGAGATTATTACAGGTATTCTTCTAAAGAGAGAAACCCCTAGACTGCCAGAAATAAATCACTTTGAAGGATACAAACCCCCTTGGGTAGCCTTCCAGAAGGAGAACCCAGTCATTTAGATCTCACATCACAGACCTGCCTTCTTTGCACTTTCAGAAGAAGAGCCGAAGATATAATTGCTTTAATGGAGCAGGAGGAAATTTATCTTTTGTTTCTATTGTTATTAAAATGAACTTCAAGAAGTGCCATAAAAGAGAGGGGTTTGTGGCATTGGACCTAAAACTCAGACCTGCACTATCTGTGCCACTGGAGTATGTCAGTGTTGGGTGGGACCACAGTATTTTCTGAGCTTCATGGTACTGTAGAACATACCATCCTGTGAAGGTGGCTGAACCTTGGTTGCATAGAAGAAAGAACCTGAATTTTTTGTTTTGTTTCGTTTAAGCATTTGAGTGCTTGATAAAATGTCAGAAGTTGTAACACACAGCACATAAAGCTCATGATGCTGCATTTCTGTCTTGAATGCCCGTTGCAGGTCAGGGCTGTGTCAGCTCTGTCACTAACCTGGGCACATTCCACTTGTGATAAAGTTGGTTTCCTGGAAAAAGAAGATGCAAACTACATTTTGTTCCATCTCCACTGAACCTACTGCCTCCCTCCTAAAACCGACCATCTTAAGGCATACATCTAGCACATACTGGAGCGTTTCATAGCATTTGTTTTAATCTGTTTGTTACCAATTCTGTTCACAGTTTGCTTTCATTCTGCTATGAAAAGCTTACACTGTCAAATCAGAAGTTTTACTAAGGGATTTAGTAACATGAGCATTATGTTCAGCTGTTTGAAGGACAAAATCAAGATCAAAAGAGACTCAGTGATTAAACAACAAAAAGTATGCTTAAATCATATTAAGGGCTATTTTCTATCTATCACCTACGGATTTAGCTACATGCCTTAAATTTTTGTGCCAGGAGGCTTCCGGGCAAAATCCTGTTCTTGCAGTGGAGATCTAGACCAGAAAAAAGAGGAAGAGCTTTTGAAATAGAAACAGTAATGGCTGGCTTGCAAGTTTAGCGTGAAGTCTAGATTTTCTGCTGATGTAGATGAAGGCCAGGCTGCTGTTCCAAGCAGAATCTTAGGGTTCATTAGATACTCCCCAGTTTTTCTTCTTCACAGCCAAAAGTAGATGCTGTCCAGTGCTTCCAGTTTGCTGTTCAGGAGGTGCACGGTGTCTGTACAGCGTTCTGTGAGGTTTGCTGAGACTCATGGCGGTGCCAGTTGCCGGATCCCTGCAGCATCTCTCATCAGTTCTGAAGGTGTTTCACTCAATTTCCTCCCAACTCTCCATTTTATGGGGGCAACTCTGAACTTTTCCAGCATCAGACACTCTCCAAAGGAGCTTCTCTTTTCAAGGCAGGAGTAGGGGGAGGAAATGCACACTTGGGGACAGGTCCTGGTTTTTTTGGCTGTGCTCACAGCGTGTTCTGGAGACCTTTGTGGTTTGGAAACTCCACATTGGGCGTCACACAGTGAGGTATTCCTGGTGCTTCCCCTTGAAAGAGGAGCAAGTCGTATGGGAACGTGCAAAACTGTGTCAGGAAGACTAATTTAAGCGTGTCTGTGTCAACTGACCAAAAATGACAGAGTAAGGGTCACAAGGTGAGCTTTCCTGGCGGGTCAGGGGCCGAGCCTGACACCTGCACTAATGAGCTGCACGCAGTGTGGTGTCCTGGGCAGTGCTCTGGGCGTAGCTGCACGAAGAAAAACTACAGAGGTGTGATGCCTTTGTGGGGTTTCATTAGAGGTTTGCCATTCTTAATGAAGGACGTGTCAGGTGCCCTAAAATTACTGCTGTGTCTCTCAGTTATTGGACGATGAATTCTTGCTACTCCAAACCAGAAAAAACTGAAGTGCAGCTCCGAGTTGTCCCTACCAGTGGAAATTGCTATGCAGGAAGGTGTTTTATTATTGCTGTTACCACATTTAGCTGCTGGTGTAGTAGGACTGGCTGGATTTGAAGAAGGGAATGTATTTATTACCCACACAAAACTTCCCCTCTATCAGCAGCTCCTTAGAACAGCACCCAGGGGTGCAGGCAGGTGAGGTTGTAGGCCAGAAGCAGGAGAGCTTTTGCTGGCTGCTTGCTTTACAGAAAACAAGCCTTTGCCCTCCGACAGCCCAGCTGAGCACAGAGCAGTGTTTGCTTCCTGTAGTGTCAGTGAGAGGTGGAGCTGAGCAGGAAAATGATGCTCTGAGAGATTTCTCCATAGACTGCTCCTTGCCAACCTGGATTATGGTTTAAGATTTTATTTTTACCATTACTTTGTCAAGCCTGCAGGAAATTCACCATTTCCATTATTTCCACACACTTCTCTTGGCACTTGCTGTGTGAAGTCTGTGAATCCATAGGATCAAATCAAAGCTATTCCTTTTGACCATCCGAACTACAAACACGCCAAGTGTGATGCATTATTTTTAAACTGCCTGTAAAAATTTAAAAAGATTTCCAAATATTTTTAATAATTCCCTAAAACAGTCTAAGGACATCTGTTAAAGTGTTGAATTTCCCTGAAGACAGCACTGATTGGGATTGCTTCAGCTGCAAATTAAGGTTGTCAGTCAAAGGGCTTTTTCTGTTTCAGTCTCTGATCTGGGAGTTTTTAGCATCTCTTCCAAAGTGAGCCAAAGAATGACAGCTAGTGAGCTGTTCTGGCTTGTTTTGCCATGTGTTTAACCTAGCCAACAGTAAGTTGATACCTTTTGTGAAGTCTTCTACATTTTACTGGATACCTCACTGCTTGATGAGGAACCAATCTATGCAGTTTTGACATATTTTTGCACTTCTCATGTTCTTTCTTCTGCAGCATGTGTCCAATATTTTAATATTTTGAGTAGCTGTGGCAAGTATTATTGTGTGTCTGCAAACATTTGCATTATTTTTAAGGCACTGGGTCTGCTAATGAGGAGCTGGAGGAAGAGGCAGAATGATTTATTTACTCTCCAGGATTTCCTGCAGAGATGAATAGTAGGTTCATGGTGAGCTGAAAGGACATGACCAGCCCAAAGAGTCTTTAAAAGATGTGCTTGTTTATTCCATGCTGATATCCTAACTCCAGCTCTGTCAACTACAATGACAGTTCATGAAAATATTGCTTCACTACATAACTGTTTTATTGTGGTGCTGATGCCATATTGATCTAGATTTCCACCTGCTCATATGCATCAGAATACTTCATTTTGTGTCATGGTAACATGAAAGTGTAAGGGAAGGGGAAGGCTTTGTCTTTTCAGTTGTAAATCCTGACAGGCTTTTAATGCTTTCATTATTTTGTTCTGTGTGATTGAAAGAAGCTGGCATCATCACCGAGCCTGCAACAGAGGAAAAATTTTCTTAATGTTCAGTGTTTAAAAGATGTCAGTGTTATTTCCTTTGTAAACAGAAGATGATGGATAGAAAATCTGCAGAATTTTCAGCAGAAGGGAGTAATTTTTTCAGTTCTTTTTCATTCCTTAATGGAAAAAGAATTATGGAAATGAGAGCAGGCATTGCATTAAGTGCTTCCAATGTTCTTTCCCTGCAGACCAATAAAAACATAACTCCTCCATTAGGGAAATTTAGTTTTTTGAAGGCTATGTGAATCTGAGTTCTGAATCAGTGGATGAGATGACTATGCTGGGGTAAGCATTTCCAGGTCTGATTATGTATTTTAAGTCTTTTGTAGGTGGATACCAGCTCTTAGCTTGTCTCATAGGTCTTCTTCAGAGCAGCTCTTCCTGTGACTTTTTATATTGGCTTAGCTGGTAGTACTTCTGTAGTGCAATCTCCTATTACAAAGAGCAGTTCCGGCTTTTCCAAAGTCATGGGAATTGAACTATTTTTCCTGCCTGAATCTGGACTAGAATTCCTGGCCTTTTCGAAACACTCCAGCTGCCTGAAAACTCCATAAGCAAAATTCAAACAGCACAAGTCCAAAAAATGACTTTTCTGTGCTTCCTATGGCGTGTTTATAGTAGTTACAGTCACACTCAGGACTACACATTATGCAGATTGTAGCTATCAACCTTTAAAAACATCCTTCATCTGCAGCTGTGAAGTGGACATGCAGCACTAAACTGCTGCTGCTGGGTGTGTTCAAATCAGGTCCCTGAGCACGAGGGATTCACGTGAAGCCATCCTTTCTTTCTGAGCTGTTAACCATAAAATAATAGTAATCAGCATTAATTTCTAGAAGTTCTAGAAGATCACAAATAAAAACTAGAGAAGACGAGAATCATTACAAGTCATTATCGCTGATCCTTACTTCTAAATTATTAATCATAATGGCAGTTTCATATACAGTATTACTTAAGCTGTCAGACACACTGAAGAAGTATAGCAGGATGATTTGTCCTCATTTTGTGTATGAGGGGACAGAGGCACCAAGAGCTTCTGAAACTTGTCCAAGATCTGGAAATGATTAAGTGGAATTCTTTTTATTATTATAATTTTTATTTAGTTGCCAATAGTCTGAATGTGGCCAAAACATTCTAGTTACAATTGATCAAATAAACCCCATTTTCCCCTTTCTTGCTGAAGGGCTGATCCCGTGGGAACATGCTGCAAAAACAGTGAAGGCAGCAAATGTAATTACTGTGAATATTTGCTCACATGTGAGGCTGGTTTTATTTTAGTTTTTTGAGGTTTATTTTCTGCAAACACCACTGGGAATCGTTTGTCCATCACTAGAGTGTTCCTTGAAGCTCCAGTCCACCACAGGACTCCCATGAATCATTTCTATGTTCCTGTTATATTTTATATGCAGACATCTTAGTCCTTCTGCCATGATCCAGAAAAAAATGGTATCTATGAAAATATTGTGTTCCTTACAAATTCAGGAGGAAAGGACGACATGCCTGACCCACACGATTCTCTGTCCCCATCCTGATTGTTCATTCCTAATGGCACGATTCTGGAAATGCTGGAAAAAGACACTGGACATAAAATTTTGCAACTTCTTGCTGATTTTCTTGCTATTTAATTTCCTCTGCCTGTCCTGTGTCTCAGTCAGTTGATGAATTTGATCAGCTGCCTGCTTTAGGCATTACAAAGAGATGCTGGCGGTGAATTTCCACTTGGCGCATTGGATTTTTGGCTGATTTGATGTGGGGTCACCCTGCGCTGGTGCAGTGGGTGGCTAATAGCCCCTGAGAAGCCAACTGTGCAGGCTGGGGCTGCCTGTGGAAAACACGAGTTCCCCGGTGCCCCGGCTGTGTTTGCACACAGGAGCAGCCAGATGGTTGGAGCTGTGGGTTTTCTTTGGCTTCGCTCTGCGGGAGAAATACCTGAGGTGGATGTTGCCAGGTCGCTGTGTGGCTCCTGTGTGCTGCCAGCTGCTCTGGCTCTTCTCTCAGAGGTGTGCTTAAAGCATAAAAATGAGAAATCAGTAGAAGTCTCTGTGGTCAAGTGGGAAGTGGGGAAGACTTCGTGTCTTGTGTTCTGCAGGCCCGGTGGGATGGGGCTGGTCACAAGCTGGCATCCCAGCCCACAGCGTGGTGGTGAGGTGTGCCAGATGGTTCACAAGTGCTCTGAGGTCTAAGGCACTCTCCACATGTTAAATGAGGTTTTCTCCTCCCCAGCCCTTGGGCATGGCTCGCTCACGTGGTGGGCAGACACTGTCGCCCGTGGGAGTCATCAGAAGCTGTAGTTTTGCAGATTTACCTCTGAAATGCGCTGCTGCAGTCAACCACACTCCCAAAACACCTTTGGGAAGCTTAGGTAAGATCCCATATCACCTGCACATTTTAAAATAACAGGTTGGTTGGCTTACACCAGAAATAGAGGCAATCATCCCTAAAGCAAGGCACTGCCTGGGCCAGGCAGAGCTGTGGTGTCCGCTCTGGGTTTATCCTGGACAGGAAGAGTTATTGCAGAGTAGGTGCACCCCAGGCACGCACCCAGCCTTGGGGTCAGTGCTGGGCAAAGCTGCAGACGTCTCACCCAGGCTAGTCCCAGGCAGCCATCCCCATCTCACACCCTTGGTCTCCTGGTCTTGTTCCAGGGCAACCCACTGTACTTCCAGTCCGCCAGAAATGTGACCGTGAACATCCTCAACGAGAAGACAAAAGTCCTCACTCGCCTTGTAACAGGTAAGGAGGGGGAAAGGCTGTTTGGAGAGACTGATGAGGGGTGCAAGTGGGTGTTTTGGGGTGCTGGGCTGGCTTCAGACAGCACATGGAGAGGAGCCCAGGTGTCCTGTGGAGCACCAATGAAAACTTTACTCCACTTTGTAGAAACAAAGCCAGAGACATGAAAGCCGTGCTGGAGAGGCAACTGGCTGGGGCTGTCTGATAACAAGCAGGCCATCCTTTTCATTTGAAAGCCAATCCAGAGTTAGAAATGTTAGCTACGTGACATCAGGGTCAAGAAGAACATATGCCAGGCTGACATTTCTACTGTAACAAGCACAGGTTTTTCCCAAGACATTTGTAACTTGCCTGAAATCTTGGGAACTCTGGAGCCCAACTGTGGCAACAGTTTGCAATTTAAGGTCCTTCTGCTGATGAAGAACTCCCTTTTCTCCCAAACATGAGTGTGCTGGATGGGGAAATGGGTGTTTCATAAATCCCCAGTGCACAGCAGCCTTTGAATGAATGCATGAGTAATTTGGGTTGAAAGAGCCTAATACATTATAAAAGATATATGGCACTGTATATACAGTATATAATATATATTTGCTATAGGACAGACATATATTTACTGAGATTCATGCATGGACTGTGAGAACTATTGGTGTGTGGCAAAGCCAGTAATCCATAAACATGTTTCCAAGTTGAGACTGGGTTGCTTGTTTTGCTTATATAACATCTTGGCCTTTAGTCACAGTATTAAATAATTAAACATGCAGCTTCAGTGAGCAATTATTTAGGCAGCATGTGTGAAACTTGCCTGGAGGAAGGAAATAAATTCAACCCCAGGCTCCCTGATTCTCACATTTAGAATAAAGGTCTTCAGTTTGTTGGTTCTCCGTGTATTTCCAAGAGGGTGTTTGGTTCGCTTAAGCACCTCTGTGTCACGAGAGGTTGGGAGGACACACTCAGTGATACCCTCCAGTGTGATGCTCTGGTTATTGAGCTTTTTATGCATTCAGCACCAGCTTTGGTTTCACAGCAGAGCAAAGATGTGGTCCCATGCAGTGCATGCTACGAGGATGAGTGGGGACGTGGTTAATAAACAAGACACAAATCAAATTTAAAGTACTGGATTTTTTCAGTGTGGCTGCACAAGTTTTTAAGTATTTCCAGGGATCTCAGCATGGCCTTGCTTGTCTGTAGTGCAAACCATGTGCATAATTCTGTGTGTCCTGTGACCTGTGCAGGGAAACTCTGGGTAGGGATGGAGTTTTTAAGAAAATACTGGCTTTCAAGTGTTACTTCTCTTGTCTTTTGAGAAATGAGACTGGTCTTGAAGATGGCCAGAATTAATTCAAAGTCCAATCACCTGCCTTGTGCACAATAATATTCCAGGAGGGCTGTGGCTTAGATGGAGTTGGCAGGGCTATTCAGTGGTGATTTGTCCAAAGTGTGGCCTAGGTCAGTAACCCAGGGCAGCCTCTTTGTAACTCTTTGCAGCCTTTGAGCTGCAAACCTGCACAGAATCGCTGTTCAGGCGGCCGATGTTTATCAGACCCCACAACAAAAAACATTGCCAGAGGCTTTCCAGCACTGCAGGGCACAGCAGCCTGCAGGAAAAGCAGCAGAATCGAAATAAGATCTTTGGAGGAAAGTTTTACTTGTCCAAAACTTTCTGCAGTATGAGAGGATGCCATTTTTCTTGGCCTGCACATGATTGAAGGGGTCTAAAACAAAGCATTTGCTCCTATGCTTGTGTTTGTCCTTTTATTGTCTTTTTTTTAAATTGGGCTGTGCATGCCACTGATAGAATTTTAATCTAGATACATTTAAAAGGTAGAAAACCAGGAATCTTCTACACAGCAGCATCAGTCCAAGCAGTCCTGGGCAAGAGCCCAGGAGCTCTTGATGCCTCTTACACCTGCATCAATACTCTCAAAGCATGGCTGGATATGTTTGTTGCTGTTTCACATATAGGCCTGTCTTTTTGTAAAAATTTCCCAGCTGTCCCAAGTTCAAAGGTGATTTTATGGCACACACAAGCATTAACAAAAACATAAGTAGAACTGGTTGAGCGGTTGTTACTTGGGTAGAAAACTGCCCTTTTCTAATAAGATCTAAAAAGCCGCCCTGTTTGGTGTCTCTGATGCAATTTGTAGAGCTATTATTACTCAGCAAAGAGGTTTATTGAATGTATGAAACTACTGTGTGATTTCCTTATACTTTTCCCTAAAGTACAGCTTCTTCCTCCTAGGTCCCCAAGCAGTGGAAGCACACAGCCAAAAATTTGAGGTGAAAACCCTCTCTGGAAAATTGCTGTTTTCTGCAGATGACAACGAAGTGGTGGTTGGAGCAGAGAGATTGAGAGTTCTAGGTAAGAGATTGTTCATTAAGTCACAGTTTTAATATGCACCTCTTCAAATTTGAGTATAATTTTACTTGACTTTCCTTCCTCCTTGCTGAGAGCTTCTTTTGGAGATAAAAACTTGTGATGTCTTTATGGCTTTGAATCTTCTCCAAGCAGATAAAGGCTAGGAGTTTCTATGCAAGAGCTTTCTTAACTTGCACAATTTGTTATTTCCCCTCCAGAAAAAAAACTGCCCTGGAAGTGGTTTGTCTGGCTGAGTGAAGTAGCTTTAAAACCAGTTTTGGAACCTGTCCAACTTTTATCTCTTGGATCTGGGGTGGAGGACAGTGAGGGATTGCCCCAAGGATGTGTCCACAGTCACTGTGCAAAGGGAAACCTCAGGGTTCCTGGTTTTGGTCCCACCGCTGTCACCAGCTCCTCCTTCATTCTGAAACAAACACCAGGAGGATCTGCCTCCCCAGCTGTGCTGCCTGCCAGGCTTTACATGGACATTTCCTAATGAAAGCTGGGGATACATTCTGGGTTTGGGATGCAAGGGTTCCTTCTTGTTTCTTTGGATTATTTCGTTTTCATTCATTGGAGAAACAAAACAGTGGTGGCAATTGTAAATTTTAAAACTTATTTGATAGTTATATGAAATTAACTGTCTGTAACTTGAATTTTTGTGCTCCCCAGTTCAATCCATGCCCTTTGGTTGGTCTGGGCTTTGGTCAGGAATGTTCTCTCATAGGACCAGAGTGGGTAGCTCAGTGTTGTTCTCAGTTAGTCACACAACAGTGCTGCTGGTCTCTGTGGAGGCACCAATATCTGTTTTATAGTGGCTTATTTTGGATGCATCTTTTCGTTCCAAACTGTTCCTTACTTCTCTTGTAAAACCAGAGCAATAAGGAGCTTGGAATAATATATAGATATAGATAGTATTTTTATTATTATTGTTATTATCATTTCTAGATATTTAATAGTAGATTATGTGTAATATAAATGGGAGTTGGTATCCAACCCTGAGCATTTATTGTTGCCTGATGTCCTGCTGTTCCAGATGGTTCCTGTTTGTGGACAGGCCGGGTGTAGGTCTCTGCAGGTCACTGCTGGTACACACAGATCTAGCTCAGTCACCAGCCATGAAGTTAGGTGGGCTTTACAGGAGAAATGTTGAACTTCACAAAATTAAGAGTATCTTTGTTAGCATAAAACTTTGAAGAGGCCCATTCAAAATTCTCGCAGTGTTACAGAGCTGGGGACATTTGTAACAAGCCATGTTCTCCAGCAAATCTCCCTTCACGCTGCACCCTTCAGAGCTAATTCATGCAGGGTAGATGAAGTCAGGAAGCAACAGTTTTAAAGTGTTTTCTTGGAGACCTTAAAGTAAAAGAGATTTACATCATTGGTTTTTAAAAAAAATACAGAACCTTTTCCTTACAAGCTGCAAGTACTCCTTTTCAGATTACATACTTACAAAAAATTGCTTTTTAGTTCCTCTGTACTTTCAAGAAACCAGGAATTAATTTTGATAGTTATTTTGTATTTCTGCCTTGTTTTAGTCTCCAGAATAAACAGCATCAAAAATCTTGCTGGTCACTGTAGTGCGCTTTCATTTTTACCTGCAGCTGAGTGTTTCTCGAGGTTGGTTTGACTTTTGAAGACCTATCAGAAAAGAAAAGGTAGAATGATACCACTGGTGATGTTACATAGCGAGTATTCCGATGACCTTGAGCTGAAATGCTTTCTGAGTTCATACTTGGCTTTGTTTTTCTCCAGCTTTGCTTCCCCAATCTAATTTTACCTCCAGAAGTGTTTGCCGTGGCTGTTTGCCATGCTGGGAAGCGTTATACCATATGTTCGTGTTTCTTGCGGTGTTTTTGTCTGCTCTGAAGGCCAGTCCGAGCTGTAGCACACAGACAAATTCCTTTGATCATTCTTCTGGCGTTTGGGCTCTCAGGTGCTGCTGGAATGTGTCTGCTGACACCCATCTCGGCCACGTAAATAATTTCAGCTTGTTCTTGTTACTGCCAAACACGTACTTGTTGTACAGGCAAGTGTATGTCAACAAGCTGGCATGGAAGTCATCCCACAGAGGTCAGAGCAGCAGTTCTTGTGGCCAGCTTTGAATGTTGCCAGTGACAATAACTCTTTTCTTTGTATGGACTTCAAAGGTTTTTTTCCAAAAATTTGTGCTGCAAACCAATGCTGAATCCTTGTCCTGAGAAAAGAGGTGCTCTCCTGTTTTGAAATGAACCCTGCTCTGGGTATCTAGAGGATTTTTCAACATTAGCAAGGGATAAAAAAAGGGAAGAATACACAGAATTATAGATTAAAAACAAATGCAAGTAGGACATATGATGCATTTGATGGTGCTTCAAGAAACTGCAGAGCACGGACAGTGCAGATTTCCATATGAAAGTGCTTTTTATTTGATTTGTATTTTGGGGAGTTATTTCTGATTTACGAGCATTAAAGGACACAGAAAGACAGAGCTGGCCACCTCTGCTTTTAATGTGTGATGTAATTCAGAGTAACTTCAATGATTTTATATGATGTAGTGAATCCAGTCAAACTTGTCATCATAGGAGAAACTGGAGGATGACAGGAACTTCTGTCTGAGGGGAAGGGCAGCCCTCCGAGCCCTCTGGCCGTGGTGAGCTCTGGTAACATCGACACAACCTTTTTAGACACAAAGAATTCCCTCTGCCTTGCTCAAGCTGGGAGCTCAGCACTGCCTGGGGCCAGATAACTCTGAGGGAGCCCGTGTTTGCCTGCAAGAAGTCCTGTAGAACCAGGACCTTACAGTGGCTCCACTCTGCCTGTTTTCCTCCAAGCTCATCTGCCAGTGCTCGTGTGCTCATGGGATGGGATGGGATGGGATGGGATGGGATGGGATGGGATGGGATGGGATGGGATGGGATGGGATGGGATGGGATGGGATGGGATGGGATGGGATGGGAGGGGATGGGATGGCAGCACATTCTCACTCGTGGCACCCCTTCCCTCCACAAGCTGCTCTCCATGGAATCTGAGCATCCCATGGTCCTTGAAAAGATCCCGCAGCAAACCTCAGAGCTGCTCTCACTGCTCAGAACCGCGGCTCTGCCTGGATTTCCGAGGGCAGAATCTGCCCCTTCCGTGGCCGCGGCGCTGCCGGTGGGGCGTTGTGGGGGCGATGCGCAGCCCTTCCCTGGCAGCCCCCGCTGCGGTCAGCAGAGCTTTGGGCAAACCCCACGGACACGGGAGCTCCGCCTGGCCGGGCAGCCCCGTGGGGCTGAGCACAGACCTTGTAGGGGAGAGAAATGAGCTGCTCCTAATTGAATTTGTACTTGCTGCCTCGTCCAGCAGAGCCCCTTCCCCCCTCCTCCCACCCTCCTTCCCTCCCTCCACAAATGAAATGTGTCCAGACCGTCTGAAAAATGGGGCGTAAGAAATGCTCTTTAGAGTAAAAGAGTATTAAAAAATAACTTTGATATATATTAATTACAATTTCATTTAATAGCTTATTGAACGTTATAGCATTTATAAATAAAAGACAATCATAAAGCATTATTCTGACTGTTAATTAGCTCTATTTATTCTCCAGATTAGTTTTTAAATATGCCCTCTAGATGCCACTTGATACTAATTAACAGAGTTACATTATTATCTCTATAGAAAGGCATTTTTAATTAAATCTAAAGCAATTTAAATTAGCATGAGTTTTTACAGAAATTAAACTCTGGTCAGATGCTTAATTTAGCCTTATAAGACAACATCTGATGGCATGCCAGTGTCAGTTCTCCCAAGGGCCTTGACATCTTTTTTTTGAGATTATTTTTTGAAGTTTGTTTTCAGGGAAACTTGCCAGTACACTCTGGTGTTTAATATTTATGATGGATTTAACCAATTTTTTTTAAAGACTTAATGTTGATGGGAATCCACATGCATTGCAGTGAGCTGAGACAGAACCACAAAAGCCACACTCCTGCAGTTTAGAGGAGTCTGGCAGTCCCTGGGTTTGAGTGTGGAGGGAGGTTTGTGTGGGAGGTGGGGTTACACGGGCTGGATGCCGTCCCCTTACAAATCAACCACGCTTTTTAACCGCTGTTAAAATCACTGTTTTGCTTTGCAACAAGGATAGGATTAATCCCAACCCCACAGGGTCCCTTCTCTATAACAGAGCAACACAGGGATTGCTCCCACTCCCCAGAAAATGTGTCTCTCAGACATTTGGATTAGCATGGCAGAAGCTTTTCTTTTAACGGAGCCTAATGATAAAAATTTGGCTAAAGCCTTCTCCTATGGCAAAGCCTAACTAAAATGGCTGTATTTAGAGTGGGGTAGGATGCCTTTCATCTCCCAGGATAAAGACTGCAGGAGCAGTGTGACCCAGCCCAGCACAGCAGCCCTCCCCAGCACCATGGCTGATTTAAAAGTACCTTTGATCTCACCAACCTTTCCCTGCCCTCCTGTCAAATAATTACCCAGTAGCTCCATTTCTACCTTGTGGCTTTTTTCTGCCATAGCCACCACCCTTTGGGCAGTGAACCATGTGGAGCGTGTCAGTGCTGACCACAGGTTAGACTTTCAGGACTGTTAGTTTGGAAGCATTTTTTTGTTCAAGTTTCTCTCCAGCTGCCTGGGAATGCACCTGGAAAGAGGAATCAGCTGTTGAAAGGTTATTGCAAATTTATTAATAAGTTTGGAGTAATTAAATCCAAGACACGTTTCCAGCATTTTATTTGTGAGCTGTTTATTAAGGACTTTAGAGGGTTTAGTGGAGGAACACCAACAATAAAAGCAGCATAGTCCAGGAGTGCATGGCTATTTACAAGAGCATATAGTGACAGGAGGAAGAGAAATGGCTTTAAATTAAAAGAGATTCGATTTAGATTAGATGTCATAAAAAAATTGAACACTGTGACGGTGGTGAGGCACTGGAGTGAGTTGCCCAGAGAAGCTGTGGATGCCCCATTCAGGTTGAATGGAGCTCGGAGCGACCTGGTGTAGTGGAAGATGTCTCTGCCTGTGGCAAGGGAGTTGGAACAAGATGATCTTTGAGGTCCATTCCAAGCCCAGTGATTGTGTGATTCTGTGACTCTATGACTGTCTTGCAGAGAGCTCTTTTTAAATGGCAGCGTTGGGGGTGTTGTGGGGCAGAGGCAGGAACGTGCTCTGCATTTATAGAACACCAGGTGCTGGGGCTTGTTATTTATGAAAGGGTTAAAAAAAGCCTTTGCAGTAATATCCTTCACTTTGGACAAGAGGAGAACAGGATTTAATGAGGATGTAATGACCTAACACATCTGTGTGTGCTGCCCCAGATGTCTTAAACTTCACATCTACAGACATTTTCGGGGACCCATGTATTAGCTTGATCTGGGGGGAGCCCTGCAGAACTGTGGCTGCAGTGCCAGCCTGGTTAGAGGACTCAGCTCACATTTCTTCCATGTTATGCTTTTAGTGGCTTCTTGGCAGGTCCTTCCCAGCTTTTGCTTGCTGCAATAGTTACAGCAGAATAACTTTAATGACCGCAAGAGTAGTTATATTTCATTAAATAATCCAGGAAGGTATTTGACTGGTATCAGTCATTTCAGAGGGTGTGGTAAGCTAGAAATTTAACAGTTTCCAGGAATTTTTACGGCATGTACCCTTCTTCAGCAGCAGTTATTTATGGGTCAGGACATGCATGGTTGCCCTTTATGGCGGCCATTATGATTTCAAAATGGCATTTTGCTGATGTGTTTGTGGCAGAGGGAACAACTCTGGTAGCCAAGTGTTGAAATCAAGCCTGACCCAGAGAGGAAACAGAGCTGGTCTCACCACTGAGTCTGCTGCAACATGCAACTTGCACCTGATGGTAAATGCCAAGCTGGAATCTTTGTAGTGTGGCTTTTGGGTGCTTTCCTGAAAACCATGTCCTTGCTACAGATCTGTAAGTAGTCTTTTCAAAGAAGGCATGGTGCTGCAATATTCATTTCTTAGGAAACTGAGACGTTTTCCTACTCTGATCCTTTTCCTTTACAAAGGCAGTGGAGAGGAAGGTGCCTTTAACCCGAAGGACAGGGAACTTCTCTGGGATACCTCACTGGGACGCCGTGCTGTGCTTCTGGAAACGAGCTGGGAGCCACAGCCCTTTCCCAGTTCAGCCAGTTGCAAATGAGCTCCGGCTTGCTTGGGCTGCTTCAGAGCTCCTTCTGCGCTCTCAGGCAGAGGAAGGAGCGCGGCACAGCCGGCTGCTCGCCAGGCTGGGACAGGCATTTGACCTTTTGCTGAAGATGTATGAACTTCTCTAGGAAGCAGCTGCAACACTCAGTACTCACTGCCCACAGGTAATTAGGCAGCAACACTAATGCAGTCCCAGAGCAATTGCCAAGCTGTCGTGTAGTCATTGGTCCTGCAGGAAAGGGAATAAAGCGAGGGGAGTAGGGGAATGTGCTGACAAATGAAGATGCCAGGGTTTAGCACTGGCACTAGCAAGCCTGGAAGCAGCCTGCACTGTCTGTCTGTAGTGTTCGGTCGTGGCAGCGCAGTTCCGTCGCATTTCCTCGCGCTCGTCGCAGAGCTGTAATGATGGAAAAAAAAATTATGTTTAGCAAAAATAAGGCGTGGTGGAGGGCAAAAACATATGTTTCCTATCAGTGGTTAAAGCCGCAAGAAAATTCTTTTTATTTTTTGCTCTCGGCTTGGAATCGCGCTGTTGCTGTATCCCTGTAGGAGTCAGGGGTCACAAAGGGATCACACTGCAATCAGCAGTGACAGAGAATTAAAATCTGTATAGAAAAGAAACCCAGTTTAGTTGAATTGGGTTGGGTTTTTCTCCCAGAGATGCGATTTTTGGATGTTTTCTTTGAAATAAAGTATTTCTCCCATTCTGCAAGGGTTAAGAAATTAAAATGACCAATTCCTGAAAGAATACTTCTGATAGCTCCCCTCCTTTAAGGGCAATAGGTGTGATGCTGTTTTCCATTGTTTTTAATGGCAAATCCAACTAACATTGCTCTCCTTTTTCAAGATCCACTCACCCAGATTGCAAACTTGTCTTTTCTTGGCAAGAACAATCTCTGTTGGGAGAGAGGGATACTGAGGAGTTTTCCTTGTGTTTGCTTTTACTTAAAGTACATTCCAGGCTGAAAGGATAGCATTTATTTAAAGTGTATAGGCTTCGAGTCCAGGCTGAAATGTGTGTTCAGATTGTGTTCCCTTAATCCTGTTTAAGGAAAGAGAGGAATCATCCACCATCAGATTAATATTGATTAAATGTCACAAGGATTATGAAAGAAACATACTGTACACTTACCAAACACTGAAATCAAGTTTAAAAGTGTGGCAGATTTATATTTTATTTCCTAAGTGTCTTCCCCAGCTGATCTGTTTGAAGCTCACATAATATTCTCCATGATAAATTTCCACTGTGTATTCCCACTTCAGGTGCTCCCCTGAGTTCCTTTGCAGCTTTGCACAAGAATGCCGAGAAGAGCTTCAAAGGAATTCAGTGATAACATTGCTATTGTTGAGCTGCAGGAAAAGTGTAGAAGGACCCCAAAACTAGTCAAGAAGGAAATATCTAGAGGTCAGCAGAAGTTGTAGCAACCTTTCTTCCTATGTCTGTTCTCAGTTTGGGTGCGAGCCCATCTGTTCTTTTCTCTTACTCCCTTTATACTCTTCAGACAAATGAAGTGTGGCAGGGAGGCTGTTGAAGATGGTGTGACTGCAGGCACATACATCACTAATGACCTACTTGCTCATCTCAGAGCTTGCAGCTCATCTCATTGTTTGCAAGTTTTCCGGCTTCAACCCCAGGCTCCATTGATTTCTTGGGACTCTGTGTCGGAGAATTGTTGCTCCTCCACCCAGCAGGGCTGGAGTCACAAGGAGTTTCTGTCTGGCCTAACTCAGCCACAGCCCAGTGCCTAAGGCTTGGCTCACTCCCTGTGTGCATACAGTGCCAAGACCAAGAGCTAAAAATAATCTGTAATAAAAGCAATAGAACCCTTTTTTAAAAAATTATATTACATTTTTATTATAAACACTTTGTTGATGCTGCGCGTGATCTCATTATTGCCCTTATTATTCAGGATTTCTTGACTGCCCTTAAAAAAACAACTCCCCAACACTTAGACAAAAAAGGAAGACAGACAGATAGACAGACCTTTGCAATGATCTGTTTTTATAGGATCCTGGAAAGAAATGTGAATGAAGCTTTATGGCTTTTATTCAATGCACTGGCTTAACCTAACCAGGCTATTATTGGACCCTGAAATAGAGCTCTTATTGATTTCAGATTTGATGGGATTCAAGGGGAGCCACAGCAATTACTATGCTCACCCATTTAAAAACATAAATTAAGGATGAATAAGGCTTTTAAAGCTTGGAATTAGAAGAAGCAGTCACAAATATTTTTTACCTGCATTGTATTGAATTTACTTCCTGGGCATCTGTTTGCACAGACTTTCTGAGACTGTCACATATTATCCTGATGAGACCTGCAGAGGAGAGAACTTCCTCAGATGAGTGTTTTCATGAACAAATTGCTGAATGTGTCCTGATCAATAATAGTGGGAATAAAAGTAGTTTATGGAGACCAACACAGCACACTATACATTGCCTCTTGACTTCAGCTAGAAAAAAATCACAGCAAATACTTCTCCTTCCCCCCTCATTTGCACAGTCCTGCATAAGGCAGAGCACTGAAGAGAAGATACACTAAGGCCAACTTTATCACCAGGTTCATCACGGGGCTCTGAGACCCCACTTTCATTAGAAAGCAGGGATATACAGCACTAAAGGTGTACTGCAGGTCTGGAATTATCACTAAGAAAACACAGAGTGGGAAAGAAATGTGTTGTCTGGAATGAAAAAGGAATTTAGGGAATAGCTAACCAGGTGCATGAGCGGAAACCTGATGTCTCCCTGCATTCTGCTCACCCCCAAGAGCTGCTCAGCTGATTGCCACCTACCCCTGACAGCAGGAGCATCAGTCGTTAGTCCAAAAATACCTCGCATTGAATTGCATTGCATTTGAGCTCTTCTGCCTCCCATCAGAGAGCAGGGGAAGTCCAGAGCAGGTTCTGTGCAGAGGGAGTGGGCTGTGCTCAGTGTCTTGCCACGATGGCTGGATCCAGCTCTGGCCAGAGGGAGCAGGGGTTGCCCTTGCCTTGGCACCAGGGAAGGTGCCAGGACAGTGCCATGCAGCTCAGGTGCTTCTGCAGCAGGCAGGGAAAGCAAGAGGCAGCTGGAGAAGCTGAAGTGTAGATGCCTCTGCTCCTCTGCCTGGATCTGCTGCTGGTTAAGATGCACCTTCCAGCCGAGATTTGCTCCCTTCTTGGGGCATTTGTGCTCCTCCATTTCCAAACCCTGAAACTGGACTTTGAATGTTCTCTTGCCATGAGGCTCTTGATTTTTGTTCTTGAATGAAGTGAACACATACAGGAGTCTTTGACACCCCACAGCTTATGCACTGAAAGGGGGGGAAAAAAGCCAAAAAATCCAAACACTGTCTGAGTGAATCTTTGTGGCAATTCAAAATACTTTAGGTAGATCCTGTCATATGCTTTATAAGTTCCTGACTTATTGTGTGGAATTAAGTTATTGGGCAGAGAACCAGCTAATGGAAACACATTGATGAAGTCATTTTTGAGGGACATTAAATGGAACTTAAAATAAAGCTGAAATGGCTTTATGGATTTTTCAGTCAAACTGTTTATGAACATTTATCGGTGGTAAATTACACAGTGTCAGAAGAGGGAATCAGTGTAATAGAAGCCTCTCTGATATAATATGATGAGAAAGAATAATTTATTGCCTAGGGATGTACAGTACAGTGTGTTTAAATACTAATGATATTATTGTTTTCTTCTGTCTTTGGGTGATTGCACATAAGTTACCTTTAGCAGCAGCAGAGAGTCTCATAGATGGAAAAAAAAATTCAGTACTTTGAAATGAAATAGAAATTTTCCGTTAGGCGTTTTTCGTGGCAGATAGAAAATGTTTTAATAACAGATAATTCAGGAAGCAGAAACTGTGTTGTACAATAATAAAGGTAGGTTACATTAGCTTTATAAAAAAGGGGGAAGAGGGGATAAAGCAGCTTTGATTGAAATGGGAGATTTAGCAGCTGATTCTTGAACTGTTGGAGCTGTTTGTTAATACTATTTGCCAAAACCCATCATTCCTCAGGTAGAGGACAGTGAAAATAAGACTAGAGGGATGCGAGACTAGAAGGAAATTGCTGGTCCTGAAAATATTGCCCCTTGGTTCTGACACACCAGATCTTACAGTCAGGAATTTGTCAGATCTGTCGTACTGTCTGTCCCATCTCACTGAAAAGCTGCCCCCATTGTAGCTCCTCTTTGGCTAGAAAACCCTCACTTTCCTTCCCAAATATACCCAGGATGAGTTTACTGCCACTCACAAAGCGCTGGCTCTCATACAAACATTGGCTTAGAGCCAGTGGTTCTTTTCCCTTCGTGTTATTTACCCTCCTGATGTATTTATGCACTGCATGAGCATCCTTCCTAAGCACATCATGCTGCTGAGCTACAAAGCCAAGTCCTTCCAGGCTTCTTTTGTAGGACAGACTTCTCCTGTTTGTGCAGTCATGACAGTTTTCCCTCTCTGTACACTCTCCTCCCTGGGGATGAGCAGGAGGGGCACACATTAGTTCAAGGATTCACTGATGATTCTTAAAATAATGTGATTTCTTTTTTTCCGTGTTCCTGTTAGACTTTCTTCTTGCCTTTCAGTTTAATGTCACGTTTTGCTTTCCCTTCATTGTGTCACACTGCCACAAATCATGAGTAGCATCCAGCTTTTATCCAGGGATGATATTATATCTTGGAAGCCTCCAACATGTAGAAGAAATTTTTACTACTTTCTAAACACATGACCTTGGATTTCATATTTTCAGTCATCTGTTACTCCGTAGCATCCCAGTTCTCCTCAGCAGAGCCAGAATAGCCCAATTCAGTGACAACAGCACATTTCCCTCAAAATTTCCTCCTTTTTTTTGCCAAAGCATTGAGTCACAGTTGGAGTCCATGATCTTAAGAGTCTTTTCCAATATAAGTAATTCTGTCATTCTGAAACCACTAAATGAGGTCACTTCCTCCAGCCTTCACTTTCAACACCATCCAACACTGATGCTGTCAAAGCCTGGCTGGGGACTTCCACGGTGGCCAAAAGCCAGACTTTGACACAAATGTCCAGTGGAGCTGAATTAGTCCAAAGCAGTTTTTTCTCTCAGTAGCTGCTGATCCCCCAGGCAGAGACTGAGACTCTCCAGCATAGAATAGAGGGGGATGGAGGGAGGGGGCACCTTTGAGGTCTAGAAATTCCCAGTAGCACCGAAAGAAGGGAATGGTTCTTCACTGAAATCATCAGGCAGCGGGGTGAAACCAAAGGGAGAACTTCTCCAGAGTGTTTAATTCATCCATCAGCCCCCTGCTACAGAAAGGGGGACACAGGGTGAGAATTAGGTGAGGTGAGGAAAGTTTATCTGTCTCTGTAGTGGCTGGATGACACAGCCAGTTCAATGGGCCCTCAGCTGCTGACAGGCAGAGTCAAGGGAGGCGTGTCTCAGTCCTGGTCCCTCAGCAGCCCCTCGTGGCTGATGTCCTGCTCAGTGACAGGGACAGGCAGCCCTTTGGGACATGCTGTGTTCTTACAGGAGAATGATCAGGAATTACACAGTCAAGGCAGGAAGCCTTATCAAGGCAGGTAGAGTTCATTTCTAATTCGGATCAAAGGAGAGAAAGAGAAGGGTTTGGAAATCTCATTCCTGTTCCCAGTGCATGGGGGACTTTTTCATGGACCTGGAAATAAGGGAGAGGGGAGAAGAGGGTTTGAGAACTGTGTAGGGAAGGGAAAACAAGAAAATGGAGGAAACGAATACCCAGCTCTTTTATTTTCAGCCTTCTTGAAATGACTGCATTGGGGTCTTCAATGACCTTGTTTCCAAAGTTGTTTCCTGCATTTAAACTAATAATGAAAGCCTGCAAAACCCCAAGTTTAGAAATAAGTTCAAGTTTCTCCTTATTCTGCAGGCACTTCTGGTTACAGGCAGGTAGTTATTTTGAGCTTTGCGTAATTTGATTATCCGACTTAAGGTGTCTAAAAATGAATTAAAGTGCCCAGCATAAAGTCACCATTTAAGCCATGTGGGTGGAAAGGTACAAGAATATCTATGTGCATCTCTCCAGCTGAACCTCCTCATCTTCCTTCCCTCAAAAATCACTGTTCTGTTATGCAGATAAGTGCAGGCTGGATGTTTTGCTACGTTTCATTGCAAAGCCAAGAGCCAAGGCAATCGTGTGGATAAAGCAGAGATTTAAATCGTTTGGAAACTGTTGAGAGAGGACAGATCTGATAGTAACAACCTTCATGGTTGGCAGGTTACAGCTGCTTATGACAACTTGTAACAATGAAAGCTTATAGTAAAGTTAAAAGCTAAATATCTGTATTGTGCCATAGGATCAGCTTCAGTCCCCAAGTATAAAACATCAAACTTTAGGCTGCTTTTATCATCTTTGAGTTTACTTTGTTTTTCTCTGGATTACAAAGAATTAGGGGTTTTCTTTAATAGATGTTAGAGTGCTTTTTTTCATTCCGATTTTTTTTTGTTCTTTAACACAGTGGGACAGCTTAGTTAATTTATTTCAGTGCAAAGGAAGTGCAGTCGTGCTGCAGCCATAGGTGTTTCTCACTTACAGCAGCAGTTACAGCAGGGTGTTGTCTTAACACGTTTTTCACCATCTCAGAACATCAGTTGTTCTGTAATGATGCCTTTCAAACTGCATATAGGTAACAGTTACAATAACATGTGTTAGGAGTGGTCTCAAACTGTACCTGTACAAGTTTTCATCAGGATCTGCAGTTTGCACAGATAACTTTATCAAACTAAAATCTAAAGAAATAAAAAAAACGCCACCAGCACTGTCTGAAATTGCTGTGATGACTGCAGGTAATGAGTGACTAATTGTTCACAATGCGTCTGAAGGCAAGACCACAGGTGTAAATTTAAGAATGTAGGTCATACCTGCTCACTGGGCTGGCAGCTATACATTGGAGAACAGGAACATTAATTTATAGTGCACTCCGTGTGCGAGGCAGTTAGTAGCACTCTCAGCTGTGTTTTAATTGGAAGTTTCAGTGGGAGCAGGAATGTGATGTTCTGCAGCAGAGAGTGTCGGTGACAGCACCTGGGGACTCCTGTGCTCCAACAGAGTGTTTTAAAAGTAGAACAGGTTCAGGAAAAAAAAGCAGTGAGAAGTCCAGAGGATTTGCTTCACAGTGATTGATTCAGAAAGCCCAGAACTTCTCAGAGAATCAGAGCAGGTTGGGGGGGTCGGGTCACCATCGGTGTCTAGCTGAAGTCTCCTCATGCAAGGCCGGCTGGCACACGAGGACTCGAGAAGATTCAGTGGCTGAACCATGAAGTGAGACCAGTTCGGATTAGATGCACATTTTAAATGAGAACAGGTAGTGCAGAGGGTTGCCAGAGGGTGGCAGGGCTTTGGCTTACAGCAGTGATATGAGGAGAGCACATCTTTCTAGAGAAGACAGAGCAGGGCTCGATCACAAAATACGGACCCAGTTCAGGCATGGCTGGGTGAAATGGCCCAGCTGGGCCTTACAGGTGGCCATGAAGAGGATTGCAGTGGTCTGGAGCTCAGAGAAGCTGCTGATAGTACCCAGCAGGTCACAGCTCTAAAGCCAGTCAGCAACTGGGGCAGTGCAGCTTCCCCATCACCTCTGAGAGAAGGGGGAATGAGCAGCAGTTCAGTAATTTCTGGGTCACACATTGAACTGGTGGCCAGGCTGGGGCTGGAGCAGAGTCTGCTCGTGCTGCCCTGCATGAGGCTGCACCTCCCTCTTCTTCCTCAGGCGTGAGCACAGCCTGAATGGAGAGGGGTTCGCAGGGATCGAGTCAAAATTTGCTTTTCTCCCTTGAGCATCTCTGGGAGCCCAGCAAAAGAAATAATGTCGTGACATTCATACAGGGTCATTAATGAGGGATGTAGCTGGGTTAGATGCCTGCCTAGCAAAGGGTATCTTTTCCAAGCTCCCTGCATCAGCTGGGTCAGCAGGCTCTCCCCAGGTCAGCGTGCAAGCAGCTGCTTTTCCAGCCAGAAGCGCAGTTTACAGGCAAATCCCACGTGTAATCAAGGCAACCCATTTCAGATGCTGAAGGTCTGGCTTTCCTGGGGACAGAAGGGATGTGCAAGAGAGAAATGGGGTCAGGCAATGGGTTAAATTGCACCTAGGTATGATTTGACAATCACTCCCCTGATAACAGCTTATAATGTTTACAATTTGTCTTCTGTTTTGTTTTGTGATTTCAGGAGCAGAAGGCACAGTGTTCCCTAAATCTATAGAAACTCCCAATGTCAGGGCAGACCCCTTCAAGGAACTAAGGTAAACTTTGGAATATGGTTTAATGGTAACTCAGTGGAGCCTTGTTGGAGTTGTGCTTACTGCTGGGCATCATTTCTGCTTTTGCATAAGAGCTTGGGGATTCTCTTTGGAAGGCATCACGGAGAGGATGCCGTGAAAGAGAAGGGGCCTGCTATATTTACACGTGATACAGCCAAACTGAAGGCAATCACAGGTCATGAGAACAGCATTTCTGCTCTGTAACGTGCTCTGCATACCCCGGGCTCAGCATTTGGAAAAAACAATAGAGTCATTTTTTCCTAGTTGTGCAGGGAGGTGCTGAAGGCTGTGCTGGATCACAGGGAGTAGCAGCAGGCAAAAGGATAATGCTCTCCAGTATTATCTGTCTTGCAGAAATGCAAACCCTCCCTGACCTACACAGGGCACAGCTGTGCATGTGTGTGACTGCTGACACTTGCAGAGATGCCACTTGCTGACAGCATTGTGCCAGGAGGGAATAAACAGCACAGCTCCTGGGAGCCAGCTCTGCCCTCGAGCTATGGCCGGGCGTTATATTTATTTTACTTTTAAAAATAATTTTAAAAAAAAAAGTGTGGCACTACACGTTAACTTCAATGACTAGTCTCTGGAAAGATGCTAATCATATGGCCTAATAAATTATTGACTGAATCTCCTGGTATCTTCTGACCAAGAGTGCTGTAGGGGTTTGCCTCAATACTCAAATTATCCCTCCTTAGAAAAAGAGAGAGAGAGAAATATTTTTTTTAAAATGCAGAAAGGCATTTTTTCCTTAAATCTTGGGTTGCCAACTTTCCTTTGCTGGAAAGTGCAGGGGATGGAGCAAGCTTGAGCCAGCTGAAGTTGAGCACGAGTGCTGCAGATTTCCTGCAGATGCAGGGGGTGAGAGAGAGCACCTCTCACTGGATTCCCTGCTCTGATACCAAGGATGGTTATGGCACTGCTAGGTCACCATGGAAGATGAAGAATATCCCATCTGCCTTTCAGTTTCCCCCAGGAAACCCTATAACTGTTCCGATTTCCCACTCTGGGGATCATCTGTCAGACAGCAAGAGCAGTGGAGGCGTGATGGGGTTTGTTAGGAAAGTTTGTTCTCTTTCTCAGGCAGTGGCTTTAACCTTGCCTCGTGGTTTTCCCAGTTTGGGTCTACTTCCTTCCAAAAAAAGAGGAAATGTGGCCTTTGCTCAGTGGGACATGCAGCTGGCAGGGCAGCTCCAGGGGCTGCTGTGGGGAAAGGAGATGTGAGGGCAGGGAGAGGTGGGGCAAGGCTCTCCATTTCCCTGGAAAAGCCAAGCAAACAAGGGCATCAGCAAGTGGATTCCTAGGTGAGCTCCAGGTGACAAAGGCTTTCTGGCACAGCCCGTGTTTACTGACGTTTTCATTTAAAAAAAAATTTAAAAGGCAAGATCATAGTTAAAATATCCAATAGCATCTCCAAAATGTACCAAACCAGGTCTTTAGTAGTGTAAAAGAGATGCAAGATTTAGGTCCAAGTTTGTGGTTACTTAAGGCTTTTCTAAAATGGGAGGAGAAAAAAAATCCAAATAAGTGTACAATGTCATATTGGAGGGGAAAAATGTGAATTAAAAGGGCCTTAACCTGATTGACTATGCTTCTGTTCCAAAGCAAATTAAGCTAAATGAAATTGAAATTAATTAAAGGCAGTATCCATGCAAGGGATTGATTCAGTATATTTGATCTGCTTTAAATTCATGTTGTTATTTCATTTGTTTTGTGTGGTGAGCTGTTAGGTAACTGATTTCCTTTCAAATTAGTGGGCTGGATGAAAAAAATCCTGTAAAATCTGTGGGTTTTGGGGTTCTTTTTAAGGAAAAATTATTTAATAGAATTTACCCGGGGGGGAAAAAGGCCCCACAGAGTTCTAAAATGTTTTGTGTGCTTCTGACGATTTTATCTTGGCAAAAATAAAAGTTTTTACAGCATCCTGAGAAGAAAAGAGCCAGTGGTGGCAGTGTGTAGGAGATGCAAGGTTTTCCAAGAACAAATGCTGTATTGCTCCCCAAACCAAGATCCATCCATCTCTCTCTTCATGTTGGATCACTGGCTGCTTCTTAGGTAAAATGGTGCCTTTTGGGGGCAGTGCAGAGTTAATAGGGAAAATAATCTTACTCTGAGGGGAGATTTTTTTGGTTCCTTCCTATTTTGATAGCAGAGTGTGTGCATAAGGTGTCCTTTTTGCCTATTTACAAAGATGCTGCAGTGAAATGGGGCTGGATGAGATGGGCCCCAAGCTGTCACACATCACCGGGAAAGCAGCAGTGAAATCACACTCAGTAGCCAGCTTGCCTCTAAAAGACCTTTTTCTGCAATAAACAGTGCTTTCTTTCCTGCTTAGGCTGAAGTTCTCGGGTGGAAAGTGCACACTCAGCTGCTGCAGGTGCTGCCAGGCAGCAGCAGCCTCCAGCTTTATCCTAAACCAAAGATTATGATCCATTGGTGATTTCTCTGTGGGCTTCCAAGCAGGGGTTCAGAGATGCAGCGAGGCAGAAGTCCAGAGTGAGGAATGAATTATTTATTAAATTTACAATACCATTTATATATTCTAGTTCCATAAAGCAATTGAACAGTGTTCACACTTCTCCTAGGGGGATTGGTCAAAGTCTCAGACACCCACTTAGAAATGTTTTTTCCTAATATAATGTACACAAGGACAGAAGATACCAGATATGAATGCTATTTACAAAAACCCTATCTATTGTTTACATAGCTTACACAGCAAAGGAAAAGTTCTCACAGAATGAATGCAAGAAGAGAAAATTTCCCTGCTAACAGCATTTCAGCATCCACATTTCTCCATTTCTCTTGTCAGTGCCCACTCCTGTTCTTTTGTGAGATTTCCAAATGAGGTGGCAGCGACTGTTGCTGTCACAAAGAGAGGAGAGCAGCTGCTCCTGGCACACCTGGGAGGCAGGACACCTGGCTGTCCTCCTTCCCCTCCTCCTGTCCTGAGCAGACAGACTGATTCCCCGGCAGGACAGGCGGGATGTGCCGCTCATCTCTGCCCCTTCTTTTCCTCCCGCCTCCCCAAGGCCTTCAGTCATGCCCGTGTGTCACCACAGCTGACACACTCCAGGTGACAGGACACTTGTTCTCAACAGACTTTCTGTCCATTTGGCTGATGAATGCTCTTCGTACTTCAGCTGTATTGGTAAATCAGCTGCTCTGTGAGGTGCCCGCCGTCCTGGTGATCGTCTTTGCTCAGGGTCCTTTTTAAAACACTTCTGCAGTGGTTTTGAAGGAGAGAATCCCAGTGGGAGCGTGTGCACAGCCTTTTCCTAACGTGCTAAGCCCATCACAAGGCTGCAAGAATTGGTTTTGTGCTTGTTTGAGCCAGCTCTGGACTTTGCTGCAGACAGACTCGTGTCTGAAACATTGCTGCTCAGTGTCCACTGTGGTAGGAATGCCAGAGCTCATTAATGCCTTGCTTAATGCAGGGTGTAATTAACAGCTAATGTTTCCTGCCTGGGCTCTAGAATATTCTTTAATTGTGACCTAAAAATTAGAGATGGTTGACAAACGATTTTATTTACTTCTGTGAACGTTTTCATGTTTTTACTCATTTAAAGTAACTGTAGACTGCTGAAAGTGTTTGTTGTTGTTCGTTGGGTTCTAAGCTGGTCAAAAGCTGTAAAGAGGAAAGCACACAAATCCAAATTATTTTCAAATACTTGGGATGTTTATCATTGCCATCTGGTATCATCCAAAAATAGTTTAAAGGGAGGGCTTGGGAGATTTGTTTGGACGTTGAAATATTTGTACTCATCTGCACTGATGCTTTTTTAAAGCAGGTTGGTGCCTTTGACATATGGTAATGTGATTGCTTATGTATAAAAGTTGAATTCAATATGACCTTTTCTCACTGGGTTATTTGAGTAGCACCCAAATAACTTGTCAAGAGCCTGCCTTGAGAACCTCTCCTTGACATTGGCAGTAATCACCTGCCTTTTCCTATTTACATTCTTCCAAAAAACAAATACATGCCAGGGAGGCTAACAGAAGTTGTCCATCAAACACAAGATCAGCACTCTTCCGAGGTGAGGGATAAAGGCTGGACTAGCCAGGGAATGAGGAAGAAGGGAAGTAGTTTGAGGGGAGGGAATTAAAGGGTGGGTAGTGGAATATAGGAAAAAGTACCAGGAGGATGCTGTTAAAGTTCCAACTGCTGGAAGGTGGGGACGGGGTGGTGTTGGAGCAGAGCTGCCTTAAGTACCAATGTCCAGGTCGTGCTGCAGCTTGGAAACCTGCTTTAGGGTATTTCTGTTCCCAGAGTTAAATAAAAAGAAGTCAGACAGCATGAAATTCACTCCATGAGGGGCGAGCACGCACCTGGAATTCATCCACAGATATTGTAGGTTGGAAATGCACTAAATCGCTCATCCAAGGCCACGAAGCCAAGGGATGGCTGTTTTTTCTATAATGCACAAATACAGTTAAGGGAGAATTAATCCCTTGGGCTTAAAGGGGTAATTTTTGACTAAAGTTAATTATGAAGCACTGAAAGCACGAAATGGCAGATGAAATGTGCTTGCTGCTTGATTTTATTAGTGCAATTCCACCTTGCCACGTAGAGTACAGAACTACCCAAATAGTCCAAGTGAGACCTATTGTAACAAAAAACAATTTAAATACAGCGCTGAGCTAACTTAGCAATACTCATTTTGAAAAACAGTAATTCTCACTGAGTTGAGGTTTCTCTCAGCTGTGTTTCACAAGGCACCATAGATAAGTAGGAACACAAATAATATTTCTGTCTAAAAGCAATTACATTAATAGTGATTAAGAGGACAAAAATTAGAGGAAATGCGAAAAACAAATGGTATAAAAGAGGAAGTAATTGGTGAGAAATGAAAGTCGTTTATAAAGACTAGTAGGTGATACTGAAACACTGTTTAGTTCACAGTGAACACTTGTGGATTCCTGTGAGGTGTCAGCAAGGGGGAAATGACCACTGTACCCTTGTATGTAGCTGGTGTTATTTTCTGATTGATTTACCAGAAGGGATGCAATTTAGTTCTCTGTTATACCAGTGCAATCCCAATAATTTTGGTAGTCCTACCAGCTTAAAAGACAACAGATTTTCCTTGGGATGGGCTTTACCTTCCACATTGTAACAAATATAGCTATTTTCAGTTCTTTTCAGACAGGTTGAATATATACAACCATCTCCACTAAAGCCAACACAAACCTATTCGTGTACAACTAAAAGGAGAGACCAGGTTCCTGGTTTCTAAACTTCTAGCTAATTTCAGTGCCCTTTGCTGAGTTGCTTTAGAATGATAGGGATCCTCATCACCTCATTTTCTAATTGAGGACACCACGTCTGATCTAACAACTTTCCCTTGGCAGCCAAGGCTTCCTGAAACTCTTGCTGTTGGAGAGACTTTCCCAGAGCAGAATTCACACTGATTTTGCAGCCACTTTGCTTTAGGATTTTGTCCTGTTGTCATCCCTTCAAATCTGCTGCCTGTTTATCTCTTACCTAGGACAAGGCACAGCCCTCCCAAACCAAAGGCAGCCTTTCCACAGGCTTCTTGTGTGCAGTGCATTAAGGTGTATTTATACCATTGGCTATAAGGAAGCAGTTGATTGCTGGGGCTTTCCATCTCTTAAAGTATTTCTCTTGCAAAAAGGAGGAGAAGGAGGGGGGTTGTTGTTCCCTTTCCTTACCCCAGCAAACTTTCTCTTCATGGCCTTCCTCTCTTTCACACTCATCACCAGGAAGGAAGGATTTAGCTCTTGGTGTCCTTTCCTTCCCTGTTTTCAGTGGGTGTGATGCCTTGTAGAGGCTGCCCTGGAGCAGAGGCGGGACATAGTGAAAGGATAAAGGGCAGGGATTTATTGAAAGGCCTCCACAGGGTGCACCTTGGGCAGTGCAGGAGTCTCACAGAGACTGCACGCAGGATGGACACAGCCACACGTTTTTGGGACAGATAAAAGTTTTGTCCATTTGCATATCAGAGGTTAATTGTCCAATTACAGCTTCAGGTATTGCAGTCCTATTCTCTCAGTTTGCTCCCCCCCAACTCACTTTTGTTTGCATTTCTCGGGGCCTGAGACAGTGAGGTGTCCTTGATTCTCAGGCTTAGAGAGGAATTGTTGTGTTTGAGCAAAATGGGAAAAGCAGTTGCTAACACTCTACATGGAGCTCAGAGTTACACACTAAAGAATTGCAAGATTACAAATACATGAAAATATAAAAGCTAAAATCCTAAGGCATCACCTCGATCTGGGTGAGCTGCTCGGGAGGCAGATGCCTGGGAAATGGCAGAGGTGTTGGCTGTGCTGGCTTATCCCAGCTGGATAAATCATGGCTCTGCCCCGTTCCAGTGCTGCTGACAGCATCTGTCCATAGGCAGATCCTCTTCACAGAGGACTAATGGATGGTGAAGGCAGGTTTGGCAGGAAGGTGTTTTGGACACAGTGTATTGCTGAAGTAAAAAAAAATCAGGAAAAAAGGCAGAGCAGCTGGGATTGGTGCTGAAGCAGGCTGCAGTGGGTGCTGGGGTCTTCCCAGAGGCCCTCCTGTCCTCCTGTCCACTGTGCTGCTGGCACATGTGGCTGCAGGAGCCAGCACATTCCACCGGAGCTGCGTGGCCCTTCAAGTGAGAACAGGAATAGGGAAGGAAAGGGCAGATTTCTAAAGGAAATTGCTGCCAAACAGCACTGCTTATGGGATAGAGAGCAGTGGAAATACCCCTCTGGTTTGCTGGTTGATGCACCAGACGATGTGGGAAGATACTCAAGGTTCATCTTCTTCTGCATATAATTAAGCAGCACAATTGCAACTGGAACAATGGCTCCAGGCAGAGACCAGTTCAACTTTTCCTGGGCCCTGAATAAACCCCAACAGCTGGGTTCATTATTCTCTCTCTGCATTTATGCTGTAGGGGTTTCCTAATGCAAACAAAGTCTTTTCCTGGGAGATATTAATTGTCAGTCCTGGCTGTTATCTCAGATCAAATACCTTTCCTGTGTACAAGATCCGTATCCTGCCTAGCTGCGTCGTGCCCAGGTTTGTCATTAGCTTTCAACAGCAGAATGTCACTTGCTCCACAATCAGAGCATCCATCTGACCTTCGAGTGCTGCTCACAGAGGTGTGTGATCCAGAAATCCTCTGGGACTTGAGAGAAACCCCATCCGTGTGACCAATCTGTACAGTCAGACGTGCACATGTATCCATTTGAATAACAAAAAAGTGAGCTCGTTTGGCTTTTTTTAACTCTCTGTGCAGCACGCCGCTAACCTTGAGTAGAAAATAGATGCTAATAAATGCGAGGTCTTAAAAATGTGAATTATAGCCATTTCACACTCCACGGCAGACTCACACTGGTGAAATGGCTTAATACTTAATTACAATGCTTGTCCTTCTCTCAAGTGCAGATGACATTCTTCAGGTAGATTT
This sequence comes from Callaeas wilsoni, assembly GCA_013398955.1. Classification (NCBI taxonomy): domain Eukaryota; kingdom Metazoa; phylum Chordata; class Aves; order Passeriformes; family Callaeidae; genus Callaeas; species Callaeas wilsoni. The sequence goes on from VWPU01015260.1 coordinate 162,818, forward strand.
TGCAATGACATCTGTGGAAATAAGTTGTGAAACTAATTAGTTATTCATATAATACAGGATATTGACTACACACTGATTAAAAGGATGTGGTGACACCTCTAACATGATGTATCTGTCTAGCAGGTTAGTCTGAGGTGGTATTTTTGGAAGGTCTTACAGAAAATGATGAGAGTACCTTTTGGCCTCTGGAATGCAGATGTTTCTAGAAAATGTTGCCTTTCATTTGCATTTTGATAATGGTTTAGGAAGACTGCCGTGCTCTGGAGTGGCACTGTGCCCTGGCAGCAATACCTGGGCTGCAGGCTCTAGGGACCATTTTTGGGGTGCCAGGTGTAAAGAAGTCTGCAGGTTATTGACTACCTTCAGCCAAAAGTGCTCTAAAAGCAGCCATTAGACAGCTACCCAGAGAGATGGGCAGGGAAACTGTTGGGGTTTTTTCAGTGCAAACTGGGCAATGTTTTCCTTGCAGCAGAGCCTGGCTGGTGCTGCTGTTCCGTAGGGCAGTCGGGAGATGCTGCACCAGGACTCAGTTGGTGCTGCTGCTCAGGGATACAGCATTTGTCATGCTCTGTGAAAGGCCCAAAAACCATTCTTGTGTCATAACATTTGTACTTGAGATAGAGCTATTTGTACCAAGGATATTGAGCATGAAATACAGAAGTAAATAGAAAGTTGGCAAGGAAAGCACCTTACCCACCTATCACTGTGATCCCAATCCTTTGCAAATACTGTGATATTTAGGATGTAATCATGTTCAAAATGACTGAATAGCTCAGAAGAGAAGGAGATTTTCCTTTGAACACTGTTCTTATCTTAAAGAAATGAGAGGAATGTAATCCACTGAGCACCATGTTTCCTTTTGGGTAAAAAAATACATGGTTTTCTTTAATATTTCTCTCTATCCCTTCATACGTCTCTCCAGCTGTGCATCACATATTTCTAAAACCCCAAGTGAAGAGCAAAGCAGGCAAAATAAAAATCTTTGCCTTATTCAGCAGTCAGCACCTGCTTTTAAGAAGGAATATCTCCCTGCTAAGGCTTCACCTGTGAGCCTGGGAGCTCTCTGGCAAACAGAGCTCCCCATTCCCAGCGTGCTGAGCCCAGCACAGGAACCACAGCTGGGATTTCACCTGCTGAACTGCAGCAGTCCAGAACCAGCTTCCTGAAAAACAAGCATTAAACACAGACTTCTCATTAACCCGGTACAAAATGGGGAAGGACAGTTCAGACTCTTTCCTGCCCAAGTGAGGAGTTCCTCAGGGTTTTGTTTCCTACTGCCCTTTGCTGGTGCCACAGGGTTTGGCTGGGCCACAGCAATAATGTTTATTAGTTTGAGTGAGGTACCTGGAGCTACAGAAGTCCCCTGTGAATAAAAAGGACGTTTTTACAAATACACTAATTGTGCTCTAGGCTTTAGTCAGGAATCAAATAGCTGCTGCATAACCTTATTAAAGAGAGGAGGAATATGTGTCCACAACTGCAATGGGATCCTTCCTTTTGAAAGCAGTATTTTGTATACTTATCAAGAGAAATCACAAATATTCACCGTGCCTGCAGAATCTTTATTCTGCATTTGTTTCATGTGGAATAGAGTTGCTTTCTTTAGGCCAAACAGGAGTAGCTATGTCCTTTCATGATGAATTGATTTTATCTTTTTCATGTGCGGTGACTGCCGCTGCTCTGCTTCTCTTGTGTATTCTGCAGTATGAATTTATCCACTGGGTTATTGGGGCACCTCTGGCTGTTTTGAATTGTAATCATTTCTGGCCAAATAGAATTGCTGAGTTCACACTGAAGGAATGTCACTCCCAGCTCTGGAGTGGTGTTTGGAACCAGCATGCGGCTTGTGAGAATCCCTTCCTAAAAATGACCAGCAGCCAAACCTGGTCATTCTTTGCAGACCCCTGCACAATCCATAATTGCTCCCCTGGTTTCTACTTCATCTGGAATGATAAGAATGCGCTATCAGTGTGTGAGCATCAGCTGTGTGCTGCCCTGCCCTTCCTGGGCTCAGCAGTGTTGAGTGGAGAGGGTCGGTGACCCATCTTGCACCTTGTGTGCGCTCATGTCCCGTGAAGGGGGGAAGTGGAAATGCAGAAGCTCCTTTGTGCTGGCAGGTGGTTCCTCTTTCTCGTCTCCATTACAGGAAAGCTGAGAGCCCCCGGATTTCACAGCCTCATTTCCAGGTTCTGCTGACAACTCTGAAGCTGGCAGTCCCTGCTCTGCTTCCCAGCAGAACTGGTGTTGGAATGACTCACTGTAAAAAGGGAGCATTTTCGGGGCCAGATTTGTGACAGGACCATGTTAAAGGTGGAGCATTGCCTTAATTTGAAAGGCAAAGTGGCAGCCACCGTTTCATCTGTCCCAGAGGTGGCTGCTGTAAATACACACCCAACACAAACACACAGCCTTGCTGGCAAGGAAAATAATGTCCTGTTTCACTTCAGCTGCACAAGAACATCCTTGGATAGAAGAAGCCAAACTTAAAAGCTTTTCTTTCACATGATGCCATGTGCCTTCAGGGCCATGCGGGAGATAAGGAAGCAGAAATGGGATTGCACCCCAGTAATAGTCAAAAAGCAGATGAGTGGCCTCAGGAAAGCCTGAAAAACACAGAAATACTGCTCAGTTCTCCATAGAGGAGGAGCAAAAACCCCGGGATGTGGGCAGTAGGTGCAGAAGGAGAGGAGGTTTGCCCTGGGTTAGGCAAACAGGGAGGGGTGTTGGGATCTTGGGACCCTCCTGGCAGTTCTTCCTCCAGCTGAAACTCAGCTGCAATTCTCTGTTTCTCGTGTTGAGTTGACCTTGGTTCACGAGTTATCTCCTGCCTTTTGCAATACAAAAAGGGAAAAACATTCTCTGCCTCCTTGCCTGGTTTCGTGTCGTTAAGGAGGGCTGTGGGAAGGCTGGCTCAGGACATGTTAGAAAGTGGCACAAGGGAATCGAGCAAGAAAGTAAACTGAAAAACCCCAAACTTAGGCCATCAAGGATCATAAAAGAGGTTGTAAAGCAGAGAGGAAATGGTCTCCTGGTGAGCTGGAGAACAGCTGAGAGGGCTGGATAATGAGGGAATGTGCTGCTCTAAGGAGATGTTCCCTGCCAGTGAACTCGGAGAAAATCTGCTTATATTTGATATAATAAGGGCAAAAAGCAAGACACAAAGAGTTTATACTGCTAGTGCTGAAGTGTGTGGCAGTGATAAAAATATGTCATGTCCTGTCCACTTCCTTAAGTATTAGCATTTTAAGAGACAGAGAAAGAAGTAAAGTAAAATGTCAATTTAGGGGTTTTTTATTAAAGATTTGCTGTCTTAACTTTAATGAAGGAGTAATAAATATAAATGGATATTAATGGAAGG